>VZSR01003812.1:6666479-6692202 GCA_013398615.1 Brachypodius melanocephalos | reverse complement strand
CTGCTATCCCAGAGGTGCCACCACTGTCACTGCTGGGCACAGCCTTGGCCAGCAGTGGATCCATCTTGAGCCTGCTGGAGTTGGCTCTGTGGGACATGGGGGAAGCTTCTGTCAGCTTCTCACAGCAGTCATCCCTGCTCCCAGTACCAAAACTTCACCACACAAACACAATACAAGCATACAGGAAAGGGCTTTGAAAACATGAGTTTAAAAACATGAGTTAAACTTGTGAATAACCAGGAAAAGTAGAAGAGCATTATGGTGTTTATCTCTCTCTACCTGAAGCTGAGATTAAGAGTAAATTTAATATAATATATCCAAACCTCTTTTTGTGTACAAAATTGACAGAAAACTGATTTATCTCTCCAAAACTCAACCCACTTTTTCAAAGCATTGGTACACACATTCTGCACAGAGTAAGTACAATTATGGCATTTCTTCCACCTTGCTCATAAGCAGTCTCTACCCCATTCTCTACATTGAACTGTCAAAAAAAAAAAAGGGCAGAAAAAAAAGATCAACAAATTAAGCCACTACATATACTTTTTAATTTTAAAATATATATAATACATGCATTTAATTATATTTTTAAATTTTAATTTATAATTAGAGACATTATCTCTGCTATCAACAGGAATGTTTTATTCCTTTAAGTGAATACTTTTATTGTTATAGTCACATCCTCCTTCCCCTTTCTTTTTAACAACAACCTGAAAACTCCACAACCACCCTTCATTTTCTTTTGACAAATTCTTATTGTTTTGCTACAGACTCCATAGATAATTTCAGCCCACTTCAAGGATCCCACCTGAAATCCCAGATGACAATATGGAACTCAAGTTCTCCTTCCTCAAACAGTGGTAGGCAGCATGACTTTGAAATGTCTTGGGCTCCCTATTCTCCCCTTGCATGTCTGAATTTAAAATTGAAAGAGATGGAATAGATGAAACTCTCTCTTCCATTCCTGTAATAAAATGATCTACTGTACAGAAGAATAAATTTCAAGAAATAATCCAGGTGGAAAAAAGATACATAAAAGATATTGTGGCTAAGAGTGTCAGCTTACCATCATGGAGCTATAGCTGTGAGATTAGCAACAAAAAAATATTATTGTTAAGTAATGACTTGTTGGCTAAAACCCTGCCAATCATGAACCCCCAGCACCTGACATCATCATGTTGTCTCCAGCCCTGTGTCCTTGTCTCTGCCACATATCAGGCTCAAGAAGCACAAGTCCTCTCTTACTCTGGAAGTTGCTGTCTGTTCATTCTGAGACCTCTCAGAACCTTTTCAGTTGCCATCAGGCAGTAGTGGGAGCAGCACTCTGCTCACAGTTGTCTCTGCTGCTAATTACACGGCATTATTCATGATGTTGACCTTGCTAAAATAATTAATGTTCAAAATAAAGCACTTGCAAGCATCCCACAGGACTCTTCACGAAATCAGCCCCAAATTCTTTGCAGGTATCTCTTTTGTCCTTTTTGGTCACTTCTCTGTACACACAAACCCAGTTATTTATCTGCTGAGATCATTCTGTCAAGAGTTGCTCATCTTCCTGTCTATTTTTGAGACCAAACAAACACAAACTTATCTTCTCTCTCCCTCAAAAAATAGAATGAAAAACAATAGAATGAATAAACCACTATGCACTAACAAAAGTTACAGATGTTGCATTTTCATTTTCAGAAGATAAAATGCAGTGACTTACTCGTAATTTGCTATTCTAAAGTAATTACTAAAATGGTAATTTTTTTCAATACTTCAGACAGGATAAAAAATAGTTCATTTAAAATATGGCAAGTAGACCTTACAGTACAATGAAAAACATGAAAGAGGAGACTTTCAAGAGAATCATTTTAGATTTAAAGTAGGATTAATAATATGCCATTGGCTGGCTGAAACTACTCAAATAACTAATGGCAATTAGCAAGCAATCTTTCAGTATAATTCATCAATAACACAATTTTGTGAGGTCCCTGTGCTGCTTTTATCTGATACAGAATAGCCTCAGTGTTCAAAAAAAGGATATAAAATTAAAAGTTTGATCAAATTCCAATAAAAATCTGTAACAATGATTTCAGTAGGAACTGAATTGGATAACCTTTGTGCAGGAAGCACTTCAGCAGGTGTAGGGCTACTTTATTACTTGTTACAACTATTGACTGGGAAAGTAATTGGTGCTGAGCTCAATTAATAGCTAACAGAGATGACCCATATGTAAAGAAGTATTGAAATGTGCAGTAGAAACATAGTTAGATACAAGGTTTGGTGAAGAAAAAATGCAGTAGATGGAAGAAAGGCATTTCATGAGATACAATTTACTGTTTAGTATTCTTCCCACCAGTTTTGGAACAACCTGTTTTATGAAGTCCTCTAAATATCTCCATTTTCGAAGAGAGGATATCACTCAGCATCATTTGAAAATATATTCCAAAATAAAATTTCTTCTTCATATTTCTCCTCTATTTACAGACTATCTCCAGAAAGAAGGAATCATTCACAGCTCTTGCTTCTTCCTTCTCCTTGAGCAGAAACTGAAGCCCAGGACTTTCAGCCTGAATATATGGAAGAACTTCTTTCTGTGTGGTTGACCATGCAGTAGAACAGATCTCTCAGAGAGGTTATGGAGCTTCCCTTGATGGAATGTTCAAGAAGGATCTGGACACAACCATGTGCCATGTGCTTTAGAATGATCCTGCTTGAGCAGGGAAGTTGGACCAGAAAACCCACTGTAGTCCATTCCAGCCTGACTCATTCTGTGATTCCTGATGGAGTAAGAAGCTGGCAATAAATATTGTCAGAATGACATCATCTATCCTTTTAAACCCAAAATTTACAGCTCACTAGCTGTTCAAGTCTAGGTATAACTGAAGATAGAGTAGGTGCAAATGCAGCAGCATATATGTGTGCAATAAGAATTTACTAAGGGGAAAGCCAAACTGCTTGTAAATATTTACTCCAGAGTCTCTAGAGCAGTTCATCACAACTACATTAGTTATGGTGAGAATGTCACAGCACTCCTGAGAGCAGACTGGGATCTTCAGCAGCATCCTGGCAGTGACATCCTTCACCCCTCCATGGTGACTGTCATCTGGCATGGGCAGGACAGACAGCAATTGCAGTGGCTTTACTCAAAAGTACTGGCTTTGACAGAAGGCTGAGTTCTGTATTGCACAGCCTCTACCTCAAATCGAGGCAAATGCTGAAGAAAAATATGCAAAGGCACATATTGCTCTGTATTTGTTAAAGTTTTCCTGCCAGCTTGGATCCATAATTTCCTCTGAAACTCCTTTTCCTGCTCTCTGGAAGAAACTTGTCATCGCTGATCCAGAGCGTTTGCCTCTGACCCTTTCCCCCTGTGAGCTGCTTTTCTCTCTGGACAAACCCGGGTTGGATATTCCCTGCTCATTCCCAGAGCTAGGGAACTTTCCTCACTGGAAAGTGGAGTGTCTGATGGCTCACAACACTGAATACCATGGCTTCAGTAAGTGCTACAGCTTCTGACATAACTCATATCTGCTACAGAGCCTACCACTAAAAGAATCATAATGCCATCACACTCTTCTGAAGGCAACAGAAGTACCTTCTGTTCAGTTCACTTCTCTGAATACAGTCATCTAACATCCTAGCCTGTCCCAACCCAACTCCAGATGCCTCTCTGTTAAGATGCAAGGCTTCCAGAGGCTCTACATCACAACTTGTGGGTTTCATCTTGAGCAGGAGTGGGCTCACCCTCTGGAACCTGCTCTCCATCATTCTCTTACCCCTCAGCACACCATGTAAGAGGTAGAGCATGCAGAAAAAGTTCAACACCAGTGTCAGCAATAATGTGGTTTTTAAAAATTGCAGCTCAGTACAGATTTTCTTCCTAACAGAGCCAGTCTGAGTTTTATTAAGTTAGGAATCCATTAATGAGGATTGTACCCAGCAGAAGCACAAGTTACATGAAGGAAGCAGATTTAACCCAAAGAGCCTGAATCCTGTAACAGATGGGCTGGCCATGCTTGCGTTCATGGAACTGGCTCTCCTCTCCGAGACTGCATGACATTCACCAGCACAAGGCACCTGCTGGTGAACACCATGCAGACTCACAGAGAGGAGCCAGTTCCACAAACAAGCAGCTTCAGTGCTCAGTGGGTCTCTAATCCTTAATCGTGTTCACAGCTTCGCAGGCTGACGCAGCACCGAGATAAAAATACACAAATCTGCCAGACTGAAATCCTCCCACCTCACTCAAGATTCATGAAAGGACACGGGAATGGAAATGGTTGTGTGACGTGTGGGCTCTGAAGAACATTCTTGGGCTGTGTTACACCCAGGTGTTGTGTGTGTGGTGCCAGGTGCAATATTACTGCTCAGGGAATGGAAAAATTAAGACTGTTGAGTTTTATCATTTAGCAAGGGTACAGTCAGACCACAACAGGCATTAAAGTTAACTGCAAACAACTGAGTTACTGTGGTCTGAGAAGCTGACTCATCACCAGAAAGATTTGAACTAACCATCTGCATGCTTCTGACTCATTGCAACTAAGGAATAAACCCTATATATTTAGCTTAGTTTAATATGTTTTGTTTTACCGTGGCACCAAGTCAGGAGTGCACAGAGAGGCCAGGTTAAGGCAATTCAGCTTTCCATCTGTAAATCGATCACCTGTTCAGCCATTAATACTTTTAGACATTCAGCACAGCCTGCTAGGAAAAGTTTGTAAAGTATTTTGGTCCCTAAGCATTTTGTTTCCATTTTGTGCTCTGAAAATCCCTATTTAAATCAAAGATATCCCCTAAGCCTCATTATCCTAGCTGGAGATCCAAGGAAAGCTGTCCAATTTGCAGGGAGAGGTTTGAGCTCCTACAGTGTGTCCCATTGAATATTTTGCTGGCAAGATTTTGACTGATGTTTGTAAATCCTCACAAGCTTAATTAGTTTGAGTCAAACCTAGATTTCTTTGGTTCAGTGAGTGTTCTTGAATAAGAAGCAGAATCCTAGTGAACTGTGGAATGAAATAGCACAGGTCCCTCTAGAAATAGATTAAATTCCATAACTAGTGTAGGGTTGCATGATATGTTTTTTAAGTGATCAGATTCAGGGGTTGTTTTTGTTAAAGCTTTCTGCTAGAAAACACCTCAGCTACACAGAAGCATACTACAGATTCAGATTTTTGCATTTCACATTACTAAACTTTCAAAGGTTACGCTTCAGTTTTGCTTCCAGAACAGTTCTTTAACTGCACTCTTCCTGAAAATATGTTCAGCACTAAAATCAAAGCCAAAACACTGAGAAATATTTTATTTCCAGGTAAAAGAATGTTTTTCTCCCAAGATAAATATTCACTCAGGCGCAAAAAAGAGAAAGTACTGGCTCCACAGACAAAATGTGCAGCCTTAGGCTATTGTGCCATTTTGTTCCATTATGTCCGCTGCAAAGCTTAAACAGACCAGTGATAAAAACACACATTTTATTTCGTTTATGACCAAGACAAAGTATTTGTCTACATAAATGGATAAAAATACTTGCCTAGTGCAGTTGAAGATGTGTTTGGTAGTTCTGGCTTACTTGAATATGATTGATTTTTCCTCTTTTACCCTTATCTTTCTCAATAAAAGAGTAATGCAGACATGTATCAGCATAATTCATGCCTGGCCATTCTCAAGGCTCTAAAGAGTTTTATAATGTTTCCCCTTAAGCCAGGGTATACTTTACCAGATCAGCCATTTGATGTTTTTATGTACAGCTGAAGGATTCCTTTGCCCAGTGAATCCCTTGATGCCTGTTTGACAGACTTGTGTCGCTTTGGCAGGTGGTTAAATCTACTAACAGACACCAAAATTAAAGAATGATTCCCAAACGTTACAGTGCAGGAAAAATATGAAATGGGAAAATCAGATTAGGAAGCACTTAAGTAATAAATAATAAAATGGCATATAAACTGAACAATCTGTCTCTGATGAGGTTTTAATGTATAGCTGCTGGTTGGCAAATTTTTCCTTTGTATCAAGGAAAAGGCTAGCATTTGGAGATACTCAGGAAAAACATGATATGGGGCACAACAAATACATGATTTTTTGGGAAGAAGGACCAGAACCATGCACTGTAGGACATTGGATCACCATTACCTACAAGTCAGCAGAGGGCACTCACAGTCCTGGGCTCCCTTTCTGCAAGGGATCTGGACAACAGTTACAAATTATTGCCTGCCCTGGAAACGCAGGACATCTCATTATCTGGCTAAGATTCACTCCATGCTTGCACCACTGGCTTCCTCCATGGCTTTACCAGAAAGAGAGCTAAATGGGATCACCCACTGTTACAGATCTCAAGAAGCAGTCCATCTCATCCATGGAAGATGCTGCCCAAGGCATGCACATTACGTCTCCTGCTATTCTGTGTAAAGATCTATGTAAAACACATTCATCAAGTGACATGATGAACCAGCACAAATGTTTCATGGTAATTCATTATGAGGAATACTTTCCCTAATTCAAACATGCTCAGTTTGCAGTTCATAACTGCAGAGAGGATTGGCAAAGGTCTCTTTTCCTCAGTGGCAACAGGGGAGAAGGCAATTTTGAAACTTTTGAGCTGAAGGCAAAGCCCACATAAGGAATAAGTTGACAGACAACACTGACAGAAAAAATGGCCACCAGGTATATCATGAGATCTGTTTTTATTTTGCTTTTTTGCATCAGTAGTTTTAGGATTTCTGGGGTTTGTGCTCCTTGCGAAAGGTGCAGGCTATCTGTAGAGATGATGAAGATAAAAGATTTCCTTAAGTACAGGTTGTCACATAGAGTTTTATGACCAAAAGCAGATACTATGGGATTTAATATAAAATCTGAATGAAATGTCAGAGGTGCATGACTTTCTGGAGGGCCTCTCTTGCCTGAGGGAGTCTGATGGACCAGTAGTCTGTGATTTTCCTCCCTACCACTTCTTTTTTCATCACCTTCCTCGCAAGGACAGTGTCTTTCTGGGCTTATCACGTGCTTATATGGCTTCAGCTGTGTACAGTCTATCCTGAGCTGCAGAGGACTGCTCTGGCACGTCAAGCAGGACCTTGAACCACCCTCAGTTCCTCCTGCCTCCGCTGACTGTTTAAGGCACCCAGCTGGAACAGTCCTTGGGAATCCTTGTCCATATTGCAGTCACCTGATACAGTCCCTGCTTAAACTTAGGAAGGAGACATTAATATTCTGTCCTTTATTTTTCAGAGCTGTAACTTGTACTGTTGTGCCTGCAGGGGCTACTTCTCAGCATAAAATAGCAGGAGGCTACACAGCACCCTTGAAATTTCCTGATAGTGGCAGAAGGAACCCTGCTGGGACCCAGAGAGCTGCCAGGACTAGCAGGCTGCCAGCTACACAGCTTGTCAAGATCCTCCAGGAGAAAAGCTTCCTATCCATGCAAGTCCAACATCTCATTAAAATCTCTTTCCCCAGACATGAACTAATCAGCCCAACCAGATCTGTAACGAGGTATTTTGAGCTCACTCTCACCCTCCTCAGGCCCTTTCAGCTGCTGCAGCAAGTGTCCTTGCAGCAACAGCCAGGAACTCACAGACAGTGAATGTCCTCTTCCCACCTCATGGTGCCCTCCCCATGCTGCCTGGGTTCTGATCCCATCTCCCTTCAGGTTATTTCCTGCTACGAAGCATCCTCATGGTGGAACACGACCTGGTGTCTAGAAAGGGGGATACTGTAGTATGGCATGTTGTGAATAAGAGGAAAGTGATGGTCTGGTAAACATATGTGCTAGCACTGTCCCTTCAGAGGATGAGATCCATATATAAGCAAACAACACCCCACCCCACCCCTTCCAAAAAAAAATCTGAACTTCATAATTTATGCAGCCAAATGATTATTATACCCTCCTCTGCTTTACTGTCCCACTTCAACCTGCTGCCTTTGACTCACATTCACTATTTCCCCTTACATGTCCAAGGGGTGGCTGCTGTGTGCTGCGTGTGCTCACAGGCACATCCAGGGGCTTAGAGATGTTATGATTGCTGCCAAACAAAAACAAATACACATGCTTGCTTCCTGGCTGGACAGGCAGGAGCTTTCCTCACTTCCAGACACCCACCTTCCTCTACTACTGTGGGAAATATTAAAGGTAATAAGGGTTTTAGAAATCTGTGAAAGCAGGCCCCAGAAACAGAAAGAGCTGAAGAATTTAGAATCAGCTGTAACTTCAAAGCTTGAATGTAGGAAAATTACAATAGTACAGCAGGCAGGGACATAAAACAATAATCTGAGTATTAGGTTTGGCTAGGATAGATCTTATGGCTGGAGAAAAATATGCTTAGCAAGATAGTAGAAAGTTTTAAGCTTAATTATGGAATACTTTTTATTGCTAATAGAAAGCATACAAGCAAGCATTGTTTGAAGCAGGCGTATGTGTGCTGTCTGTGATTGGTTAGAACAATTGTCTATAAGATTTAACAAGATATTATTGGCTGGAACAGTTTTAGGATGCTCTGTAGCAAAGAAATCTTTGGCTGCCGCTGGCAGACATGACCTGCTGCCATCCTTTAGCTGTGCAAAATCCTGTTATGAGACTGATGCCACAATAAAGGTTTGAGGAACACCTAGCAGTAGTCACGTCCCATTCGTGCCCGAAGACCCACACATACTACAACACTTTCTATGTGTTAGCTTTACACCTTACACAGTAGCTTTTATAATACTATAATACAGCAAAGATCTGTATGTGGAAGACCATATGAAACCCACAACCTTTTGCCGTAACACAACTTTCTGTGTTTTTTAAGGAACGACAACTAACTGCAAGTATGTTTAGTTTAGGTTGCTTTTTGCAAAATGTCTCAAAACAGTCCACTGGAAAAAATATGATTATTCTTTACAAAGATGAAGGCGCTTTCAGGAGTGTGGGTTATATTTCTTAGAATGGCTATGACTAAATGGACATGAGGCACTTTTTAAAAGCTCAGGAGAGAAGTTATGTTCAGCTGCCTGCTCTTTCTAAAGCAGTAATCTCAGAGACTTAACATGACTTCTAGCCAGAGTTTTGACAGCCAGCAACTCACTCAAGATTTGCACATGGTAAAAGTCAGAAACCAGCTAAATCGTGTTATTGGAAGCTGAGCTAAAACACAGATCTATTTAATGAGCTTGAAGAATGTCCATACTTGTTCAGAGAAACCTGCTCATCTATCTCCATCTTCCTAAAGGGTGCTCAGTTGTCTTGGCAGACTGATCCCTATCCCTGCTCCAGACTAGGCTGAACCACATTTCTCCCCCATGCACACCCCTGTGTAACAGATCAGACATGGTGGGACTTCCTGAGCACAGTGAACTGCTGCTGCCCTGGCAACTGCAGTGGCACTGCTGTTTCATTAGCTGTGTGATGTTTACAGTGATTGGGCTAGAAACAGGTCAGCACTTTTGGGGGGATCTTCCTTGGGGATAGACCTCATTGCCTAACTCCAACCACCACTATTCCACAAGAACAAAAAGCACCAGGCCTTATGAATAGGCACGCTTTGCGTTTTTAAGTGCATAACAGGAATCACTATCCTCCCTCCACTAATCTCTTTCCTTCACCTGTTTCTTTTTTATGGAACCCCTTGTTCCATTCTCCTTTCCTGCTTAATTTTTCTCTGCCTTCAGCTTTTTGCCTTGTTAATTGATTATTCCTTCTTTGTCTCTCTTTCCTTCCCTCCCTGCCTCCTCTTTGACAGAAGGTGACACAGTGCTCATGCTGAGAGCATCTACCAGATGACTGTGAAAACAAGCTCTGGCTTGTAGACTGCTGGAGGAAATGACAGATGTCCCTTCCAAAGTGACTGCCACACAAGTGCCAAAAAATTGAGAGATGAAAATCAAGTTATTTTCAGGCAGAAAGGTATCACCCTACCAGGACCCAAACAGCGAACAGGAACCTGTATGAAGTATATGTATGAGGCTTTCTGCTCAGGCTGTTGTTTTGGTCTGGCAGCTCTTCTGCAGCAGCTTTTGCAGATACATTTCCCCTTGACAGATTGAAGATTTTGTTCCAAGATGTCCAAATTTGACCTGAAGCAGATTGCATAAATAGGACATTGCATAAATAAGTATTAATATCTTCCTATTTTCATACATAGCTTTACCACGATCAGCATCCTCCTCCCTGCTTTGGAAAGAGAGATTCTGACACCTAGCACAATGCAGAGAGCAGCTCTGTGTCACACAACAAAGCAGTGACAGAGCTCATAGCTCATCTGTCCCCAGACTCAGCTCCTCAATAATTATTAGGATGATAGTTGGGGTTTAAATTATCTTCTACAGATATACCCTTCAAATACAATGTGATCTAATTAGACATAATTTAATAGTCTTAATAGTCACCCTTTCATAGAATCATGTGTCAGCTACATTGCACTCTCTTTCTGAAAGGGCCAAACCAAAAAAAAATTACTGCAAACTGTTATTCTTGAGTGGCTTGAAAACTTCAGGACTTTAGAAATATGAAGGGTCAAAGTCATCTACTCAAATCCATCTACCAGATGCAAATTTCTTGCACCCTCCATTGGTAAGGGTTATTTTGACACATCTGACTAGAACGATGACCAGATCACTTTGGTTTCAAATGGCTGCCTTTGGAGTCTGAAGAACTTAAGACTGTCTGGAATTTAAGCAAATTTAAACTTTCAAAGCCACTAAAGCTTCCAACACCTGAGAGATGCTTTTGGCTTTAAAGTTTATGTGTATTTTTCATCTTGTACATGGTATAACATTGTCTACTTTGTCCAAAACATATTTATGTTAATATTGGATGGTTTTAATGCTGCATTTGATTTACAACTGAAAGCTGTAGAACAACAGACAGTTAACAGGAAAGCAAGACCAGTTTTGAGAGCCCTTCCTCTTTTACCAAGGTTTGCTATGGTAGCTAGTTTATGCCTCGTAACTATGAAGGAGAACATGAATAAGAGTGAATGAATCTTTCATATACTCCAACCCCAGAAAGCACCATTTTGCTCATTTAGTTTGACCTCTTTTGTTTGGAAACAAAATAAAAATAGCAACAAAACCCCCAGGCCATAAAATTTCAAGATTTTGCTGAATCAAACCCATAAATTTGACATACTAGAGCCAAGATAAAAAATTCTGCCAAGTCTGCATTTTAAAATAGCTAAGATGTGGAGAAGCATTTTTTTTTTTCCTTGATATAAGTTGTGTATAAAAGGCTTGTGATAGCAACACTGCTGCTTCTTCCTACACATTCAGTCTTGTCTTTGGCCCATCATGCAGGGAAGGGTGCTCTGTTACAGCTCTTGCTACCTCAGGACTCCTCTCTAACACAACAATATCTGCAGATCCTTTCAGACGGCTCTGTGCTTGTCTGAGCAGTACAAGAAGCTGCATGAAAAGGCCAAATCTTCACGTTTATAAGAGTTTTACATATACCAATATCAGCTGTATCAGACTAGTGAAGGCACATTAGAGATGTAGTTTGCTACAGAGAAATGTTGGGTTTGTTGTGGTGGCTGTGTCTCTGGAATGGTTGGGCAAGTCACATCTTCCAGATCCAGCTGGTCCCTCAGCCCCATGCCCCACAGATGTCTGCAGCTGGCTCAGAAGAGCCAATTGAAGAGAGAAGCCCCTCTAAGGCAGCTCTTGTAGGAACAAAATGCTACAGCTTTTTCTGTAGGAGATAGCTGGAACACTATAGTTTTTTCCTCCTGCTGCAAAACCAATTCAGAAGAATTTTCCTCTCTTTGCCCCTCATTTCTGGGCTCCAGGAATTATTTCCTTCACTCTTTCCAGTGTTATGCTGAGGCAGCTCTTTAGCATATCATGCTCTAAACCATATCACTTCAATCCAGATTAAAAATGGATCCAAATTAAAAACATGCCACAAATAGATATTTTTTAGTGCCTGGTGTATCTTACAATCTGGCATTCACAGCACCCATAGAAAAAGCTGCACTTTAAAAGAGTGCTGATAGACTGTAGAATGGAGATGGGAAGAAGAGGGAGGACTATGGAAAGATCATCAACCCTTGGGCTGGTGGAAACCACCTCCATGGGATGCCAGGCCTGTCCCTGGGCTGTCTGTGTCCTACTGTAGGAGGCAGGCAGGAAGGTCCTGCTTCTCTCTTCTGATCTTCAGATTCTTTGTCCCTCACTGCAGTGCCAAGCACTCCTGGGGCTCTGCTGGGAACTAGGCCAGGCAATTCCTTGGGGTCAGAAGTAATCCTTTTATACCCAGGGAGAGGAACTCCTAAACCAGCATGTCTGCTAAAGAAAGTATGAGATTACAATAACCTGGATTTGAAAGTGTGTGTGTGTGTGTCTGTGTGTGTGTGTGTGGTTAGGGTTTGGATTTGGATTTGGATTTGGATTTGGGTTAGGGTTAGGGTTTGGATTCAGGTTAGGGTTAGGGTTTGGATTTGGATTTGGATTTGGGTTAGAGTTAGCCAAATCATTCCATATATTTAAGGAGCTGTCAGGCAAACACCTCAGCTGGCAGTGACCTGCAGAAAAGCAAGGGGCAGACAGACCGAATGAGCAGCAAGAAGAATTACTATACCTCAAGCATAATCACACTAAATATTTAATAAATAATCTAACTTCCTTTCTAGCTCAGTTTTATTTTCCTGTCGTGTCCTTCCAATCTGTCAAGAAACAGGAAGAATATCTCAAGACTAAAGTTCAGGCTGAGTCAAGTTGGTCGTATCCCTTTACTTAATTATGCTACGGTCACCCAGTTGATCAAAATCAGGCCACAGAGTCTGAATCCGAGACTAGATATATTGAATGACATCTTGAACAGAGAAGTCCAGTTGCTCACAAAAGGTGGTTTCCTGAAAAACACAGTAACACAGTCCTTTCTGAGGACATCTCTTTGAATACTCTGTAGAAACACAGATGGAACTTTCATAAGAAAAGGAAATGTCTTTACTTAAAAGTGGTGCATCAATATGATTCCTCTCAATAATAATACATAGGTTGAAAATACAGGAATGATGTGAAAAGTACTCAAATGCTTGTCTTGTGCTGTGTGTCCAATCCCTTGTGTCTTTCAGAGTCTCACAGAATAAAAACCAAGAGGGTCGCCTCTAAAATGACAGAATATTTCATCCACTCAATGAAAGGTAAACGTTTCAATCCTTAAACATCTCAAAAGATGTGTCATGGGCATGCAATGAGTACAGAACATTGGAATCCACAAGAGGGAAAGAAATTATTGAGAAGGAAATGTCTGGAAAAATCATTGGGAGAACAAGACCCCATGATGCAGTAGGGGACAAAAGCCCCAACATCCTCTCTAAACTCAAATCTGATGACAGTATAAACCAAGTGCATGAGAAAGATGCAGATGTGAGTGTACACTGAAGGTCTTATAGTTCTTGCTGGCAGCATGCTGAATTTATCCTCTGCCTACATGACACATGGTACAGTCATGGATCTTTCTGAAGGAATAGAATAGTCACAATCTGGTTTAAAACAGTAGCTGAAGCATGTCTTTCTGTCCTTCCCCTCAGTTTAACAGGGTTTTTCACACTCCAGTTTAAGTTACCTTGTTCAGTGAACAGATGGTATGTCAATGTACTTTCACTGAAATTAGTTGGAAAGCAGAGGGCTGCCCCATGATTTTTTTTTTTTTTTTTTTTTTTTTTTACCACAACATCTACATACTGCTGTTTTCACCTCTGAACCATTAAGGTGCTTTTTGTCATTTCAGATGCCAGTGTCACACCTATAAAAATTGTCAGGAAGGACAAATGAGTAGTGACAGGTATACATTTAGAACTTTTATTCTGTCAAATTCATTCCAGCAACAATAGATTTTCAGAATCAATATTGACTGACAGCCAGTTCTTCTAAATATCATCATCCTCATGAATCAAATCAACTCTATATCACACTGCATCTGCACAGACAATATAAGAAAAGCAAGACCTTGAGACCTTCAATTAGGCACATCTGTGACTGATGTGTCTAAGTTCACATATACACAAATGTATTGCTGAATAATTTGTACTTAACGTGCTTCCCAGTTTTGTGGGGAACACAGCAACTTTAACAAATCCATCTACATGTTTGCAAGATGGATAATACAAGTCTCTTCACAAGAAAAGGGATATTTCTCCATTCTCAACTAGACAAGTTATCAAGTCTCAATCAGAGCAAGGACATTTCATTCCTGTAAATACTTCACGCTTATGTCTAGTGAAGATAACAAGTTTCTGACCTTGAATCAATGTCACCAGTCACCAGCCAGTGGCAGCAGACCCATTTTTCTGTGATTGTATGACCTGAATGCTTGAGAAAGCCTGCTGTTCTTGGACGAAATGCAAGCAAGAATCCTCACTGGAGATGGCAGTAGGATGCAACTTTATCTTTCAAATCACTCAGCATTTCCCTCCAGTGTCCAACATTTCCCTCCTGTGCCCTAGGAACATCAATTTGCTACACACCTTTCTGTGTGACTCCTCTAAAACACATAGGAATGTCCAGATCCAACATAACAGGGAACACTCAGCATCTATGCATGAACACCATCTGGAACTCAATCTCACATTTGATTAGGGTATTGCCAAGCTCTGTGTGGAATTCTTAAAGCCAAGGTCTTCTTGCAGAAAGTACAAAATTAGGTATTTAGCACAATGTGCAGAGGCTGGGTCAAGCCTAATCTATCTGGCTGCAGGATGGATGATCTGAAATCCTGTCTCTCCTCTGGGCCTGAATCCAGTGCTTCAAGCATCCTTCTGTGTCTGTAATCTGGTTAGAAATGCAAGACTGAAAATACGTCCTGGATTTTGGATACCAAGCTGTCCTAATGGCTGTTAATCATACCTTCGTGGAAGCCAAGGTGTTCAGGTTTCAGGGGCAGATTTGTCTTGTCATTATTCCAAGACAACCCACTCTCCCAGGCAGGAGTGTGAGCTTCTACTGTAGACTCCAGAGTCCATTCAGGTGAGTGTAACAAGCAGCTCTTTATTGGCTTTAATATTTTGTTGTTGTTGGTAATATAGCAAAAAAAGAATGATCAAGCCTAATCTGGAACAAAGCTCATTGTAAATGTCAAACCCTGTAAAGCTCAAAACCAGAATATACATACTAATATTTTTTCATTATTTTCTTCTATGTTTGTTGAGTACAGACAGGTGGTTCTTTAACAGCCCTCCTCAGCATCTTTAAGTTTCCCATTTGTACTAATCATTTAAAAAAAGAAAAGAAAAGAAAAAGAAAAAGGACTAATTGAAAACAAGAGCAAAATCAGTTCCTGACTTTTATGGAAATTACTCTGATTCCTTAATGACTGAGAAGTTTAAGCACTAGATTATTAACAATTTTTACCAAGCAATGAAACAAAGCCCTGAGCTTTTATTTAGCCATCCTTGGTATTCAAATTTAAAAAATATGGTATGAGTGGCTTCCATTTAATGTTTGTTGCCAATTTTCTAGGTTAGATACAGCATTCTTCCTTGATATTGTAGGCAGCACCAGCAAAATCAGTTCTTGGTATTTCATCTAAAGAGACAAGCTACTACACTGAGCCCAATTATCAGCATTCCCAGCTATGTGTCAAGAGGACACTGTTGAATAAGCAATTCACCCAATGCTTGCACTAAAAATGAATAGTGTTTTAAAGGCATGTAATAGACTACCCAGTTTTTGCAGCTTTCCAGTCATTTAAGAGGAAAGGAGTGCTGCTCTTTATTTTGAGCACTGTCACATTTCAGACAGTTGCAAACTATGACAGCAAGCTGCAGTGCAGGCATATTCAGAGGTTTCACACAATTACTAGGGGCAACAGAGCCTTGATAATTATTTTCACTTTTCACCTGCTCAACCAGAGTAGCTGAAAGATCGATTTCATGCTGTAACTGAATTCCCAAAGGAACCAGAAGCCTCTGGTTGCACACACTGCAGCTCAAAGGCAGCAACTCATTCACACACTCTAGAAGGCTTCTGGGAATAAGAACAGCACCGTCACTTAAACGTGTGATTTACACCTGCAAGTCAACTAGCAGTGTTAACACACTTGGAGATCAATCCTATAGTGATATATCATAGCAGACCTTTCATTTGTTCATTTTTACTGTTTTAACATACAGCTTAATGTAAGGAAAACCTTTATACTCAGTTGGACATCATATTTCAAAGCAAAGTACTTTCCACACTGTGTAATTCCACTGTGTAATTCCAGCGTGGAACTTGTCACTTCAGAACACTGAGGTGGCTCAGAGTGCAGCTGAGTTCAAAAGCAGCTTTGTGCAGGCGAAGTTCAGAGGTGGCTGCTCAACGTGACTGCCTAGATGCAAGTGCTTGCCCAGGAAGTTCCTTGAAGTACTGGACCTGGGAGGAATGCTCAGGGAAAAGATCACTTTCTGTATATTCTTCCCTTAAATGGTTGTTCCTGCTAGTTGTGAGACGCAGGGCTGCTCAGGGCAGACTTCTGGCTTAGTCTGACATGCTCATCTCCGTGTTTTCCTGTCCTGACCAGCACTAACTGTAATTACTGAGCAACATGGATGTTGGACAGTTTTGCTCAAGGTGACCTCCCTGAACCTGGTATCCTTCCTGTGATCGAGAGATTGCATGTACACGGCAGTCCTTAATAAAATGGATATTAAATGGGTTTATACAAGATAATTGCAGCCAATAGGCTGGACCAGACCCAATCTAAGTGATTTCCTTCTCTGTCCTTCCTCTGATTTCTTACTATCATCTCCCCCACAGGGCATATGCAGAGTCATATTTGAGAGAAGGTAATGTTATCTCTGATTCAAAAAGAGGTATTGTTTGTATTTTTCTAAAAGCATATAAATGAGTTTGACAATCTTTTTGGTAAACCACTGCCCAAAACATACTCCAAAGGCTCCAGCAGAATATCTTACTTCCCATTTGTTTTGTATGACCTATATCAAGCTTAAGTACACAATTGTTAAGTTAAAAAAATATAGAGAAGAGTCCACTTAGAAATTTTATCTGTTGATGAGAGAGGGTATTTTCCTGTGACTTTTTCTATAGTGTACTGAAGCAAGAAACGTAAAAAAGGAAACAAAATGAGCAACTGTCTAGAGGGCAGATGGGCTTTCTGGGCTTGTAAAATACTTTCATATCCAATCCCTTGCACTGCAACTGATAAGCTGTTGTAGTAAGTCAG
This sequence comes from Brachypodius melanocephalos, assembly GCA_013398615.1. Taxonomy (NCBI): domain Eukaryota; kingdom Metazoa; phylum Chordata; class Aves; order Passeriformes; family Pycnonotidae; genus Brachypodius; species Brachypodius melanocephalos. The sequence continues at coordinate 6,675,083 of VZSR01003812.1, read as the reverse complement.
GTCCTAAAATGTACCAAATTCCTAGCTTACTTATGAGCCTTATAGGGCAAGTCTTGAGCATCAGACAAATAGTACTTGGTTTTTAGCAGAAACACATAGCTGCATTCTCTATTGCCATTTTAGACTCTATTAGGCTGGGCTTCTGTTGTTAATCGCACAGCATTGTTTGACCCCTACCAAAATAGCCAATTTATACATCAAAGAAAGGGGAAAATATTACTCTGGGCTTACAAACATTGGAGAAATGAAAATGTATTTAGAGAAATCTCTAGGACACCTTTTGTAATATATCCCACAAAACATATAAGATGGCAATGCTACCCTCTTCTCTAGCCCTGACAAGATCATTACAAATAAGTATTTTGATTTATTTCACCTTCAAGAGCTTCCTTAAATATCAGGAAAGAAATTTTGATAAATCACAGCTTTCATGCGCCAACCATAAGACTTTTATTTTCCTTGAAGTGCATTGTAAATATAATACTAAATCCTTACAAACACCAAGAGATTTAGGGTGTGCTTCTGGAAGGTGCTAAATGTCTTCATTCCTGTGCAGGTCAAATAAGCCCCTACTATCTATCAAATGTAATACTGGACTATTGTTTTCTTCAAGTGCCATTATTTTTAAAAACACAGTCATACAAGGCTTCAGATATATAGCCAGCTCTGCTCTGTTTCTTATTGGCAATTTATCTGGCTTCCAGATTGACCTCACCACAGCTGGAGACACATCATATGGCTCTGTGCAGAAGCAGCTTAGTGCTAGTTTGTAACCCCAGGGACAATCCTACATAAGTGCATCTGTATTGCTCCACTCTATAGCCTGAAAACAATGCTTTTGTGTGGAAGTAGTCCAGCTAGTAAACACGGCTGCTCTGCCAGCTTGCAATCAGTCCCCTGAAGAACCATGGAGCTCTCTTTGCTCAGAGCTCTAAGAAACAAAATATTGAAGAACAGTAGAAATATCACTGCCTGTAAAACAACAGATCTAGGGCAGCTCCAAGCAAACTGGTTAATGGCCTTGGGATGAAAGGCAAGAGTAGGGGCATGCAAAAAAAGCAAAGTGATATAAGCAACAGCAGTTCTAAATACTACTTCGCCCATGATGGAAGTGAGGAGGGTTTATTAGCCTGAGGGCTTATTAACATGAGTGCAGGGTCACATGGCACCAGCTCAGGTTCAACATCCAGACAATACACTCCTGAAATCAAAATCTCCAGATAATGTGGCGCGCAGTCATCACCAGAGCGTCTGTGCAATGTACGCTTTGAATTCAAGACTTCACCCCAAGGTTTGGTTGCTCCGAAGACTGCTGCACCAGGCTCTATGACACAGGACAGAGACTTGCATAAAGCTGTGCTTCAGGGCTCAGTCTTGTCTTTATTACCTCCTGCTGTCTGGGTGAAAAGTTCTCCCCACTGTGCATGTGGGTTTACACTTGTGTGGCACCTAGCTCTGCAAATGCTGAATGAGACCAGCACTGAGTCTCAGATTCCACTCTGAGATTAAGGGACCTGTAAGTTGGTACTGGAGCCCCAAATGCCTGAAGGATATATTATCACTCCCATCCCTCAGAGGAAATGCACTGTGCTGTACTGGCCATGCAAATATGTTTGTATCAAGTTTAAAGCTAGCTATTGACAGTAACTATAGCAGATAGTGATGGGGTAAGTAGCCAAATTTCAGCTCTGGCTGCAGCCTAATATCTTCCCAGGCAGCAGGAACTGCTCAGGTGAAAACCCCATATCTCCTCCTGCAGAAGAGCTGACTTCTGAGGTTTGGTGGTGGCAAAGGACGTTTGGTGATCACAAGATGCTGTCCTGGTAACAACTTTCTACTGTAGATGCTGAAATCTGCCTACCATGCTCCTGAACTTCAAGCCTGGATCTTATCAATTCCTTATCAATGTCTAAGAGCTTCTTCAGTCCTACTGGCAGCAGAGATTTCCTCCCCACAGGTTTTTTTTTTTTTTCAAGTGGTTTTCTTTATCTGTTTTGGTAGCTCTGCTTTATAGAAGCTGGCATCAGCCAGGCAGTTTTGTTTAAGCATGGCACATATATAACATGAGGGACCAGTGGGAACTGCTCTTCTTTCCACAGCAGGTTGATGGGCAGTGAGTCCAGTGACAGATTTGCTGATGCATGGAAGCAGCAAGCCTTTAAAACATACTGTGAAAGGACAGCTGTGGCGGTATCTTCTCAGCAGGTGCAAACTTTGAACAAGGACAAAAATCTAAAGACTGATAAAATTCACAGGTGAGGAGGGTTGTCACATAGGACATAAGGACTGCTTTATGAGAAGAATGATAAAGATCTCCCCTGAGCCTCCTTTCTCCAGGAATAACAACTCCAGCTCCCTCAGCCACTTCTCACAGGACTTGTGCTCCAGACCCTTGACCAGCTTCATTGCTGTTCTCTGGACATGCTCCAGCCCCTCCAGGTCTTTCTTGGAGTGAGGGGCCCACAGCTGGACACAGCATTCGAGGTGTGGCCTCACCAGTGCCCAGTACAGGGGGACAATCCCTGTCCTGCTCCTGCTGCCCGCACTATTGCTGATTGTTGTGATCCCAGAGCAGGAGCTGGCATTTGCCTTGTTGAACTTCATCCAGCTGGCCTTGGTCCATCAATCCAGCCTGTCCTGGTCCCTCTGCAGAGCCTTCCTGACCTCCAGCAGATCAACACTCCCACCCCAACTAAGTGCTGTCTGCCAGCTTACTGAGAGTGCACTTGATTCCCTCATCCAGATCATCAATGAAAATATTAAACGGGGCCGATCCCGACACTGAGGCCTGGGGAATGCTACCATCCCAGCAGCTGGATGTATCTCCATTTACTGCCACTCCCTGAGCTTGGCCATCCAGCCAGTTTTTTACCCAGCAAACAGTGCACCTGTCCAAGCCAAGGGAAGCCCTATCCTCCAGACAATGCTGTGGGAAATGGTGTAGCATGATTTACTATAGTCCAGGTAGACAACATCAACAACCTTCCCCTCATGCACTATGTGGATTAATTTGTCATAGAATGAGATCAAGTTGATTAAACAGGTCCTGCATTTCATACACCCATTCTGGCTGGGCCTGACCCCCTGGTTGTCCTGTATGTGCTGTATGATGGCACTCAAGATGATCTGCACCCTAAAAATAAAAAATAGCTCTTTTTTAGAAGTGAAGTCTGTTCAAATAAGCAAGAGGTGACCTGCATATTATTGCCATGGGATAAAGCAATACTTGAAAGTCCTTGCAGTCTAAGGTAGGAAAGTATAACAGGAACTAATAGTTTGAAACTTAAGTCAGAAAAAATCCAATTAGAAATAAGGGGAAAAAATTAATAAGGGCAATGGGATATATTTAAACTAATAATAGTGGAAATGATGGATTCACAGTCCTTTGTTGTCTTCAGATCAATACCACATGCTTCTCCGGAACACAAGCTTCAGCCAAGCAGAAGTCCTCAGAATCAATACAAGGGTAATGAATACAATTTTAATGGCCTGCAACACACACGAGGTCAAACCAGATGATCTAATGGTCCCTCTGGCTTTATAATCTAGGAACAATCATATCAGATCAAAGAGTACAGGGCAGAGAAACTAAATGAATTAGGAGTGCTTATGGCAGTCTTTGCCAGGACTACTCTGCTAAAAATTTAACAAATATGGGACTTTCTTTCTTCTGTTATGCCTGTCCATCTGTTGATTTTGTTTCTCCATTGGAGTATAATTCATTAATAGATTCTATCACTAACCGTAAACAGTCTTACAATTTTCCCTGGGTAGCACATCACTAGGGTCATATTGAGATCTCTGTTATAACATTTATGATGGAAATTCCCAGGTAAGAGCCTATTTTTCAAATTTTTATTTTCCATGTTTGGTCTCAAGAGAAAATTTTAAATTATTAAGGAAAGCAGCTGTCCCGTTTTTAGACAGAAAATCAGGAAGTAAAACCATTCATCTGTAAGAAGATACCTGGCATTCTATTTCAGTGCCAGTTCAATAGTTAAACTTTCAGGTGGCAGGTCCATGGAGGCAACTAGCTCTGCTGAACCACTCTGCACAATGAAATAACAGCAAATAATCACTAGAGAACAGTTCTGAATATTTACAACACAGAATGCACCCCCTTTAATGTTAAACTACCGACAGTTTTATAGAACAAAAAATCTTTTCTTGTGAATTTTAGGCAGGAATGGTTCTCTGTTGGTGTTTTCTTGATATTCCACAAAAGAAACAAAGAACTCAAGACTTTAATTTGAATCAATGGAGATTGTAGCTGCATGGATGTGTGGTCTCATGTCTGAATAGCACCCTATGCTGTGAGGTCCCGATTCATCTTAGGATGGAGTCAAAACAAGCTATGCAGAGGTACTTAAATGCTTTTCACTAAAGGTAATCTCACAAGACACAGTTTGCACACAGCTTCTCTCTGCTACAGCAACCAGATGAAAGATATCCATAGACTCTTTTCTTTTAGATCAAGGGCTATACAGGATGAAGGCATTATATAGTGTGCAGGAAGACAGGGCTTCATTCATCAAGGTGGCTTTCTAGAGTCACCATGTATTATTTCAGTAATTGTTTTAATAATTTTAAAACAGTTTTTGCAGTAAACACATTGATTGTTTACTTCTCTTTAATGCAAAGTTATCTACCTGAGCCCTAGCAGAGAAGGTTTGTGGTATGGGACATTGAGCAAACTATATCCCACTTAGAGAAGAGTAATGAAATTGGAACTTTACATAGAGCTGATCATTAATTTCCGTATGCAAACAAACAGCAATTTAATTCTGAACAAAATAGTGGCAGTGCAGTGCTACAAGTGCAATCTTTTGTGAAAGATTCAGGGTTTCTGACAGCAGCTGCTGGAAGTGATTTTCAGGTGCAAAGCTGATTCAAGGGCCGTGTGATTCAGCAAGCTACCTGCTTCCTTATGTGACCTTTGTCAGGTTACTGAAGATCAGACCCATAAAAGGACTGAGGCATGGCCATGCCAGTTCCTCAGCTCCTAGAAGGGATTTTTCAAACCAGCTGGAGCACTTGCCTGCACCACCCACTAGGCAAAAAGTCAGCTGCCTTCTGTGAATCGGCAACCCTGAGCAGGGCTGCACCTGAATTTGGCAATGGGAAATACCAAAGACCTGAGGCCCTTTTATGAACCTGTAACCTGAGGTTAAACATCATCAGTGTCTTCCTTGATTTGAGCCCAGGGAAATCACCCATTCTTTTTATAGATAAGACAGAGCCAAGGGACAAAGCAATGATACTGATGGAACATTAAGCAACTACAGCAGGCAGAAAATGGGAAACTCATCAAATGCCTTCCTCTAGTGGAATGGTTTCCAACATGCATATCTTCCCTGTCACTAAGCGAGCCACTCACCTGTGATCTATTTGTGACCCCTCTCTGCCCCTCCTGTCAGAGCTGGTGTTCTGTATTACAGCAAATGCGATTTTCAAAGGCAAGTGACCTCACAGCACAGAGGGAGAAGGGCTTTACTGGGTCCAGGTCCCACTCCCACTTGCCTGTGACTGATGTCACATGTTCATAGAATCATTCTTAATGCAACCTCCTCCAGCCGTTCTTGAACGTCAAATTGTCACGGCTACTGCCCCTGCTGGTGCAGAACATGCCTAGATCAAGGCAGCCTGAAGTCCTTGAAGGATGCAAACTTCCAAGCTGCCCCGGGGAAGAGATGATACCTAAGTCAGCAGCATTTTGGGAAACCATCACCAACAGACACTGGGCACACCACTACCTTCACTGGTGAGAATGCTGGTATACACAGATTCCCTGATGGCTCAGCAATTGGGTGACTCAGTCTGGCTTTTAATGGAAATAAAACCTCGTAATTGGATCTGTCTCTTCCTCTCTCCCAGCTTTTTACCTGAAATTTCAAATATCAGCCAAAACAGATGGAGAAATATAATTTTCCATCACAACTGATCTTATAGGAAAAGGCAGCTAAGAGAACGAGAGAGAATAGAGGAACTACTGGGTCTTTGGTCTATCATATTTTTTGCATTACCAGAAGTCATACAGGCTTATACATCTTAAAAACTATTTCCTATTCTGAGATTAAAAGTGCTGTTGAACACATTGATATTTGTTTTTATCCATCTCCCCTGTCAAAGGTATTGGCTTTCTCTCTTAGTCCATGTACAATTCATTCCAAATCATAAATAATCAGACAGTGGGTTTTGGTCCTGTAAAAAAGTTATATAACAAAATCATTCAAGAGGAGGCATTTGTGTTTAAATTTAGTGGTCAATTTGTTAACTTGTTCCTGCCAGCTGTAGTAGATTATCTGTGCATATCAAAATAGATATTAAAATCATCTTGGAAGATATTATGATATATGATGGCTGCAACGATTAATCTTATCTGATAATCAGCAACCTTCTTTCAGCTGCTATATCCAAGCAAGGACATGCAGTGTCACAGTTTTGTTCTGATTAACTTCTAACTTGTTTACCACTTAAAATTTGCATTTCACTATTACAGATTTGGTCTTTTTTTATTTCACTGCACAAAGAAATTGCTTATTAAATGCACTACAACATTGTGTATTCATCTTATGGAAAAGATTAGCATTGCTTATAACAAATATGTCTCTATATAAAAATACGTAACAAATAGCAAAGTGTATTTTTATGTTATTTATGTTCATCACAGTGTGTAACAGTTTAATATGTTAATCCTGAACATTCTTGTTTCCATATTACAGTAGAATCATTGTACAGAGGAATCCAAATCACTGTCAATACCTCCCATGAAAAGCAGCTCTCCAGTCTAAATAAAAATAATTTCTCAGACTAAACCAGCACCCAGCGTGTCTTCACAGCCACTGCAGCTCCCACAGCTGCCCACCTGGTGCGATGTCTCACTTCTCCCACCTTAGTCTATGTATGTGACTCACACACCCCCCTTACTGTACTCAGTGCCAAAATGGGCTCTAGCACCTCCCTAAAGCAGTGGCATGAGCCTCCTCTCCCTCCAACTCTGCTTTTTGCTTCTCGTCCACATGCTGAGCTCCACACCTTCTGGGGCTGAATAAACCCAGCAGATTTCCTCCAGCCTCCTTCGAGCAGTACCCAGTCCTGCTGCCAGGAACACTGTGAGCATAAAATGACAGCAACATGAAATGAAGGTGTCAAACTTGATTCAAATTAGTTCTCCCTTGACTTGGAGAGACCTTTATAGTAACTCATTTATATTCAGAGGCATCCTTAACCTGTAAGAAGTCACAAGTCTTGAAGGTCAAATAAGGACCCAGGTCCATTCCAGTAGCAAAATTATGGTATTATAAATCAGAAACATCCCAAGTAGAACATGCTTCATTGCCTACAATACCCTGTAATGATGCTGACAGGTATTTTAGACTCAGGCCTCCAGAGTCTCATGCCAGCCTAGAGATATTCCAATTAATGTCTTATAAATGACCAGATTTCTAAGGCCAGAAGCAATCACTGTGATCAAATGAACTTCTACATGCACATACCATGGTATTTCAGCAAGTGGCTCAAATATTAAGTTCCTAACCACCATTAAGGTCTTAACAAGAAAGTCTCTGTGCCAGAGCTTCAAATGCGGTTAAACCTATTAAACTTTCACAACATGTAATACCTTGCGATAGATGTTATTAATTGGCAGTGGATACACGAATGCCAGTGACAGATCTAAGATAAAGGGCTGAGAATGCATATTTCTGTGTCACTTTAGATTAAGTAGACAACGAAAAGGGACAGATAGCAATTTCCTGTCACTTGGGCTGCAGCACACAAGCAAGCTCTCAGCTGCTACACACTTCTCAGCTTCTTTCCTTTGGTCTACAAATCATGCCTGGGCTTGTCAGTCTGTGACACGAGATTCTGCTCACATTTTCCATGACTCTGCATTTCTTACGATTTTAATGAGTCTGTGTTCAGAGTTCCTGTGAGTGAGAGCAGCAGTAATAGTTCACTCCTTAGAAATGTTTCTCTACAAATCAGCAAATATGTACTGAGAGATACAGTTTGCAGTTATGGAATTAACGTTCCTCTTTAAAATAGGAAGGTGTTAAAAGCATGAAGAGCTTTTTCATATAGGGCCGTTTTCCAATATTTTTTAATAAAAGGAGGTTCTCTGAGAGTTTATATTTCATTCTCTTCATCAAACTGTGGTGTACTGGAACTGAAAAGAAAAAAATCTGAGTATTTTAAAAACGAAATTATAATTAATGCAAGAGATAATATTCACCTGGTTTCTACATTCTTACTGAAAAGAAAAATTTTCTATTCCTCAAAAATTACTAAGTGAAGGTTTTTATAAATTATCAGAACTGTGCCTTGGATTTTTTCGTCTGTGACAACTCATTACTAGCTCATGAGTTATTTCAGAGGGAAGTCTCCCACAACAAAACAAGACAAGGAATAATGCAGCAGTATGTCTGCTGTTACCGCAACCAAAAAAAAAATCTTAAAAGCAACAACAAAAAATACATTTCAAAAAATAAATTTAATTACACTGCACAGAGCAAATTTCTCGAGAAAGGGTCTCAAGCTTAGCGCAATTGCTTTCATGACCAAAGTATTCTGTTTTGCAGGAAGGTATAATCTTGACGATTTTTC
>VZSR01003812.1:6636528-6666379 GCA_013398615.1 Brachypodius melanocephalos | reverse complement strand
TTGCAGATGGAGGTGAGCGTCCTGGCGCTGCGGGACCTGGCGAGCGCCCGGCCGGGGCGGCGAGGCCGCGTCGAGGCGGCCCAGAAGGTGAGCGGGAGGGCCGGCGGGGGGTCCGGTCCGGTCCGGCGCCGCGCGTTCACTGCACGCCTTGTCGGGAGCCCCCGACCAGTGCGGGGAGGAGAGGAAGAGGGAGAGAGAGGGAGGGAGGGCGGCGAGAGCGGTGGGCGCCACGGAGCCCCAGCCCCGCGAGTGCAGGGCCGCCACCTGGGGGGCTTGGAGGGGGGTCGGGCTCTGGATCGTGCTTCTGTGGCACCCGTGGGCAGCGCTTGAGCTGCTGCCCATCGGACCTGCTCTGCCCTGTTGGTCTGTACAGCAGCATCTTACCTGGGAGCTCTTGGAGCACTGGGATGTCCAGCGCTACCCTTAAGATAAAGAAGTAATCCAGTGTAAGAAGCCTGAGTCATGCCACCCTTGTCAGTAAGTGAAGTAATTGCATTCTGGTACTACACACCGGGAAATACCATTTAGCTTTCACGTGAGTAAAACTCACTCAGTGGTCTCAAGAATCCCAATGGCTACCCTGCGGTAAGGTGGAGAAGGCTCTTGTAGAGTCTCATGGTTCTAAAGGTAAGAACCACCAGGCCTAACTTGGCACAGGAATAATGTAGTTCTGTTATTTAGCAGTAATTTCAGCACGCTGATGGACACATCCAGTAGGCTCGCCTTCTGGTCTGTATTCAATAAGTGGTGTTCTTCACTCCAAAGGCTAAGTAGGGCCACTCAGCAAGGAATAAGCTCACCGTTTCCCTACTGCCTCACCAGCCAGGAGACAGCATGTGTAGCCACGGGCATAACCTTGCTCTGTAATGTCTCCTGAACTAGATGCAATTCATGACTTCTTGTCCATGCTCAATCTGAGTCCTTCAAAATTCACATGCTTCTTGTCAGGTTCCTCTCCTATTATACCAGAGATTTGTTTCAGTTACTGCTTGCATACTAAGTTCATCAGGCTGGTCTTTCCTGTACTCTATCTCTTACTTCTACCAACTGACCTTGCAGTTTTCTGCAATACAGGTAGGTCTTCACAGAGTGTTACAGCTACAGAGAGAAAAAAAAAAAAAAAAAAAGGGAGACAGGGTGAAAGTGTTTCTTACCATAGTAGGTAATTATGATAGTAGAAAATAAAGATCTGATGGTAGGAAATAGAGATTTGAAAGGGCATAGTAATGTGTTTTTCATGTAGAGCCACTACTACTTTTTTCATTGTGGTATTTACACAAACATGAAGATCTAAGGTTCTGAAACATCAAGTTGCTTCAGCTGCCCTCACTGCAGTTCCATTACCATCAGCCATAATGAACAGGAACTTTAGGGGAAGACAGACCTTCTGCATTACTTAAGGGTTGATTTGATGCCAAACATGAAATTGCAAGAAAATATTGAGTGCCAACACTATAGGAATATATATTCCAAGAAGTACCATAGCCTCTAAATTGACCCCTATTTATCACAGTGTAGTAAGTTACAACTGGCTGACTGTCAGCTGTAGAAAAAGAGATGTATTTATTACATCTTTTTGGGTAATTCACAGGTGAGTGTATGCAGAAGTGTTCTTCATCAGTGCTCAGAGCACAGTGCTTTTGATGTGCCGGATTTGTTTTCAGTCTGGATGCTACAAAACTGCTCCTAGTAAAAGCCAGTGTCAGTTGTTACTAGAACTTTTTTCTGCTTTCTAGCTAGACTGTGCGTGTTAGGATGACCTTTGGAATCACCTATTTAAATATATTTTAGCTACAGAATAGTTTAATTACTCCAAGTCAAAGGCAAAACTTAAGAAAGTTTTTGCAGTAATCCATTATAAATTAAAATTTTGTTTCAGGCTTTTATTCAATTTCTGAATTGGATTTCTTGCAGCACAAAATAAAATACATTATATTGAGGATACCAATAATACTTCCTTCAGTTGGTCCCTTGATGTGAATTCACCTGTAGTGATAATTCCTGCAATAAGAGAAAGGGATCCTTAGATAAAATATGAAAAAAGCTTGATGGCAGCTAGGGACTTGAAGGAGATGAGCTTCATGTAGGAAAAGATAAAAATCAGCTGATGAATTAGACTTTTCTTCCTAGCAGCTCTTAGCTGTAGTCAAGGAACTGTTGTGGAGATTCTCTTGATTGCTTTGAGCAGCAGACAGTGGAGATGCAAAACTTGCCTTGCTTGCACATGGGGTTACATCCCCTTTAGTTTGACATTTTGTGAGTTTGAGCTGCATCCCCAGCATGGCTTTTAACCTAGGACCTCTCAAACAGAGCTCTGCTTTCTTGCTAAGTGTAATGTGGCCAGTGCATGAGTTCATTTTCCCTGCAATTAAGTGATTTATGTTTGTGGGCAATGCTTTCTTGTAATGACAGTCAGAGTTTAAAAGCCTAATAGGCCACAGGTTGGACTGGTTGACCTCAGGTTTTGTATTTCAAGGCAGTATCTCAAATACACTTCCTCTGGTACAGCAACATGTAGAATATTTTAACATTCCCAACAAAGGCAGAAGAGCTGTGCTAAATACAGCTATGAGTGCCAAGGTACAAGTCAGTGAAATCAACTTCATAAGAATCATGAAATTGATTGATGGATTTTTTTTTTCCTCTTGTGTCTAAAGAACTTTGTTTTTAATAGGAAAACATATTTGATCGATCCAGGATGGCCCCAAAGACTCCCATTAAGAATGAACCAATTGATTTATCGAAGCAAAAAGTCTGCACACCGGAAAGAAATCCAATTACACCTGTTAAGATCATTGACAGACCTCAGCCTGATCCCTGGACTCCTACTGCTAACCTGAAGATTCTTGTTAGTGCTGCTAGTCCTGACATGAGGGACAGGGAAAAGAAGAAAGAGCTCTTCAGACCCATAGAAAACAGTGAGCAGAGTGACACTCCTGATTCATTACAGGTGAGACTCAGAACATGATTACCTTACACTCAGTTAGGATTCAGACCTTCTTTGAGTTGCTCCTCAGTTTTCTCCCATCTGGTTCTTTGCTCCCTCTGGAAAGGTGCAGAACTGTAAGACATTCCCAAGGACAGTTGCCTACACAGCACTGGCTGAGCAGTAGGACTTCAAGAGATGAAAAGTTACTGTCTTAGTAGTAATTGACCTGAGATCCCCTCAAGAGCCTGAATATTACTTAAAAGGACAGTGAAGGATGTAGAGCACAAATGGGATTTTCCCCAACTGAAGTACTTTTGAACCACATTAGAAAGAAAATTGCCAGATCTCTTAAACAAATGTCATTTTCAAAAATAAATTTGACAGTGAGAGAACATACTTTCCAGATCTTATGGCTCATCTGAAACTGTCCTGCAAAGTGGTCCACCAAAACCTTTTCTTCCCACTTTTCACCCCAGACCCCAAACTAGTGCTGAGAAAGCAAGGTCATGCATTAAGATTTCTACTTCATGCCTATTTTTTTTTTGTTCCAACCACTGCTTTTCCCCTCCTGGTTTATTTCCTGTAGGATATCCTTCCCTGGTGATTTCAGCAACAGGAAAATAGTTCTGGGTCCTCCTGCTGAGAAGCATCATGTCATAGGTACAGATGACTCTAGAAGTGTAGTTTTTACAGCAACTGCAGTAGCAACAGTAGTGTAGAAAATTCTGCAGTTTTCATAGTCATAACAAAACAAACAATTCTCTAAAGATCATTCCTAACGTAGTCTCCAGTAGGTAAAAAACAGTTAATGTTTAAGGTTAGTTTATTACCACTCCAAGCCTGCTAAGATCACACAGCATTTTTGAGGTGGCTACTATAAAGAGTTCAAGTATTTTCTAGTTAATAAAACTTACATTTAATAATTTTCTCCACTTAGAAAGGTAACATACAAAAGAAATAGAAGTTTTAGAGTAAGAGTACTGCTATTTCCATGCCATATTAAAACTCAATTCTATCAGAGCTCCAGCCTGCCACAAAGTTACTTAGTTGCAACTAGCAAAGGACAGTTTAAGATCCCATAAGCAAGGAAATGTGGGTTTCAAAAGCTGCCACAACCTTCAGCTTTTCTTTGCCAGAGGGCAAGGCTTCTTTTACTTTTTGTAACACAGAAGAAAACCCCAGAGTTACCAGTGCAAAATAATCCTCCATCATTCTCGTTTTGTGATAAACATACCTCTTCCGACATTCTTGCCGTCATAGTTTTGCTGGTTTCTATTTTTTCCCACTGCAGGGTCAGAAAGACCACATTCAGGCCATCCTACAGAATTACTTAAGCTAACATCTTGACTAAGTTTAAGGTTCAAAGACTGAGTAGCACCTTTTATACTTTCTGAGCAAAGTGCCCCCACCCCTTGCTCAGTTGCTTAAAGTGATAGAGTCACTGTAAAAGTCAGCGAAAAGAGCTATTGCAGGATCTTCTTGATGACTTCTGCGTCTCCTGTTTTATTAGATCCAGAAATGTTTGAGACCATCTTCAACCTTCTTTCCAAAAGAAATACTCTTTCCAAGTATAATCTTATCATCTGCTAGTCTTGGGTCTTGATCTTACTGATTTTTTTCTTATACATGACCATTATTTCATGATTGCACAGATAAGAGGTTTTTTGTAGGTATCTTGTGTGGTGAAATGAGAAGAGCTTGCAATTGTGTTATCCAAGTGTTCTGTGCTTTCAAGGAGTCCATGGTTTTTTTTAGTTAGAAAATCTGATCTCAAATATTGGTAACATCTGAAATATGCCTCACTTGACTATGTCTTGCTTTTAAAAGCTCTGCACTAAAGGGTTAACATTTATTTTTTAACAGTATGATATAGTAGATGACAGCACGGTTGATGAATTTGAAAAGCAGAGACCCAGCAGAAAGCAGAAAAGCTTAGGACTGTTGTGCCAAAAGTTTCTAGCTCGCTATCCAAATTATCCATTGTCAACAGAGAAAACAACCATTTCTTTGGATGAAGTGGCTTCAGTTCTTGGTATGTATGCCTGCAAAACTGGGGTAACTGATCACCTGGGGTAACCTAAGAGGTGGGCCTTCCAAAGATCATATTCTAACAGACTACATTCAAGATCTGCCTTCCCCAGGGTCTGGATGCTCTTCTAATCATACTAATCAAGAGTTGGAAATGCCTAATATTCTTCAGTGTCTTTGTTGTTTAGTAGCACTACCACTTTGAAATCTGCCTTCTGACTTTCTGCACTTTTTACTAGCAGATCTTGCTTCCAGCTGTTTACCAACTCTGTTGCTTTCTTAAATATTCAATTCATTGAACACTGAAGGAGTTAGGATTTACAAACCCTCTGAAGGAGGACTTACAGACAACAAATTCTGTCAAAATGAGACATTTGGGGAACGATTACAAACTGGTATGTGTAGGAGATCAGTTGTGTTTACTCCCTGACTTCTGAACATGTTTGACATCATATCTTCCAAGATCTCATGGTTCATCAAGGTTACCTTAGCTTTAAATATCACCTTTTGATGGGAAGGTACTGGGAGAACTGCAAGAGTACCACGAGAAAATGTCATGTATTGAGGTGGTGGGAAGGTTTTGAGTAGCCTATTTGCTGGTTTTGCTGTTAAGTTTGGTTTTAGTTAAAAGATTAATGAAATATCTGCAAGAAGTAATAAAACTTGGGAGAGAGGACTTAGCCAGGACACATTAATAACAAAAATATCTATGTCCTTGGAGAGGTTGTTTCTTAGCTAGGAAGGGCTTTACAAAATTGGACTTAAACTAAGTAAATCTTGTATCTACATTTAAAACTGAGGTATTAACAGAAAAGATGTAGCAAAAATGAAATTTGTTTTGGGAAGAAAAGGAACAGAAGAATGATGTCTTCTGTGACTGTGTTAAAAAAGGTCTTGAAATACCCATTTATTTGCCATGGTAGAGTGAATTGGAAATAGGATAGAATACAGACTAGGTAAATAGATAATTTACTTTTAAAATTAATTTTTTGTTTCAATTCTGCAGTTACTCCTTTGTGTTTGCATGAGATGCTCATGCTCCAGCCTTGTACAGCTGAACATGAATAGTGGTTTACTCTGTGTTGGGAGTGGCATTGCCTTGGTTCCCTAAACAAAGGAAACTTTCTTCTAAAACTTACTGTTGGAAATTTTAGCTCCTGGAAAGGGGAAGGTTTTGGTTGTCCTTCTCCCTTTGGTTTTCCCTTCCTTGCATGTATCCACTCGCTTCAGTTACTGCCTCTGATGTTGCTACTCTCGATGTAACAAATGGTGTTTGTGATACAGCATTTGCTACAAATGTATATTGCTTTGTTCACGGAATACCTGTGGGAGGGCACAAATGCGCCTGTACTGCTGGTGCCTGACAGACACCAGGATAAGTGTAGCACACTTGTTTTTCTGAATTGTGTTTCGCTCCAAATTCTTCACACACTTGGAAATGCTAATGAGTTTTTTCACCCAATATGTTTTTGAGGTTGGTATTATCCCTATTCTTCAGATGGATAAAAAGGTACATTACAGCCTTGCCTCCCACAGGGAAGTTTTAAAAACCTTTCACCCTAACTAGCACTTGTTCTGCTCAGCTGATGTTAACTGTTACATTTCTGGTGCAGATGCTGCCACCAGTGTATCATACATTGTGTTACATATAGCAGCCACGCTTCAAACGTCACTGGGAACATGCAATTAAGACAGTGAGCATTGCCACCAACCTGTTCACGTTCAGTCCCCAACCTTGCTCACATCAGTCGGGCTGAATCAAGCTGGACATATTTCATACATTTCCCATAGGTGTAGACCCAGCCAGCACTGATGACTCGTTTCTGTTGTGTTTGGGAACAGTAGGTCTCATTCTACACCACTCTGCACCTTGTGAAGCTTTTGATGCCGCTTTACTTGGTACTTGCTTAGCAAGTAGAAGTAATTGTGTCACTGTAAGTGCAAGTGGTGGACTGCACTGCCCCTGGTTCCTGTACATGGGGCTTTCATCTCTGTGCTGTGGCAGACTCTTTTCTGCCCTCTGTTACACACAGGCTTGTGTACAGGTACGTGTCTGAGTGTTGAAGCTCTCTGTAAGGAAGGGCCAAAGTGCTCTGAAAACTCTGGGGCAGTTTGGGTAGGTCTGAGTGAATGGGGCTGGCAGACTGCAGTCAGTTCTAAACACAGTGTAGGTGCATTAAGCTGAAACCATGGCTGGGCTGGAAATTAAGAAAATGGACAAAGAGCAGCATACCGTGAGGCTGGCCACGCATAAGTCAGATTTTCAGTGTGCAAATGTAGATGTATCTAACAGAATGTGTCAAAATGAACATTAAAAATGTCTGTTAGAGATTAACCTGTTCTGTTTGCTTCTGCTGAACTAAAATGAGCATCTATGTGGTTTTTTATCTGTTCCCCCCCACTTCCCAAACAGGAGTTGAGCGGAGACGAATTTACGATATTGTGAACGTCCTGGAGTCATTGCACTTGGTCAGCCGTGTGGCCAAGAACCAATACTGCTGGCATGGCCGGCACAACCTCAGCCAGACTCTGAAAATGCTTCAGGAGGCAGGAGAGCTGCAGTATGGAGAGCTAATGACCTCACAGCACAAGGAACAGGACTTGGAGTACAAATTTGGAGAACAGAAAAGGGAAACTATTCCAGATTCTCAAGACAGACCATTACTGGACTTTTCAGAACCAGATTGCAGCTCTGGTAAGATGATTACTAAATGTGTGATTACTAATACACAGACTCAAATCTCTTTCTCCAGTTTACTATGTCACTTTTTCCCTTGCTTTGCCTTCAAATTAAATAATAAAAAGTTATCCTTTGCAAAAAGGTGCTGAACTCACCATGCAAAGTATAGAATTTTTCCTTCTATTCTGTTCCTAACATAGGTCTCAAGACAGATTTTTCTCTCTTCTGCAGACTGACAGGAAGTTCTGCTGGACAATCCAGTTCTTTCCCCACCTGTATCTGACAGTAAATGCTTTATCCTGACAGAAAGCACCATCTTCATTTGTCCACTGTTTGCATGCTGCCCATATAACACAAAATGGTTTTAAATTATGAAGTCCATTAGAGTGACAAAATTATAGTGGCACAAAACTGTGTAACACAACATAGAATCAGCTTTAGAATTTCTAAAAGCTATTTCTGTCAGTTTGAATTTTTATTGCCGTTTGAAGAGAGACTCCTGTCTGCATGAATCAGTTATTTGCTGCCTTTCAATAAATTTCTGCTTTCTGGCAAGGAAATACTTATTTTGTATGTGAGAAACCTTCTTACTAGTTTTCTGGCTGTGATGGATGACATATGCTAAGAGGCTTGGATATTATTTGTAACACAGCATCTGCAAACAGCAGAAAGGACAAGTCATTGCGGATTATGAGCCAAAAGTTTGTCATGCTGTTCCTTGTCTCCAAGACCAAGATAGTCACTCTGGACATCGCAGCAAAGATACTGATAGAAGAAACCCAGGATACAGTGGACCACAGCAAATTTAAAAGTAAGATTGCTAATGAGAGGCAAATCAATTAGTCAGTGAGTAAAGAAAATTTGGCTTGTTTGAACTGACACCAAATAGATACCAGTATGTAATAGCGAAAGCAATTTGTGCATCTTTTCCTGAAATATGTGCTGGGGTTTTTTCATTGCAAATGCATATTTGTGAAAACAGAGCTTGGTGTGGGGAAGAGTCACTTTGACAATTAGCTCCCAAGTTCAGCTTCAGAATAAAGAAGAAAATTTGTAGTTCTTGTTGATTTTTTTTTCATACTTAAACCATGTTTTCTGTACTGCTCTGAATGATTTTTCAGAACTGAAACATATTAAATTTAATGGAATTAATTTTCTCTCTGCAGAAATATGTTCCTTCTTTTTACCCTAGAAATCTTTCACAGCTGGAGGGCAGAGTTTGCTTTCAGTTAGTGAGGCTTAGTACTTCAATCCCTTGGATATCATGGGAAAACTTACCATTAGTAAATAAATCTTCAGAGATAAAGACTTTCAAGTCTTTAAAGTGCTTTTAAAATAAAGTACTTGCACTTCAGTCTTGAAATTCTACCCCAAATATAAGAAGAAATGTGAGGAGTTTAGCTGGAAAATATGTGGGTAACATAGCTCAAAGATATTTACTAGAGTCACAGAGATTTTTTTGAGTGTGTTACATTTTTAAAAACGTCCTCTTGTGATCAGCTGTGCACTGTTGTACCTCTTGCCCCCAACTTCTCTTTACCGACGTGGAGGTAGTTGCCTTCTCTGGGCAAGCTGATGATGCAATCACTTTCTAACCTATTTCCATCAAAATGAGGAAGGTGAGTTTAAACCTGAGCAGCTAAGATACAAAGTAGCAGTGACAATCAAGGGGGAGCTGGCATAGCAGGCTTCATAGGAGGTGGTCTACGTCTGTGCCAATTTGATTTTGCCCACCTCATCTATGAAAGCTGTGGTGATAGTCTGGAATGAAATTAGCACATAAATATATGTCCTGTATGCATTGTAAACCTGACTCTCTTATCTACTCCTGCCTTTTCTTGTTAGCAAAGGTACGAAGACTGTATGATATCGCCAACGTTCTCACTAGCCTGGGCTTAATCAAGAAAGTCCACGTCACAGAGGAGAGAGGACGGAAACCGGCTTTCAAGTGGATCGGGCCTGTGGAATTCCCTGAAAAGACTGGTAACCTGTGCAGCTTGCATTTATATTCTTTGTGCTTTGACAGTCCCTTCCTCAGTGGTAAAAGGTTGCTTTCTGTATGTAAAGAACTGCTGCCAGCTCAACATTTGCTTTTGTTAGACTTGGCACCCAATATCTGGACCTGTGGAGGGAAGTTAAAGGATACTTTGTCTTGTATGTACTTTTACACTGACTTAGATAACGGTGTGCCTAACTGTATGAATTGTAGAGCAATAGCAGAGAGCACTGATATCTTCAAATGTGGGCCCACAGCTGTTCTGGGTTGCAAAACTTTGGTAATTCCATAATAATTATACCTTGAATTATTTTCTTTGTAAGGGGATGTACCAAGGTAGAGCAGGGTTGTTTCTTGCATATGGCCCCTTTTACAAAAGCTTTGTCTGCAAAGAACAAGATGCTGGGACAGAGCATATCTGTAAGCTGATGTTCCTTGGCTAGAAGCCAGAGCAAAGGGAAGCCCTTTGGCTTTGATATTTGCATCAGGACAGTGCCAGGAACAAGTAAAAGTGAAGGATAATGTAAATACTATCTTAGTACCTTTTCTCCTCCTGGCTAGCACACTAAAATGTAGCTGCTGCAGCTGCTATGGAATGGATAGGAAGGAAGCCCTTACCTTGTCTACAGGTGCTTACTGAGTTCTAGGTTTGTTTTGGTATTGTGTGGTTTGAGATAATATAGAGGTTGTCTCTGCCCTTAATGCCAAGTTTGGTAATATGGCAGAAGCCTAAATGATGAGCTGTACATCTGAAGGATGGTTGTTCAATATTGCATCCTACAGATGAGCTGAGAGGGCATAGCCCAACATCAGATCCTCTTCCAGGGACACAGAGAGGAGCCTGTGTCCAGTACCAGACCAGTGCTACTGGAAAGCAAAGGTTTACACGTCACGCTTCATTTAACAGTGCACAGCCTTGTGAAGCAACCAGAAGGAGGGTCAGTTCTGAGCCTAACAGCCCACATCAAGAGAAGCAAGGTAATTACTAATTAAGCATGTTCTTTTCTATCCCACTGGACCTGCCCAAATGAGGGTATGCACCAATTTAAGACACTTGATTGGGTGAATCAGCATAATTAATTTGTGAATTACTCTTGGGAGGTACCTATATTTCTACTGTCATGTGATAATGAAACTTCTGGTTTAGAACCTCCAGTCAAATGCCTGAAGTTACATGAGGTAAATCTGGACCATACTGCAATTTCAGTACCACAGTTTCTTCTGTGAAAACTTGATTAAGAAAAAATCTTTAGCCACAAAATGGTTGCTTTATTTTATAGTTCCTAATATAGTGAAATTTAATGTTAACAATCTAATGGATAGTTGTTTAAAAAGATAAAGTAATTACAGGGCTTTTCACTGTTCCGTCTTATAGGAAATGATGATGTTGAACACGTCTCCAGTGGGACTTGAGAGTTCTGAGTGTCTTGCAGGTTCTGGCTCTAGGTGATTAGTGGCTGTTATAAAAATGTGTCAGGACTGAAAAATTATAGCAATTATTTTATATGGACAGTATCAAAATATGCTTGGCAAACCTATCTATGATTAATTGAATGCATCTTTATTCTTTCAGCCTCTATTGTGAATTCAGATGAAAATTGTTCCAAAATGATAAATCTAGCAGCTGTCTGCAGGCAGAAAATAGAGGAAGATACTGGGTAGGTTGATCTTAACTCTTGTCCAGTTGCAGCTTTGTGCTTGTCATGCTCATGCTTAGTTTAAGAATAGATTCCATTAAAGAGATTGAGATTAAAAAATTGTCACAAAATCTCATTATTACAATTTTAATTCTGATAGATGTCAGCATGTCCTTCTATTTTATGGTCATTTTACACCCACCTGTACTTGTACCAGTGTTAGTGTTTTGCTTCAGTAGTTCTTTCTGTCATATGTGTTTATATAGGTCATTCCTGCATCCTTTGACCTGTTGTCTGGATAGGCTGAGCAAATTATGATTCCATGGAAGGGTATCTCTGTCTCTCATCTGTCTTCTCTACACCTATTCCAATTTGAATTCATTAGTGAATGATCGACTAGTCAAGTGCAGCCAAAAGCATTATTGGTCCACTAAAAACCTGAGAACTCTGCTTCTGTGTAATTAGAAATGATAGAGACCCTCATTCTAAACTTAAAATTGTGTAAAAATTGTTGTTTGGGGTGGAATTTTTCCACATTTATGTCCAAACGTGCATCTCTTTTGTTGTAAGGATAAAATAGGGATTTAATTTTGGAATAAATGTTTTTCCTCTTTTCATTACTATTTGGTTTTTTTTGTTTTTTAGGAATAAAGCTTGTGACACTGAAACGATACTAAATTCAGCAAAGAACTCCAACATAACCTTACCTTTGTCCCTTCTTCCAGTTTCTGGGGACTCTGATTTTTGTGTTAACCCTTTGCCTCAAGCAGTTTTCCCTGTGGTTCAGGCAGATGTGCCAAGCTTCTCGCTACCAATTGGCATCAGCAGCCAGGCTTCACACCCTTCCACACCAGCAGCCTCCAAAACAGAAAATGGAAAACCTACCCTGGTCCCCAACCAACCCTTCCTGTGCTTCCCATCTTCATCCCTTTTCATGCTGTGTGGTGGTCTTCAGGAAAATAACTCGAGCGAGCTCCTGCCCACTGCAGGAGACCTGGGGAATGGGAATGCAGAAGCTCAGGCTGCTGTGCCTCCCACAGTCTGCCAAAAACGCAGCTCCCACAAGTGCTCCTCGCCCTCTGCACCTGTAGATGATGAAGAGCCAGCACCTAAAAAGCAGACACTGGAGCACAGCTTTCTGCCCCTCTCATTTGTAGTACCCAAGGTAAAGTGAATTTCTTTATCACTTACACTTTCCCATAGTAAGGAAAGGCTTTTGTCCAAGACAGTTTTTTCAGAAGGGTAAATTCAGTACACTGCTCTTTAGAGATAAAAATGCTGCCTCCCACATGTTAATAAACTTGCAAGTGGGCTGTGTCAGGAAGTATAAGCATTACCTGGGAGATGTTTTCACCCTACCCGGGGAAAATGGACTTTGTTTGCTTTGCATAGTGATGTGATGCTCAGCTGTTGTTTGGAATTAGCATCCTGATCATTTTCTTTAGCAAAACAACAGGTCAGAGGGGAAGAAATCAATGTAATTATTTCTTCTCATCTTCCCCTTTAGTTTGGGCTTTCCCAGACAGCAGCAGCATTGCTTACTGCACTGAGCTATAGCAAATGTGATTTGTTCTTTCCCCCTACTCTCCAGCCTGAGTCCCTCTGAGGCCAACATTGCCCACAGCAGGCTGGTGAGAGAAGGATGATGATGATGATGGTGATGAAGGTGATGCGTAGTTATCTCAGAATTCACTTAAATACTGAAAGGAGGGATCAGGCTCAAGGCCATGTCATACAAGCCATTTGAATATTGAATATAAACCATTTGAAACAAGTGTTTTTCCTTGTCAGTAAAAAAGTAATCCCAGACCTCAGGTATTTCTTATGTAGTGTATCCAAGTACTGAATGTGAACTTCAGCAAAGGGCACAGGCTTTAGGCATGACTAATATGGCTCTTCAAACTTGCAAACAAAAATTTTGACTTGTTGATTTGCTAATCAGGTATGTGCTGCTCCTTTACACAGATGTATGAGGAAGGTGCATGAGAGGTATTGTACTGTTTTCTTTCAGTTTGGAATCCTCATTTCCACTTTTGTTTTTGCTTAGGAGCCTTCTGAGTCATCCAAGGCAGAATCTTCCCCAGGAAGTGGCTGTTCAGCTGCTGTACATCTAGAAATGGATCGTTTTGACCTTACAAGTCCTGCTGCTCCAGAGGCGGCAAACAAGGAGTCTATTAAACCTTTAGATTGTCAGGAGCAAGAAAAACCATCTGAGAACAAAGACCCTGATGAACCCCCTCCAGGAAATGAGCACATCTCTAAAGAAAATGCCAATCAACCTTTCCAACCACAGTATCTTTATGTTCAGCCCACTGCTGGTAAGGACAGCCATGAGATCTAGACCTCTGTATCTGTTCACTGAGCAAATACTGAGTCCTACAAATAGGTGAATATTTGGGATAAAAAACCCTGACAGCAGTTCTCTGTCATAGTTTAGTAACTCTGAAATCTCTTGACTCAATGTGAGCTGTTGCTCCTCTGAAAAGAGGCAATTTTATGAGGTTCCTGAACATTAATAGCATTGAACAATGTGAGGTTTGCATGCCTGAATTATGTGCAGCAGAAAAAGGCACTTACCCAGCATTCAAAACTCAAAGGAGCTGGAAGTCTAGATTTGGCAGTACGCTGGCAAAACAGCAGCATCCCCTGAGTGTTTGAATTTCATCACCTTCAAACTTTATACTCTCTTGTAACATGCATTATCAGTATAACCCCTGAAACTTAAGGCACTGGGAATGTAGCCAGCCCTGCTTGTATGACAGTGTGGGGATCTAGAGGAAGCAGCTGAAAATACTACAATGGGATTTCATGTGCACCATGTTTTGTGCCTGTGTTTGTGTGCAGCAGATGGATGACTGCTTTGTGGGAATAGGACATGTGGCAGATTTCCATGACTGCTGCTTTAGTCTTTGATTCACTTGTGACACGGAGGGAGTCTATGGATTTCACTTAGGCTGGAGATGCTCAGTTTAACAATGCTGATCCTTGGTGTTTAGGAAGGTTAGACAAACTGGGAGCCAGAGCAGCTTCTACTTCAACACAGTAGTTCAGCTGTTCTCAGCAAAATGAACGCCTCTGTGATATATCCTTGTGGATGTCTCCCATTTGTTTGGTTTGGTTTGTCTGGGGTTTTTTCCCTCATTAAAAGTAATGTGTATATTTGCATATAGCAGAGGATGATTCCAGTTAGTGAAAAAAGAGTTTGTTTAGCCAGGATGTTGCTTGTAATTAAGTTAGAAGCAGAAAACAGCAAGGGGTGTGGTTGGTAATTCATATGACCTAAGTAAATGGATGCAGGTACAGTGAATAGACAAGTAGGGGAGAAAATGGAGGCAGATTAGGAAAAAGAGCTGGACAAAAGAGTTAGGGGGTTGTGACAGCTTTCTTCCTTATTTTTTATTATTTTTGTCATAGTTTACTTCCTAGGCAGACTTTTCTTTATTGTCACACCTTTTTCTGTTGTAGATGAAGTTACAGTAGTGTAATTCACCTTTTCAGGTTTATTAATGCTTTGTTTTTTCTCTCTTTGGTTTAGGACTAAGCAGTTTTAATTTCCTGTTCTCTGCAAACCAAGCCCCTGGTGCCATCAGCCTGGCTGCGAACCAGATGCCTTCTCTGAGTGTACCCTGTGTCATGGTGCCATCAGCAGCATTGGCTTCCTTCCCTGTCGTCTGTTCTCCTTCATTCACCAGTCCTCTCTCCCCAGCTCCTGATGGCTCCTTCTCAGCTGCTGCCTCCACAAATTTCAGTGTGTCCAGCCTGGCATCAACCACCCCTGTGCTTATAAGCACCACGGCCGTTGTCACCCCCAAGGTCTCACCTGCACCTCCCGTGGATCCACAGCAGCCGCCTCACCCCGCTCTGCACCTGAGTCCTGTGCTTACAAGGTCTTGCAGTGCTGTTAAGCTGGACTCCCCTGTGTGTATGGGACACCCAGTGACCCTTCTGAAGCTGCAGCAGGTAAGGGGGAAAGGTGAACAGGAGTGGGGGTGAAAGAGTTGTGCCATGTGCCTGATGGCAGCCTGTACCACAGGCTGGTGCCTCTGCATCAATGCTTAGGGGTAGTGTCTTACTCTTAGCCTGTGTGTGTCCATCCTAGCAGTGGCACAGTGTTTGAATACATAGCCCAGCACAGCACATTTAGTCCTGAACAGTGAAGTGGTTTTATAACTCTAACAGAAATTCTAAAATACTGCAGCAATCCAAAGGTTTTTTCCCCATCTGACAGTGTCATTGTGTGCCATGCAATGGCTACAGAAAAACATTAGAAGGACAGGATGATTATGTGTCAGAATTCAGGAGTCAGATGGCTGCAACACTTTTTCAGGTAGTAGTGTCCTGGGTTATCCCTTCAGCCCTGTTCTGATCTCTCTTCACTATGTAGTAAAAAAGTAATAGCATCAGAGCTGAGCTGAATAATTGAAAATAATTATTCTTGTGGGATTGTTCATCTTTTTGTATAAAGAAATGTTTTAAAGTCTACCACAGAACCAGTCTTTTGGTTAAAAAATCAGAAATTCAAACGTGAAGGAGGACTCATTTATCTGAAATACGAGTGACATAAAACAGTCGTGCTACACTGTGTTACTTGGATCTTTACAACTATTAGCAGTGACATGTTGGCACTAATTCAGCTTACATTTGTAAATTTGTGATTTGTTTGCCTATTGCCTAATTCAGTGACAAATAGATCGAACATTTGGAAACGTTATAAACATTATGTTTATCTTCTTCGAGCTTAGAAAAAGGCTGTAATAAGAGACTGGTTGGCAGCCAGTCTGATTACAGATACTAACACTGGAGGTTACAATAGAGTGACACTTAGAAGTGGTGGTCAGGGTTTAGAAGACTATTTTTTGATTTCTCTTGATGATAGCAAATAACAAAAGTGAGTAAAACATCATGGAAGAGAAAAAGCCATATAAGCTAAAGGACAAGATTGGCATAAGAACAAATGAGTATGAACTAATCATGAAAAAATTCAAGTTGGAAATGAGATAAAGGCTTTCATCTTCCAGCAGTGATGCACTGGCATCCAGTACCAGAACGAAAAGCAGGGACAAAGCCATAGCTTTTCGCGTGGAGCTTCTGAAAGGGTGTGTAGCAGGGTACAGGGATTAATGTCTCCCAGCTGTCCTCTGTTTGCCTGCTTGTGTGTAGGCTTTGAGAAAACCCTACCAAATCACTTTGTTTGTGTTTTTGTTTGTTTGTTTTGTTTGTTTGTTTTGTTTGTTTGTTTTGTTTGTTTGTTTTGTTTGTTTGTTTTGGTTGTTTGTTTTGTTTGTTTGTTTTGTTTGTTTGTTTTGTTTGTTTTGTGTGTGTTTTGGTTTTTGTTGTTTTGGTTTTTTTCCACAAATAGCCTTCGTCAGCTCCTCTTACTCCCAAGAGTATTCGTCCTGCTCATCATGAGGCATTTTTCAAAACTCCTGGAAGTCTTGGAGACCCTGTGGCATGGAAGAAAAATGAAGGCAACCAGACCAGAAATGCCAGCTCTGTGCAAAGGAGACTGGAAATCTCTAGTACCAGTCCTGACTAATTCTGCTCTTTGCAAGGGGTGGGCAGATTGTCCTCAGACCCTGTATGAATTACAAGAGAACAAGCTCTTACCTGGCAAGAGGTCACCCTTTTTGGCATTCTTCCCCACTATCTGTTCACCCACTGGTTCTGTTAGCCATCTTCTTCAAAATCACCCTTGGTATAGAAATCCTTTTACTGAATTGTTCCTTCAGTACTGATATGAATTCAGATTCTGTGCTTCACACAGCCTTGTGGGCATGTGATTTTAATTTGGAAAACACTATTTCTGTGAGGAGATGCAAACAGATTCTTTTGAAATCCCCAGGGGTTCTTTATTCATGGTTTTAAGTAAGATGTCTAGCACTTATCCGGGGTAAGCATTTCATTTGCATGTACTCTACTTACCCTGAGTAAATCTGTGGTAAAAATTACAAACTTTTGCAGTTGTGAGAGCAACTGCTTTCTTGGTTCCAATCTGTCAAATCCTGCCTCTGCAGTGCAGCCTCTTGCTTTTTATTTATATGTTGGGGTGGGATTAGGGAAAAAAGACTTTTGCAGTTTCAGAATAACAGATTTTCTCAGGGTAGGATTACTTGAATGTCAGTTGATTGTTGTACAATTTGCCCTGCACTTGTGATTAGAAAAACCTAATAATAACACAGTATGATTGAATGTATACATGTGAAAAATATTAAGACCAAAATAACTGTGAATGTTAACATTTTTGTACTTTTGTTAATGAACTGTATTAGTCCTTGGGTTGGTTGGTTTGTTTTTTGGTGGGTTTGTTTTGTTTTGTTTTTGTTGATTTTTTTTTTTGCTTTGAGCAAAAATATGCAAGTTGATGTAAAGAATACAAAACCTGAATCCTTACACAGATTTGACAAAGTGATTTGAGAGTGACAAACCACTGAGAGGACTGTGCTAAGATTTCATCTCCTGTTTAAATATCCAGTCTAGACTTTATGACCAAGGAATACTGATAAGTCATTAACCTCACTCATGATTAGATTCAGTCTAACCTGAGTCTACTAAGTGCCTACTTAGCTGTTTACTTAAGTGTACTTAAGGGGTATGTACTTAAGTGCCTAATTCTTCACTTACAGGAATTTTGTGACTAGTTAATAGTGCATTTGAGCACGTTGGGAAGACAAGGGAGAACTTATCTATCTAAACCAGAAAAAGAAGTTGAAAAGAGCAGGCGTCTTGAGTTTTAAAGTAATTTTAAAAAAATTAAATTACCAGTATACCCTAGGAGAAGATAATGAGAAAGAAAGGTCTTAACAGCTCACATTCAGAGTCCTCAAATAATAGATGGTGCTATTATCAATATAGGACATAATTTTAAGAGCTAATGCTCTTATGTTTGGGTATGTTTTCACTCATGTAGTAAACTGCAATTAAATTTGTGCAGTCTCCTGTTCAAAAGACAGAAAGTGTTGCTGTTGACATCACTTTAGCCTGGACTTTTAGCAAATGTAAGGCCAGCATGATCAGCTCTCTCTTTGGTACTGGTATTCATTTTCCAAGGGTAGATGCACTCTTGGATGTGCTATTTTGTTGGTCAAGGGAAGTTAGCATTTTGAGGCTGGGAATTTGATGAGGGCATCTTATTTTTATAATGAAATGTATAACAAAAATGAAATTTAAGAAAGGAATTTTAATGAAGATGAGAGTTTGAGTAATGTGGCCATCTCTTAGAATAGACCATTAACAGGTTTTTGAGAGGGCTTGGTTACCACTTGTTGAAAGAAAATTTATAGCAGAATTATCATAGGAAATTTCAGAGGTGGTAAAGAGACATCTTCAGACTGCTAATTTTTTTTATATTTTAATGACACTACAGTTATGAAAGTTTACAATTTTTTCTTCTGACTTATTTCTTCTTATACATCCCCTTAGATGAATTTTGCTTTGAAAAGCAGTGTGTAACTAGCACAGTGCTGCCCCTGCACTTCTGCTGGCATGCATGTGTTGCTGCTGAGGTTCCAAGGAACACAGTGGGTGCTGATTCTCCAAACCTTTTCTCTTCTCTCTCCTTCTAGTAAGGTGCAGCCTTTTAGTGATATGGCAGCTGGGAGCAGGGAGCAGGATTACAGCTAATACTGGCTCTTTGCTCCAGTGTAAGCATCATCACCACAATTGCCTTTCTTTGTCAGTGATGTTATTGTGTGCCATAATTAACTTAACTATACTTGAAAATGCAGGGAGTGAAAATGGATTTTCAATTTCCAATTTCTGCTTACAGTTTTGAGTTTCCGTAAATACAGCAGGTCTGGAAATGAGGATTGACTCCGTCTTCAGTGGGTCATGGCTGGGAAAGCAGGTTTTGAGCCTAGGAGAAAAAGGATGTGGATATGCTGTCTTGATTTTGTCAATGCAAAATTCTCACTAAAATAGAGTGAGACCACTGAAGCAGCTTCATTCTGTACCCAAGCTGCTGAACCAGACTGGCAGTGGGTTGTCAAGAGGGAATGGGTTTACATTTCCTATCTTTACCTTCACTGAAAGCTAAGAATTTAAATAAACTAGGAACAACTCATCAGCAAAGTAGCTTTGGAAAAGCAGAATTTGTACTTGCACTGAGGCAAAGTGCATACCCAGGAAGTTCTGCAGGGTTTGTGAAACCTTTCTGTCCTAAGTCAGTTGTTGAAGAGGCTGAGCATATAACTTATACTTGAATCTATCTGCCACGTTTACATTTCTGATTGTCTTCTGTAAATTGGTGCTATTTCTGTATTTAAAAAGCTGTATTTTTAATGTAAAGCTGCTTCCAGTTTGGTTTTTTTTGCACTGCTAGTTTAATATAGATATTAATTTTATTGCTGTTCTTCAGTGATTAGATGTCCTGCTTTTCCTGCTCTCTAGCTATCTGTTTACCTGTCTGCATATAGCTTTACTCCAATCACACTGTGGGGTTGAATATTTTTTATACTATCTGTTAGAAAAATATTAAACTTTTACAGAATAAAAAATGAAATTAAAACTGAGGCTGTGATTTTAGTACGGAAGACTTTCAAGGACACCCTTGAAAAGAAATATTCCTGCACCACATGTCCAGGTGAGGAGTCTGTTGAATGTGAGCACTGAAAGACTAGCAGAGGATAACAGCTCGCCCCAGTGGCTCCAGCATCCAGCTATTTCATGCATCATGGGCACAGTTCCCACCCAGCTGTTGCAGGCACAAGGACCAGTGTAAACTGGCTATGTAAATTGGCTCTTAAAGTCCCGGAGCTGGCCAGAGCAAGACTGGGTGGCCTTGGCCCAAAGCCATGCGAGGTGATCCCCAGCTGGCCACCATGGGAGCACACCCCAGCACCACTGCAGGGCCTGCCCAGACCCTCCCTGGGCCCCTGTGGCCCTGCAGCTGTCCCTCGGTCCTGCTCTCCACAGGATGGCAGCAATGCCTGCCCAGCTGCAGCCACAGACACTCGAGGAGCTGGTGCTTGCTTTGTGTCCTTAGAACCACCAGCTGCTTGGAAAGAGCTGGTGGACAACACAGCCACAGATCTGGAACTTCCCTTTCTCCCTTCCTCCCTTCCACTTTCCCTTCCCTAACCACACACGTAAGACACAGCTCAGCCCAAACCTGAGTTTGCTCCCATTAAAATCAAGAGCAGGTTCACTACTGATTTCAGCAAACCCAGTATTGCCACCCTACCCCTCCTGGGATTAAAGATATGAGTTAATGTCCCATGTCACCAGCAGTAGCTGCAAAATGACTGTGAGTTGTAAATGGTTGAGATCCTCAAAACTCATTTCTAAAAGGAAAACTCAACAGCTCACTCAGTGTTGTTTTTGGAGATTTTCTGACCTGCTACTCCAACAATAATACTTTTCCCTTGATACAGGAAAAATTAGAAATTTAATAAGATTACACTGAGAATCACTAATAAGTCCTAACTCTGCTGCAGCTCCACTGACATGACCATTGTTTCCTTGAGGAGCATCAGGGCTGTATTTTCCAACAGTTCTTGTCCTCACCTCCCCAGCTGTACTTAAAACGCCTTTTCTTCTGAAGTGAAAAATAGGAGAGTACACTCTCAGCTCTATCTGATTCAGTTCTCTTTATAAAAATTGGAAATTAACAAGCAGTACCATTGTGGATGAATGTCTTAGTGCTTCCCAGCATTGGGCTGTGCAGCCCAGAGCCAAGGAGTCACTCCCTGGTGCCGGAAGGTGTTGAGCAAACCCAGCTGGAGGCAAGCAAAACGGGAGCCTCCAATGGGCAGCAAAGCAAAGCCTGCTCCCAGGGAAGCAGGTCCTCACAAGCTGTCTTGGTCAACAAGAAGGGTTTCCTGAGAGGTGCTTTAGTCATGGCAATGCCTTCTCCTTCCAGCCCAGAGTTCCTGAGCAAGGCTCCATGACCTGCTTGAAAATTTAAAATTTAATAGCTTGGGATGTAAAGGAGTGTTAAGAAAGGCTTCACACAAAACTGAGGCAAATTCAAGCCATGCTGACTGTGATGGTCTAAGCGTGATTCTTTCCAGATTCACTTATTGCACCAGAAATGTGATGAGAATTTAGGATATTTTCTCAAGCACTTTCTCCAAGGACTCCTGGAGCAATTAAATTGATTCTAATCATGTCAGTCAACATCAGCTTAAGTTCTGAGAGCATGAAGCTTTCCCCCATCCCCCTTGCAGGCCACAGTAACTTTGTTAGTGGGTGGCACAAGGCTGCATTCCTTGTTCACAAAATGCTGGAACCCCCAAGTCTGTTACCACCGGATCTCCTAGGAGACAAAACCTTCTACCTCAGCTGGAGCTGCTCCATTTTACTGCATTTCCCAAATATGTAAGTTCTCATTTTGACTCTGAATGTGAGATATCAGACTTTTACACCTTATCCCTGCCTCTGGCTGCGTATTTCCCACCTTGGATGTGACAACAGTGTAATTTCATAGATGATATACCCAATCTGGGTGGGAGAGAAGCATGAAACTTGCTTTTTTCCAACAGCTGCTTTCTTGTTTCCAGACTGACAGCTATAAACCAGCAGTTTACACTGCGATCCCCACAGCATGGTGTGATAGCAAAGGCAATGTAGTGAGACCAAACAAACCATCAATACATGTAAAATACTGCATCTTGGTAAGTGCCTGTAACAGCAGCTGAAATGGGCCAATTTGGACCAGGTTTAATATTTTGGGAAGAAAAGAGAAACAATTCAAAGCCTAGAAAATAGGAAGTAAATATAAAGATTCCACAATAAACTGTGCAGAAGGAAATACCTCCCTTATTCAGACAGCCAATTCTTCAATGCTAAGAGAAACACCTTGCCTCTTCATAGTCTCTGTGTCTCACTGGTGACCATCCAGCATGTAATTCCATCACCCTACACCCATTCAATATCATGATTAACTGGTAACAATTAGTTCTGTGCCTGAAATGCACCAGGAATTCAATGAACATAAGGTAGAAGATGCTGGGGAGGAGTTGACTGGAGCTCTGCTCTGAGGTTTGCCCCATGTAATGACAATATCCCCCACTTGCCACCTCACCTACATGAGGATTTTCATCTTTATCGTACTTAAACCAGGACGTTCGGAAGGTGATGGTTAAAAATCATCTACAGACACTCTAGGCCTAAGTGGCAAACACTCAAATGCTCGTGTTCTTTTCTGCCTTTATAATAACACAATGCTAGTGGTTTCAGTGGACTCCCTCTTGGTCTGCTTTAGCCTTCAGGGGAGGAGGGTCAGTCTCCTGGTTCTGGAGTTCTTAATTCTACCCACGATCTACTGCACATTACTGAGCAAAGCAGACTTTGGCTTCTCTAAATCCAGAGAAACGGCAACCAGGAATATCACCCGGCCTCAGAAGAGCTGAGGATCTACCTTATGGATGTGGAGGAAAATGGAAAGAGTGCAGGGACCAGCCCTGTTGAGCAAGTGTTAAGAAACAATCAGACAATATATTCACTGATTTGAAAATAATTTAGGAATCTTCTGCTCAGCCTTGCTTGGGTCTTCCCATTATTTGGACATATTAGAGCCTGTTACCTTGGGACAGGATCAAAACCTGCCTGTGTGCTCCCGCAGTACAAGCCTGATGGTCTTGGTGTGACCTTCTCTTGCTGTCTGATCACTGATTTTTAATGTAAGATTCCACTCTATCACTGTGGCAGAAATCACATAGCTTGAGGCCCTTATGCATATAAGACATTTACAAAAACATTCCAAATGCATTAGAAAAAAAGAGTATTTTAAGAAGTTGAGAAAGCAAAAGCTCTTCCCAGCATGCACAATTAAAGAGGAAAAAATGTTTCAGAGAATATATTTTGGTATAATCAGATAACTATGCAATGCCCTGCCAGAGTAGCTAGGGCTGAGCTCCAGGAGCCTCTGTACAGGATAAAAGGATTTACTAAGGCGTCAGCCTCCCTCCTGCCCTGTTAAGAGTCTCTCTGGATATCTCTTTAAGTTAAGGCAAGCTGAAAGGTCCTGCACAACCCTAGTGAACTGTTATCTCTAGGAAAAAACAGTGGACAGGAAGAAAGTACCAGACCACCAGCTTTTTCCTAGCAAAGTCCTTGCCATTTGTTATTTGTTAAAGATGTCTGTAAACCTCCCCTCGGCCTTCTCAACGTATCAACTTAATTAAAGAGAGCAAAATGAATCTCAAAGGTTCATAAACCTTTTAAGTCTGTTGAAGCTCAGAAAGTCTTGGTCTCGATTATGATCTTGCATAGAAAAATGTTATTTTTGTAATTCTATGCAAAATTGGATCATACTTGCTTGCTCTGTTTCATTTTCAAGGAGGGATTCTGCTTGGCCAATACTAAAAGAAAAATGAGATGCGAAGACAAGCAGCAAAACCCCTCCCTGAAATCTCTCCCCATGCAGGGCAATGAGGCACCAACAAGGTCTGAGGCATGACACAGACCTGGATCCTTCACCTCAGGTGAATCCTAAAAACTTGTGGCAGGGCACAGCAACGGCTGGCTGCTCCCTGGGGAAGGACAGCTGGGAGCCAAGGGTGGTAGCAAGGCTGGTGGAGGCAGCAGCCTCAGCAGGCAGGAGTTGGAATGCCCATGAGGGTCTGGTTTGTGCCCAGGGACAGTGACCATGGCCAGATGCAGCCCAAGCTCACCCAGCTCAGTGACCAGGCTGCTCTGAGGGCGAGCCAGAGGCTGAGCTCAGGCACAGCTGCTGCCCAGCTGCCATCTGGCCTGGGTGGGACCAGCCATAAAGCTTAAAAGCAGCTCCCAAGGGAGAGGAGGGGCAGTGTCCCACCTTTAGCTCTCTTCACCTTATCAGCAAAGGACCCCTCCTCGGAGTCAGCCAGCCAAGCTCTTCAACTCAGCCAATGACACCTCTGGACCAGGGAGGCCTCCAAGATAATGACTAACTTGTCATCTGAGTTCAGGTGAATAATAAAAAGGCTAAAATTAACTCTGCAGAGCCACATCCACACAGATGCAAATGCTTGATCATATTTTCCAAAGGAAATTGGCTTCTGTTGTGTGAGAGTAGATTCCAAGATAGGGAGGAAGGTTAAAATGACTCTGTTTAATCCAATAGTGTGCTAATGAGACAAAGTGATTAATTACACCTCTGTAATGAGAAGGAAATTGTGTACAGGCTTGAATCAGCTTTAACATATCACCTTGCAAACTGACACCATGTTCACATATTCCAACTGGCATCTCTGGGCTCTAATTACAGGTGTTTCTCTGTTAAACCAGTGTAATTAAGAGGGAGAGAGACCATTCTTGTTTTGGGCTCCTCCTTGGCTCCAAAGGGAGCCTGGCTGAGAAGATTAATCATAACCAGATGGGAGTACAAAGAACTTCCTCCTTCAGCAGTACTTCAAACAGAGGACATTTGGCTCAATGAGTAGCAGCATGAAGAGATGGATCAAATATCTTTCCAACCAGAGGATCTGTGGTCACTTGCTCCATCATGCTCACCAGGACCAGTTGAACTGCCATCTGTGGGATGATGACAGCAGCCACTGCTCACAGGAACCCACCCTGGGGGCACAAGGGGAATTTTGCCCTACCACATCTGGCTAAAGCTCTCCTCTAGCAAAACAGCCAGAGCATTTTTGCCAGAACTGATGGGTTTTTGTTCTTAGCAGCTTATCAGAAAGCTACATCATAAGAAGTTTGCATATCCCTCCAACAGCCCAGCACTGCAGTGTCTAATTGCCACACTGGAAGAGCAAATACTTGCCTAACCACAACTGATGATACTCAAGCTCTTTTCTAAAGGGAATTAATTTTTCTATGTCCTTCATATAATTTCATGTTGTTTCCTGTCTGCTCACCAGCAACACAGCTTGTTTACAGCAGCTTGAAATTGTATGTGAGAGGGGCAAAAAAAAATTGAAAAAAATTTGGAGGGCAAGATGCTGAGCTGAAACCGATTCTATGGAGCAGGAGAATAAAAAAGAAAATTCAGGAACTTTTGTGGTAACAGCAGCCAGGCAGTGACCTACAGCTGAACCAGAATAGAAGCTAGGTCATTTCCATTTCAGCCTAGGAAAATGTGAAACAACTGTGAGATGATCACAGGTTCAGAAACAGTCCTGCAAAGAGTGAACAGTGTCAGCAAATCCAAGCAATCAGTCACTGAGTATTGCTCTGGGATGTTTTTTCATGCAAGCTTTCTCATGCCCTGAAACTGTTATCCTGGTCTGCAATGGGATTGCATTATCTGGCACAGCTCTGGTGTTCATCCAGCACTGCACAACAGCTGGAGAGAGAGCTGCCTCTGCCTGTGTGCATTAACTGAGGGTGAAACCCTCTGAGTCAAACACCCTGCATCTCCAAAACATAGCCCCTCACGTGAGTGTCTTCTCCCACGTATTCCAGTTATATCACTGCATTTTGACGTATTCTGATGGGTCTCATCACTCTCCATGTTGCAAACCAGATGCACATCCTAATTAAGTTCTGTAAAACAGGGAAGATATTACAACTTGAGGTAAATCTGTAAATGTGCTGCCTGGAAAGTGGCACAATCGTTCAGGCACAGCCCTCTGGGGCACGACCCCCCTCACCCACCCATCTTGCTTCAGGGGGTGATTTCCTCTAGGACTGCCCACCCTGTACTAGTTTTTATGGGAGTGCAGGAGTTCCATGTCAGGGATGTGAGTTCACATTCTTTGAGATGGAACTAAAAAGGCAAGTAATTGTGCCACTTCTGTAGAGATAATCCTTGCTTTCTTGTCCCTAGTTGTCATTTAGAAATCAGCAATTCTAATATACAGGCAATATGGAGAAGCTCCAGGAAGTGGGACGAGGGAATTTTCCTCACTGCAGCAGTTCTCGAAAAAAGCGGTAGAGAATTCATCTAGTCCTGATAACAGAGGACTGTTCCACACCATACTCTCTCCAGAATATTTGCATGCCACCTCATTACTTTTTAAGGAATGAATACATGTCATTCTGTTCTCAGGAGATTTTCTGCTATATTTTAATTGAGTCCTTGTTGCATTGTGGTTGAACTTCCATAAATAAAAAAAAAAAATCCCTTTTCTTTTTTCTTTCCTATATTATCAAGTCATTGCTTCTACTGGAACTGCAGAATAAAAGTTTTGCTTATTGAGGTAAGTCATGAATTCTGTCAGCAGAAACTCAGATCAATTTGAATCCATAAATCACATTTGTGATTTCTGTTAGAGGAGTCAAATATTTTTGGGCTTTCTCTCAAAATAGTAAAAGTTATACCATGAGTAAAATCTCCACATATATATAACACTGAAGGTATTTTTTTAGACTCTCAGTTTAGTGGATTCAGCATTCAGCCTTACCACAATCACCTCCTATCTTTGCCACTGTGTAATTCAACTGTGCAGTTTTGGTTTGTTGTTTGGGAGTCGATTTTTTTCAATGAATATCCTGTTGCATAGTGACCCAGTTCCAGGGCATTTTAGGGAGGAATGAATAACTCCTATGGGACACTGGTCATATAGTAACACAGACTGAAAAAAAAAAAAATCCTTCTTTGGACCTGGATTAAATATCACCAGAAACACATCAGGATTCATATTGTGATGCACTACAAGGAGATTGTTTGCTGCACAAACAGCAAAACTATCAAAGGAACTTGCTTTGATCTCTGCTTCCTAAGGCTTTCAGTTTTGTGAGGCTTGTGGGACTGATTTCTCTGAGTACAGGACAATGGATGCAGCTGGAGATGCAAAGAAAATTAATGCCTAAGAAAAATATCTTGGCAGCATGCTAGTTAGGCTAAGGTGTGTCATTGCAAGACATTTTTTAATGCCTGCAGTAAGGTCATATCATGTAAGATTGTTATCTCACTGCATTTATTTCAATTAGATTCTGTCCTATCAACACTGTCCCTGGAGCAAAGTGTGGCAAGATGTTCATAGCTTCTGATTTTATGCCATTGAAATGCACATCTGGAATAGGAGCTGTGCACACTGAAAATATTTCAGTTGATACAAAACTAAGCAACATTTCTACTTAGCAACAAATGCCTGTGAGAACTTCACTGCCATGCCCAAACCACAGTCTGCTGTAGCCAGGAAAATCACATACCAAGTATGATGTATTTGAAGAGCTAGAAAAGTGCTGCATGAGTATTCCAGATAACATAGATAGATGAAGTCTAATACCCTATAATACTACTCTTTGGCTATGTAGGGCTTGACATCTGTTCAGAAAGATAAGAATGGGGAGATAGAAGTGGAATAGTTTCCAAGAGCCCCTAACAGCCCAGCTAGCAGTGCTCTTCATCATCTATTAAACACCATTTTGTCACAGTTTTTAGTGCACTTGCAGCCGGTTCCTCTTCCAAACACCTCCTCCAAATAGAGAATTACAAAGGTTTATTTTGGCCCTAAGAAACTTACAATTTCCAGGAAGTCCAAGACAGAGGTGCATCTCAGTAACGGGGATCTCAGAGGACAAGCAAGTGGGAGCATCCTTCACTACACAAATGCTGATACGTTCAGGCTCTGCCAAGCTTTGTCCGTATGAACAGCTTCCTGATTTCTAAGCAAATACCAACTGTGAAGCTGAATAAGAAGCTTTCTTAACTCCACTTTAACCACCCCAAGTCCCCAGCAGCAGCAAAACTACAGCCACTCAGTTTTGCACCACTAAAGCTCTCACCAAAGTGACCTCAAATTGATGACAGCATTCAACTATGAAGCCTGTGATGCTGCACTCAAGACCCAAATATGCTCATAACCCAAATATACTTTAAACCAAATGTTGTTTGGGGGTTTCTTGGGATTATTTTTTGGGTGTGTATGTGACATACAGTCCTGCATAGGGGGTGGGTGAGCAAGTCAGTGCTTTAGTCTGGGGTTCTGACAAGCGCTAGCAATGTCCCCAGCTGGAATGAACGCACAAGCTGCTCCTAGAAATGCAGCACTGCTGACAATAGCTCAACTGCAAGAATTAAACAGGTCTCTGGGCCCAACCATCTTGCCACTGCCTGCCCTCATTTTCCCCCTTTGTAGCCAGGTACATAAATTTCCTCAGGGCATGTGCAAAGTATAACCTGTGCAGTGGACATTTATTCTGTTGGGTGGGAATTTCAAACAAGAGTTAAGGTGCATAACTGCTGCCTCTTTATGTGAAGATAATAGCTACTAACCTGACAGTCTTTGGCCTCAGATGATGTCAGACACTGGCTGTGCCAAGGATCAAATGATGCCACTGCCTCCAGGGACCATCTCTATCATGTAGGGCTCCCTACTCTTTTCCTCAACATTGCAAAGTGATCATATTGCAGTCATATTTCAAAAAGCAGTGACAGATTTTAGCTTTCCTTAGTAAGCAAGAAATTAAATCCATGCATGATACAAACAGAGTAGGGTTTTTCCAGGTTCCTAACAGTTTAAATAACATAGATGATACTATCTTGGCATTTCTTTTAGTTTTCATTATGTTTATTGCCCTTCTACCCAGGTAAGAGTTTTCCCAAGCAGCCATAAATTCTCTGAGACTGGAAATATCTCAACAGCAGGGAAGCACAGACAATCATTTCTATTTCTGCTCATGGTTTCCATTTTGGAGAGAAAGATGTCATTCTTTACATTTTCAGTAATCTTTTTAAAAAAAATTCTAAGAAACATTTTTTAAAAGCCGTCAGCTTTTGAGAATTTTCAGAAAGCCTTTTCCTTGATAACCCTTGGCATTTTTTCCACAAAGTTATCAGCCTTCACATGAGAGAATAAACAGTTTCTGTGTGGGTAACATCATGCCTCCAACCTGTTATTTCTGGAGCATCATTCCATGACTGTTCCATGGCTAACTGACATCTCCTGAGCATGTAAGGCTCTGCTGGAAGCTAAATTGTCCAGTCAGTTATCTGCGCACAAAGACCTGTTGGTCTGAGCTAGGAAGTGAAAACATTATAGTGAGGACATTAGAAAAAGATCCACCTTCTCCTCCTCTGGGAAAACCAGACAACATGTTAAAAGGAATGAATAAAACATGCTGAAGAGTGAATGAATATCATCAATGCATGTTAGAAGGCATAAAAACACACTTATAACAGAGATAGTGCTGGTTTAGGCAGCTTTGCTCATTCCTGCTTTTAGTCACTTATCAGTAGCCCATAAATACATCATCTAATACTGGGGGATTGTAAATCTATTTTAGCTAACTCCATGTTGGTTGGACAAGCAGTTCTTTTCTGGGCAAATACCTTACACCCTCTACAGAACGAAAGACACAGGTTTCTGCCTTCTCTAGTTAGCTGCATTTATTGCTTGCATAAAAAGCAGTCATACCATACCATGATATGCACATCTGAAAATATATTTCCTGCCCTGAACATTTAACTCCAGTCAGAGTATGCTCAGAGCATCACCAACAACACCCTACAGTTAAGGAGACTGCACTAAACCATGCATGCTCCATTCCAATCATCAGACTGCAAGCAAATTATCACAGAATGCACTTACAGACCCATGAGTGATTTAATAAAGCTGTCAGTCAGAATAATATAAGGAGCATGCACATAACTCCACTTTCTTTAAATCTGATTGTCACTTTACACATCCTTTGCCTTCAGAGGTTGGTTTGGATAGCACTGTCGTTGTTGAGATGGCCACTGCACTCAGAGTGCTTCAGTA
>VZSR01003812.1:6602264-6636428 GCA_013398615.1 Brachypodius melanocephalos | reverse complement strand
CAAAATCTACCAGTCTAGACCAGGCGAACCTAAAAAATTAATGTTCCCTAGAGTTTTTAGGAGTTCCCAGTTCATAAAGGAAACATGCATGGGGGTGGGCTTCAGAAAGACTAAAATTATTGTAAAGGCATCAGTGTGTTGATACAAAAATCAGTTTATTTTAATCTGGCTTTAAATAATAATTGTACTGCCATAATAGTGTTGTTTAGATGGCTTAAATGTACATTTCTGCAGCATGAGATACTTTTGACAAAGTAGTCTATTTCAGTTAACTGGATTTAAAACAATTATTTGGTGACACTGACAATATGCTTTGAAAACTATTTTGTTTTTAAAGCTAAAGTTACTCTCTCAGTTTTCTCTCAGTTAAGGTCCTTTCTTTTACCTAAGCATAGATGAATGTTTTGCTTCTTGATCAAGAGCAGAGGCTTACCATGGAAGAGTGCCAGGCTGAGCCCCACGAGGAACACATGCAGCTCATGTCACTGCATTGCAGACACCACATGAGTGGGGTGAGCTCTCCAGAGCTGGGTACTGGGGCATCTCTGAGCAGAGACACCACTGCCTTCTGATCTTCTGGGCCTGGGGAAAAGGAATAGATGAAGAAGGCTTGTGAAATAAAATCACTTTAAAATATCCCTACTGCAAGTTTAAGAGCAGAACCCAGTGCCTGTAATGCATAGGGCAGGACAGGACAGGGTCCCACAGCACCCAGGCTTTTCCTCCAGGCAATCCATGCATCCTGATGGGCCATGATGGGTTCTTGGACACCCTCACTCCCCAGCTCCTCCCTCCAGCCCATCACCCCAGCCCTCTGAAGCGGACGTACATGGGTTAATTAATGTCCATCCCACACCAGCCACAGGCCCTGTTAGTGATATCCTGATGCACAGCACTTGGAGAAACCTTGTGGCTCTGGAGGTGCTGAATGTGTGAAACAGCCCTTGAGAGCCTCCCCATACTGGACTGAGGGAAATTGTCCAGCTGACAGCTCCCCTGAGGAAGGCAAGGCATGTCCTGTGCCCTTCCAGCATGGAAGAGTGGCCAACACCCCCTCCGCAAGGCACTTCTTAAACTACTTTACATATATTTGCATTCATATGACATCTAATGTAATTTAGACACCTAGAATGTGACTTATTGTTGTATTCATAAGCCCTAGGAAAAAGCAGCCTCACAGAAACTCAGCTGAGTGTGGGCCTCACAGTTTCTGATATGCTTCTCACAGGCAAATGGCCTTTGCCGTATTGTGATGTCAAATAGAAGAAGAATAGGAATTAAACTTCTCGCTTTATCTTTAAAAGTTCAGTCTAATTGGATCTGGCAGGAAAATAATTTACTTTCAATCATATAAAGAACACAGCTACAGGGCAAACTTACCTGGCTGATTTGTGTGTATAGTCCTCTATCTTCACTTGTCTCAGTTTCTTCCAAAGCTTAACCTTCAGGCTGAGTGACCTGGTTATTCTGAGTCTAAGCACAACACTATCATAATGTATCTCAGCTTCCCAAGAACACCTCAGCCTAGGTTTAGCCAATTTTTTCCCTCCTAGGAAAACACATGTGAATTCAGTTGTTTCAGAAACATTTCTTTCTGCAAATTTTTAGACTGTGTTACATTAGCAATTGAACTTCTCCTCAGCAACAAAACCATAATAAATGTTCCGTTTCCATTGCACAAAGGGAAAATCAGAGTACAGTCTGCTTTGCTTCCTTTGCCTATGAACTAATGAACACAGACCATAAATGACTGTCTGCAAGACATAGTTATCTGTCCCTGCAAAAGGAACATACACTGCAAGAGAAAATGAGATTGCAAGAAAGAGAGAAGCTGGAGGATTAATAATTACAGGAAAGGAAACTCATTTAGGAGCCTAACATGATCATTACGTAACTGAGCTTTGTTCAAGACTGTTCAGATGATAAAGCAGTATACACTCAGAATCAGCTAATGACTTGCTTGAAATGTGTTACAAGCTAAAGAGTTTTTTAGCATGAGCCTTGACCAAACCTTGATCAAGGTGACTGATATTTTTGACTGATTATTTTTAAATGTGGTCTGTACACACCAAGAGTTCTTTCCTTTCCCCAGAGAGGAAAATGACCCTTATCTTGCTCAGAAGGTTTGTCTTTAGAGGGCATATCTGAATTTTCCTAAGTTTTGTTCTCCTGGATGCACATCTCCTTCAATCCAACAGTGCCAACAAGGGAGACCTGCCTGTTTCACTCCTTCAGCAACAGGAGTGAGTCTCGGCTAGTTCTGCTTCTAAATCTGGTCTTCTAGAAACAAGCCACCTTTTAAGAGTCAGCTAGCCAGAATGGCCAGCTCAGACCTGAACCATGATCCACATTATCTCCCACCTACCTCAGCAGTCTAACATTCTTCTCTGTCCCAGCGGGTGGATGGATGTCAGGCGGTCCATCATCTGCTAGATGGCAGCAAAGCCAAAAAACCTTCGGCTTCACGGCTTGTTTTGTCATCAGTGAATGACGCTCATGGTTGTCAAGGTCTTCCTTCCTTCCTTCCTTCCTTCCTTCCTTCCTTCCTTCCTTCCTTCCTTCCTTCCTTCCTTCCTTCCTTCCTTCCTTCCTTCCTTCCTTCCTTCCTTCCTTCCTTCCTTCCTTCCTTCCTTCCTTCCTTCCTTCCTTCCTTCCTTCCTTCCTTCCTTCCTTCCTTCCTTCCTTCCTTCCTTCCTTCCTTCCTTCCTTCCTTTTAATATCTCCTGGTAAAGGAAAGTACCCTCATCCACTATTTCACAGTCTGTTTCATGCCATTCCAGACACACAGCTGGTTTTCCCCATATCTCCATGTATGTCTCCCTTGGTGGTGGAAATGAACCCATTTAGCCCCTATACAAAAGAAGAGAACATAGGGAAATGGAGACATGATAATAACTGTATGCTTATCAACATAGAAACAATGTTGAACGACTCCAGTAGTTTTTAGCTCCTCTTTATTTCCATGGCAGTGCTGTTCCTTTTGGCAAAAAATACCCAAAAAAATCGGTTTACAACGAATTTGGGACAAAGTCTAATCTAATTTTAATTGGTGGAAATCTAATGTTCACAAATTGATACTATTTTTAGTCAGATTTTATGAGAATGTATCTTTTTTTCAATAGTTCTGATCAAGATTTCCATTGCTTCACTGTTCTAGAGAGATCTCCTGTTGCAGATTAAACTACAGTATAAGAAGTATAGGTATATCAGTTTAGTACATTCATCTGAAATTTCAGAAAACACACAACAATGCCAATGTGTTCCTGGGATTTGGCATGAAATTAATTTATGAATTTCAAACTTATTTCATTTTAATGGCATCCCCAAGTCTAGATAGAATTCTGCTGTTTGCCTGGGAAATGAAGTGCTATGGATTATGCTATAGATTAGATGAATGAAAGAATCATTGAAACCAAACCACCCTATACTTGCTTGGAGTGCCAAATCATGCCTCACTGGAATTTGCATTTGTCTAGTGAACACAAATTCCCTCCCACTGGCACCCACTAGCCTCTAACAAGGTAAGCCGTTCTTACAGGATGTCGAGCTCCCCAGCAATAAACAAAATCTCTTCTACCCAAGATCCCTTTGGCCTTTGCAATGTGCTGGCTCTGGAAATGTGTCAATGGGGGTGCTTTCTGAAGGGCCTTGTGGGTGCTCAGTTTGAAGAAACAGTCAGCACCAGAGATCTTAGCCTGCATTAGCCAGCCAGCTGTGACTCTGCCAAAGGGAATGGCTGCTTACCAAGATTTGCACTTCTTAGCAGAATTTTTGTAAGGACTTACCAATAACGGGGATTAGTCACGATTTGAGCTCTCAGGGGACCAAGCACCAGTACAGGCACATCCATGCAATCCCCAGTGCACAGGAAGAGCCAGCTCCTTCTGCACCCAAAGCTTGTCCCTGTTTGAAGGTGCAACCTTCTCCACCCTGTACTTGCTTGGAGTGTCAAATCATGCCAGTGCATGCAAAAGATTTTCATCTCTAGTGGACAATTTTTGCAAAAATTATTATAATTTTTTCCTTAGTTGCTATAAAAGATGGGGCACTCATAGACAATGGATTGCCAGTGACTGTATAGATTTATAATGACATTTAGTAGAAGATAACAGCTATGTGCAAACACCAATGTGAAAGATCCATTCACTCATGGACAGTCACTGTAGCCCCCATCTGGCAGTGGGATGTAGAGGGTGAAATGCCCTCTTGATCTCAAAACTTCAGCATTGTTAAAGTAATAATACTATTTATTTATACCTTCAAAGCAATTTGGAAGCATGAACTAATGAATTTTCACTACTTACTTGTCTGTGAGGAAGACATTTTGTAGATGAGCTTATGGACAAAGAGATGCAATGATTTATCCAAGGTCAGTACCCAGTCAACATTAATGGAGACTAGTACACAGTGTTCATTAGACCACATTCACATTGGGAACAAGGTCTTAAATATTTCATTAAAATTATATTGCACACCCTTCTCATCCAGAGCAGAACACTGCTGCAGCTGTGACATATGTCCCATACAGAAACAAAATGATCTTGGGTAAAGTCATCTCCTCTGCCTCTGGTCAAATATGCTGCTCTGTCTCCTTGGCTTATTTCCACAGTATCGAATAGAAAGAAAATTATAGTACAGTTCAATTACCTACACAGTCTTCCACAACCTGAATTATTTTTAATTAGTACTTTATATATAAAATAAGAGGATTGCTTGAGAAAAATCTCTTTTACAGATCTGCCTAGTTTCTTGGTTGCCATAATTAACTGTCCTAATGCAGTTCTAGCTGAAGGAGTTGCTAAAAACATGGTAATTATATGCCTGCTCTTGGAATTCACAGCTGGAACCAGCTCCTTGTTTACAGGGTGACAATGACTGGGCCAAATTCACAGGGCCTGACACCAAGGACAAATGCAATGCTAACAGCCAAAGAGACAAGCACTCTGAGCTTGCTGCAAACCACTCCTCACCACGCTGTCCTGCTCCTCAGGAGAGCATCTCCTCACCCCTTCTTAGTCCAAACAATTCCATTCAGAGATGTTGGTTACCTCAGCTCACAGGGACTGAATGAAGGGACTTTCATGCATAGCCCTATCAGCACATCTGAGCAAACAAGAGCCTTTGGCAGCCCTGCAGAAACAAAAAGGAGCAGGTATCACCCTCTTCCACCGCTGCATCTGTTTGCAAAACATGCTTCCTTTCACACTGGGACAATGCAATAATGTCACTCATACCTTTGGTCACCAGGCACAAGTGATGCTTCAGCCCCACTCGTACTTCCATTCTATCACAGCATCACTTCCAGTGCACCTATAATCCCTCTACAAAAAGACCAGATGATGAGGAGAACCCCATAAACCTTACACAACGTGGCATGTCAGAGCACCTCAGTCATGGCTGTCATTCACAGCTTCAAAATATTTAATCCTAAAGGTAGGTACAGCCCACTGGAACATTTCACTGCAGCTTCAGCTCCTTGGTGATCAGAGCTTGGGAAGCAATTGAAGGATGACAAATGTGAATCTAACCTGCACCTCTTTTGTGATCTGCACACTTACAGCACTGCTCAGTTTTTAATTTCCCTTGCTGAGGATCTCCACCTCAGCATGTCTTTGAAACCTGTCACTGATATAGGTGATATCTCATTGCATCTTTGTATTGTTAATTCATTCATCCCTGAAGAACAAGGAGGATATCTGTCCTATTTTATTCATCATTTCACTTTTTTGAAAATTTTTCTTTCCTGTCTAGAGTGGAAACTGGTTTGTCTCACTCTTTGTTTTTATCTTGCTTTTGCTGTATGCTAGACTGTATCCTGCTTTCCTCCAATTGTAGTTAAGGTAGACAAAGATTTAAAGGGAAAAATGAGTTT
Source organism: Brachypodius melanocephalos (assembly GCA_013398615.1). Taxonomy (NCBI): domain Eukaryota; kingdom Metazoa; phylum Chordata; class Aves; order Passeriformes; family Pycnonotidae; genus Brachypodius; species Brachypodius melanocephalos. Next base: position 6,630,556 of record VZSR01003812.1, on the reverse strand, counting down.
GAACACTGGCAAAATCCTACAGGGATAACTCTGAAACAAAGAAGATGTCTATGTGCCTACCTGAAACATCTGTAAACCATAAGGTAGTTAGAGTAAGCCTTCCTTCTTTTTCCTTCCCAAACTGTTCCAACCTGTTAACTTTTTGGTGTTTGTCCAACTACATCAGAAATAAAACAGGGTATTTATGCCAAAAATGCAAGATTTTTTGTTTCAGACAAGAGTAATTTTATGTCTTTTTCAGAGTAAAGCAATATTAGCCCACTTCTCACTAGAACAGACATCCTTTCTTTCCCTTAACTTCTGCATGTTCTGCCTCAGGTGAATGGTTAGTAAAGGGTCAAAGTTGGATCAGTTTATTTATCCAAATAATCCTGTTAAGAGCAGCAGGGAGTCCAAAGGCTGGTAAGAAAAATAACCCACTTGTTGAAATGTTTGGACCAAGTAAGAGAAAATGAGTTCCATCTGGTTTTTCTATAGTCTTAAGGCAGAATGAATAACCAATGCAGGGAAATAAATTTCTGGTGTGTTTTAAAATCATCATTTAAAACCAAGAGGCCATTTTCAGACAGCTGGGGGAAAAACGGTTTTCTGGAAATAAATACTCTACCAGATTCCTGGGTTTTAACAGTAGGGCATGGAGATTCAGTTTGACAGAAACCATTACTGGACAGGAGGTTTGCTACACTTGGAAAAATGGACTTCTCTTTTTCCGTGCGGCTTTTAAGCACCTGTTCTTACAGATACCACCAAGGTTGTAGAATGTGTCTCCTAAATGTACTTAATTATATTTAATAGCCCTTTATCTCTGACCTTACAAGCTGGGAATGAGGAGAATGCCTGGGAATGAAGCAAGCTGCCAGCCCTGGAGAAGAGAGAGCAATGGGGAGAAGTTACTTCAAAACAGGATCAGCCCCTGCTCTAATTGATTTTTTTTTCGAGTTTCTGAACAATTCCATAAAACAGAATATTATTTCTTATATATGCATTTCAAGAAAAAAATAGTGGGAAAATGCCAGGAGAAGAAAACAATTGCCAAGGCACGTATCTGAACAACTACAGCATTAGAGATCCTGTTATAATTTACAGCAACTGGGATTAGAAATACCAAAGGGTACCCTCCTGCCACTCTTTTGCAGACAAATCTTCTGGGCTCTTCCAAAGCTGTGCCTGCCAGCCTAGGCCTGTAGCACTGATTTCCATGGAGACACCTGTTGAGAGCCAGGGTTGACAGGCAGGATTCAAAGCCCCTATCTCTTTGAACAGGCCTTTGGCACTGTGAACATTTTGGATCAACATCATCATCTAGTGGATCATGAGTAGGGCAGGAGAACCTATTTGTTTTTAAATGTTGGATTACCACAGCTTAAAGCCCCATGAGTCTCCAAAACATTCTCCAGAAGCAGCTTGGGCAGCCAGCATTCCAACAGTAGCTTTGTGTTACAGCTTTGTGGCCTCTTTCTCTCAGCAGATCATTTGCCCAGGCTGTGCCAAGTGACCTTGGGGACTGGAGCAGCCAGGAGTGCGTGGAGGGCTCTGGACCCCTGGTCCCTGCCATTTGTGTCACCTGATGTGTGGCAGTGCCACAAAATGCGTGGGCTTTGTACCAAGTGGTGGTGCCAAGGTGCTGCCTCCTGGTCCTGCCAGGTGCCCTGGGAGCAGCCTGTACCTGCCCAGTTTGGGCATGACCAGACACAGGTCTGGGCTCCAGGCAGGCTGGTGGACATCGCTCAGACAGCGCCAGGGCAGCTTTGGCCCCCTCAAGTAATTTTCTTTGGCATCTCATGCATAACAAGCAAAAAAGTAAAACAAACGGAAAATCCCAGCCCTGAAATATTCCTGAAGCCCAGGGCATTAGCACACTACTCATTTTATATAAAACCTTCAAGTGGCTTGCAATAAATTCCCACAGACCAGCACAGAGCAAAACCTCCTCACCGTGCCTGCTGACCTCCACAGGTGTTTCCTTCCTGCCCACGGGCACATGGGTGTCCTTGGGAAGTAAAACATGTTCTGTGCTTCTTGGGGAAAACAAGGCAGCAAGCTATTTATGAAAAAGAACAAATGCACTCTGAAATCCTATGGAAGCACTTGGCTACATGTCAGTGGCCATTGTCGTGGGCCCCTGTGCTGGGCCACTGGAGGCTGTGCAGCTGCTCCAGGTTCCTGGTGTTCCATGGATGAAGGGTTGGATGCTGCAGCTGGCAGCACCACGCGCTGCCCAGCCTGGCTGGCTCTCCCCATGGCTGCAGCACAGGCCCTGCAGTAGAGCTCCTCTGAGCAGTGCAATTGATACCTGTCCCTGCACTACTTACTTCTGCCTAGATGAACTAAGAACTTCTATTTCTTTTACATAATATACAACCTCCAGATGATTTCCAGTGAGGAGGAGCCCACTGGCTGTAGCCAGGCTTACACAGCCATCTAAGTCATCCCTGATTAATCCAATACCTTGAGCCTCTAGGGGAAAATTTGGGTCCCTCAAAAGTGTATGGAGAGCTTCAGGAGTGTAACACTGGAAAATGAGGTAAATACAATCTATTGAAAGGCAAAAAATGTGTTAATTCAATTAAGTGGTTGGGATTTTCCTTCCACTTTTTCAAAATTTCCCTTTTTGTTTACACAAATGGATCACATGTCCAATAGATGCACAATGAAAGGAAGAAGGATTTCCTACACTTAGAGATACTTTTATACAGACATGGAGTGTACACTTTGAAACAAGGAAAGAAGGAAACTAACACTCAGCATGTGCTTGCAACTTCAAACAAGTGGGTAGCTGCACGAAACAAAAGCTAAATGTGTATTTGGACATCTGAACAGGAAAGCCAGCATCTTTTATGGGTACCAACACCATTATTTCATAGGAACAACTCTTGAGGCTTGGGATGTGTCTTCTAGGCTGACAGCAGGAAAGAGGATTTCCAGGATGCAAACAACCTCCTTTAGCACTTCAGGAGTCATGGCACAGTCCAGTCCTGGTCTAGGATAAGTGAACAGTAGAGAAAGATGGACATTTTCTGATGAAACCTGAAGAAAGCTGAAAAATACCAACTGCCACTTGAAACTAGCTTGATTTACTGGACTCTTTAGTATAATGTTTAAAAAATGTTCCCTGATGTCATTGCAAAAGCTTGTATCTGTGGTGCCCCTTTCTGTTTCTGTCCATATATTGGCAATAAATACTTTTCCTGAAGTATGACACAACTAGCATGTCCAGAAAAATTCCTGAGTGTGACAAAGGGAAGGGGAGACATCACTGCATTCCTTGGAATGGGAGAAGAAAGACAATGCCATCTTTCAGAACTGTTTGGAGATGGTGCTAAGAAATAACATGATTGAACCATCTCAGGTCCAGGAGAAGTCCACATAAGCTGCTGGTAAAGAAACCATTAGCAGGAGGCAATCCAACCCTAAGGAAAGCTAAATATTATTGTCCTCAACATATTTAGTGTGCAAAATGCTGCACAGAAGGATGTTACCCTAGCCATCTCACACCTTTCTGACAGAACCCAGCTGACAGAGGGCACAGGGTCAGGGAACTGCCTGTCAGCTCAGGTGTGTGTTGAGGAATACATCTGGTGCAAGCAGCTCACTGCTGGTGGAGATGCAGGTTGAGGTGCAGGTTGAGGTCTGGGGGGGAGCCTGAGACAAGATGCCATGAACTGCCAACCCTGTGGATAACAAAGTGCACAAAGGCCAGAGGCATCAGCCAGGTGGATGGACACCGAGGGAGAGAGCAGGAGAGGAGGTCTCAGGAGAAGAGCAAGACTTGTGCACCAGTAGACTGTGAGGGTACAAAAGGCACAGGGTTCCTTGGCTGGAGGGTCTCACTTTGGAGGCATCAGCTCGGGCTCTTTCTGTGTTACTGCACCACGAATAAATGGTTTTATGGAATGAGACATCCGAGACGCTGCTGTGGGAAACCTGGGGTTGAACCAGTCAGGAAACCTGGTCTGAGTGTAAATGGTGTTTGGGGGAGTCAAGCAGGGTACCCAGGGGTCCACTGGAGCTGCTCCCTGTGAAGAGACTTCGGTCCCAGCAGTGAAAATCTGCTGGGAGTGTGATGGCCAGAGAGCTGTGTGAATGGTCAGACTGGGAAGTTTCCTTAACACTTGCATGTCCAGTGTCCATAATCCAGGGACTGGATCATCCCGGGACTGAAAGAAGACATAAGTAAAAGAAAGATATGGAGAGGCAGGAAGAAAAGTGCCACTAGATCCTACGGCAGGTCTTTTTCCACCTAATTTATGTCTCAGGGTCTCAAACAGCTAGCAACAGAGTCAAAGTCAATGTATGTACAAAGAAGTTCATGGAAATCTTGGAAGTCTGTTCCCTCAATACATGCAGACCAATGCAACAAACCATATCACTCTCAGAGCCTGTGTGATGCCTCCAAGGAGGAAAGAGAGGGAAGCAAATGGAGGGGACACAGCTGCAGCATGCTGACAGTGCTGGGCTGCTGTGCAGGAACTGTTTTTCAAGTTCAGATCTTACTCTTAGATAATCTCTTGCCCATCTGTCCACAGCAGAGTCACTGAGGTTACTGACTCCTTCCTTTCCTCTGTAGCATCCTCTAGATGGGATAGAGTAGACCAGCAGTGTGTCAGCCTCAGGCTGGCTCATAGCATCAAATCATACAACCAACAGAATCAACCACAACTTGTAATCTTGCCATAGAAAAATATCTAGACCCTGAGGTTCATACCAAAATGAAAGTTGTGGAGTGCTGCCCTGAGTCATTCAAGGCTTCCTGAACATTCAGTGAGAGACAGTCTGAAAGAGTAATTCAGGCTGTAAGAGGAATAAATGGCATTCCAGAGTCCCTTGACTAAAGGAATGAGAGAACTAAAAGCATTTAGACTCTTAATTTAGATACCTTATTAACTGCCTGTGATGTGATGAATTTGGGCCAAAGGTGTTCATGCCACTGTAACAACAGGACCCTGAGAGGGTTTCTGTTGTGTTTTCATTTAGAGAAAGTCTAGCTCATCATTTTCCCATGAGCTTTGATCTCATCTCAGTGGCTCTGCTGAAGTCACTAACCCCCAAAAGCACAAAGCATTCCATTTTCAATTTAGAAAGAGTGTGGGCGTATAAATGAGTATACCAAAATGGGTTTTGGGTAACCAGAGCAAGATGGAGAAAATCATTTCAAAACCCTGTTCTCAGCAAGGCATGTGCTCCATTATCCTCTCCCATGATTCAGAGGAGAACATCAGACTTTATGCTGCTGCTGCTGAATGTTTAACAAGACATTCTGTTCTCTTCTCTGAGGACACCTGGAATACACAAAGTGCATTTTAAGAAATCATTGCTTTTATTAACTGTAATTATCCAGGCCAGTAATGAAAACTAGAAAGGACTATAACCCAGTCCCTCCCAGACATCAAGACTCATAACAACCAACATCAATTAGCTAAGCTATAAAGCAAATAGCTTTAAGACAACCAGAAATATCCAGTGTAGGAGTGTAACTGGCCCAACTCCCAGCTTTCACACATCATATTCATTTTCTTCTGTCTACCTTATGATTTCATGGTAAGTGTTCTTGCCTGGGGAGGGAGATTACTCTGTGGAAAAATCAAGTACTGTCTAAATTCCACCTAGAGAGTGGAATCTTTCATATATATTTGCTGGGAAAAAACCTCCACATTTAAAGACTAAGTTTCTGTTGATATTGAAGCTGTAGGATCATGGATCTGTGGGTTAGGATATATCTGTAAATGCCATCTACCTCAACCTCATGCTCAAAGCAGGACTGTTGCCATCCCAAGACTCTTCCTAATGGAAAGCTACATTAGGTCTTGTCTTATTTGCAAGTGAGATAGGGGTTGACTTATCTGCAATGAGAGTGCCCTGTCAGCATCCTTTAACACTCAGGACATTTTGAGCAGGACTACCACTAGTCAGTCACTTCCCAGCCTGTGCTGATACACTGGATTGTTCTGCAACAGATGCAAAACTCTGCATTTCTTCTTGTTAAACTATTTGAGCTGTTTAGGTTGGCCTTGTTCTTACGTTTAGCAAGAGTGTTTAGAAGCTCTACCACTCATCTTGTCGAATGTTTATTTTAATTAAATATTTCGTATAAATTCACTGATGGTTCATTCTGTGTAATCATTCATGCTGCTGATGAAAATGTTAAACAACATCTTCAGTATCCCTCTCATAAATGATCACTGACCAGATACAAGCCACCCTTAGAGCCCAGAGGTCCAGCTGCTCTTCAGTTCACCAAGAATTTTATTTCTCTAGCTCACATTTCTTCAGCTTCCAAATGAGAATGTTGTGGGTGATGGCACCAAAATAATTAATGAAGTCAGGGTGTATTGCCTACATGGCCCTCTCCTTCTCCACACAGTCACACTGTTGTAGAAGACAACCCATGTTGACTGTTTCTGAGTACTTTCTGGCCCATCCCATGCCTGTAAATGGATTCCAAGAAGACACAGCGCATAATGTTTTCAGGAACAAAAGTGAAGTTGGCCGGCCTTCACACAGAGAGGTTTCCCAGGTCATTTCTTCCCTTTTCCACTTCTTAATGATTTACTACAAGTCTGCAGTTGTCACAGACTTCTCCCAGTCACCAGATTTGTCAGAGAGAACAGGCTGTTAATACACTGTGATATCTCATAAGCCAATACTTTCAGCACTGAGGAAAATTTCATCCAGCCCCTCAGGGCTGAATACATCCAGGTTCTCCAGGCAGAACCAACTGTGCTGTTCCCCACTGCTGCCTGTCCTTCCAATCTCCAAGATGTGCTGATGGACACAGTGGGCTGGGAGCCGGTTTTGTGTGTGAAAACCAAAGCAAAATGTTGGTCAAGTTCTCTGCCTTTCCCACCTTTTCCATATTGTCCAAAACTAACTTTTCCAACAGATCTGCATCCACTCTCACAACTAGAGTGCTTGTAGGATTCCTAGTATCCTTAAGATCCCTCACTTAGATCAGCTCCAGGACTTTGACCTTCCCAATTTTAGGTGTATATATTCAGGCAATAGTTTCATACAAGTCCTTTTCTGCCTGATCTTCTGTTAGCACCTGGTGTATTCATTTTTGCGTGTAGTTCATCAAGTTTTATCCTGAATGCTGACATGGAACAACTTCTAAAGAATATCCTCTTTTTAATAACAATCTGTCATCTAAACAAGCCCATAGTACCTCCATGGGTAGGATGAATACAGCTCTATAGTTGTCTGCTTCTGTTTCTGATGCTGTCTCAAGAAAGTATGGTCTACAGAGATGTAACTTTGAGATCTTATTACACTGCAGCTTTTGGTGCTTTGCACATTCTGTAGTCACTTATGCTTGTGCAAAGCTGACCAAATAAATTTAAAAAGCTAGGAAACCCAAGGAGTCATTGCAGTCCTTTATTCATTTTTTGTTTCCCTTTGCTTTCAAGTACTGAGTAGTGCAGAATCAGGCCTCTCATATTAAGTCACATTCCTAAAGGATACATATAAGAGCATATGCATTTACTTGTAGAACATATGAGAAAAAGGTCTCTAGTGTAAAAAGGAGCAAGAATTTATTGTCTCTTGGGAGGGGAAGGCCATAATCATCTAGGCCTTGTGTGGAAAGGCTCATAGAACAAATACAACTTTAGGGAACTCACAGAATTTTACCAGTTTTACCACATCCATCTTCTGTCTAGGTAGTTCAGTATTTTTAAACAATCTGTAAAGACACAAAATACTTGCCTTTTTTTTTTTTTTTTTTTGGGTGGGGGGGGCTGTGTGAGAGAGAGACAGAGATTCTAAACTAAAAGTCTGGCAGGACTTACTCTCTCCCCTGTTATTCTACTCCTTCCCAATTTAGGCAGGAAAATGACTCCCTATAATAGAAGTCAGAGTGTAAGGGTTTTGGCTCTGCTCCTTTCTACTCAAACAGTTACATTTTCATTGAGAATAAAATCTTTCTTTCCTGCTTGTATCCTGCACCTCAGATTGTGAAAATCAAAATCCTATTACCCTTGCAAGTAGGGTCTCCTTGCAGCCTTAACAGCTTTTTGGATCTTCTTCCTGTCTCTTAAATCACTCCCAGCACCTTCAACAGTGCTTTGTTTGCTGGCCTCTTTCCTTATCTTATACACACACAGAGTTTCTTTAACTCCTTTCAAATGGGCTTTTGAGGTTTTCTTTAGCACTTTGGATATCAAGTTATCCATTAATACTCTTTGCTGAGGCTAAGCACTCCGTGGTTATACTTAGCGTTGTTTCTCCAGCCTCCCTCCCTAACCAGGATGTTTATTTTCCATAAGACTCTTACAAGTTTAATCTCCTCACTGGAATTTGCATTTGTCTAGTGAACACAAATTCCCTCCCACTGGCACCCGCTAGCCTCTAACAAGGTAAGCCGTTCTTACAGGATGTCGAGCTCCCCAGCAATAAACAAAATCTCTTCTACCCAAGATCCCTTTGGCCTTTGCAATGTGCTGGCTCTGGAAATGTGTCGATGGGGGTGCTTTCTGAAGGGCCTTGTGGGTGCTCAGTTTGAAGAAACAGTCAGCACCAGGGATCTTAGCCTGCTTCAGCCAGCCAGCCGTGACTCTGCCAAAGGGAATGGCTGCTTACCAAGATTTACACTTCTTAGCAGAATTTTTGTAAGGACTTACCAATAACGGGGATTAGTCCCGATTTGAGCTCTCAGGGGACCAAACACCAGTACAGGCACATCCATACAATCCCCAGTGCACAGGAAAAGCCAGCTCCTTCTGCACCCAAAGCTTGTCCCTGTTTGAAGGTGCAGCTGGCTCCACCAGTGGGAACCACTGGTTTCTGGGGCTGTGCTCAGGACAGCAGCAGTAGCCACCATCCCCTGGCAGACGTGTTATGCCCAGTTCAGACACAACTCCTCCTCCAAGCCCTCAGCTCTGCAGCTTGCTCAGGAGTTTCTAGTTCAATTCCCCAACTGGGTGCCAAGCACTGGAAAGGGAGTCTGTAGCCCTGGCCTGTGTGTTTTGGAACTTTGAAATTCCTTTCCCAGGGAATTCCTGAAAACAGGAGAAATGTTTACGTATTTTCCCAAAGGAGGGACCTTCTTGATGTCCCTCTGGTTTGACCAATGTGGTTGAAAGGGTTTGCCTGATTGTTCCAGCAATCAGTTGGTCTCTGTACAATGTATAAAAGAAAGGACACTCCTGAAATAAACTGGAGTCAGATTTTCAACTTTCTAGGAGCATTGTGTTGTCTGTGTTGTCCAAGAGTGACAGGAGTCTGTGGCTCTTCTACTTTGTACACACTGTGCTGGTGAGAGCAGTTGTGTTAGCATGGCTGCATCTACATTACAGCTGCTGCTGGCACTGCTCTCCTGTATTAAAACACATGCCTCTGCCCCAGCCAGCATTCCTACTGCAGCCAACATTTCTAGGGTAAGCCTAGCTGGAGCTGTAATTGTACACAACCAGCAGCTCTTTGGTAAAAGCTTTGTCCTGGAGCACAACGTTCTAGCAATGGCTCAGCAGTAATGCTTAACCAGGCATGGGCATGCTTCTGAGCCTTTCCATCTTTCATCCCATAGAAATGATCTCAGAGTAATGGTAGATTTGCACTCATTACATCATTATGAGGATTCCTGCCTCACAAAGTAAACCTTTCCTGGACCTCAGAGAGAATGGAAAGTCTGGAGGAAAGTTGTTTTCAAAGCAAAACCATTCCAAAACACCCACCTCCAGACAAACAATAGAGGTTTGGCACCATCTGTAGCAGTCTAACCAGCTTCCAGCTGCATCTGAGAAAGAGCCATGATGAGAGACAGCTACTGTCACACGCAGCTAAGGAAAATGAAATACAGCAAAAAGCTCTGCTTCTCACCTCCTGCTGATTCCCCCACGATAATTTTTTCCAGAAAATTAAGTAAGGTTATTTGTGTTTTGAATTCTATATTTGGCTGGAATTCTTTGCACTTGACATATTGTCTAAGTGCCACAGGAAAGAAAAATGTTATAAATTGTTGCATGTTCTGTTGCAAAAAACATTTCTTCCTGAGGCAGTGAAATTACACTCACTCAAGCTTAATCAAGCTATCTCCTATGTCTTGCACTAACAGAAAACCTTCCTGAGGCTAATCAAATGTTCCAAAGAGATTAAATACATACTGCAGTGATGGTTACAGACAGTCAGTGTGAACAAGTCCAGCTACCTGCAGCTCAAGGACACCCCTCTGAGGGGTGCCCACTTCAGAGGACAAGGACAAACAGATCAATCAAACAACAGCAATCCCCAGCACAGGCAGGCAGGGGTAAGAAAGGCTGGGAACCACATGTCTTAGAAGGTCTCCAGCTGCTCCACTCATGCTGGCCTTGAGGCAGGTCTCCTCCAAGTGAAGATGGTGATTTTTGGTGGCCAAGCTTTAAACCAAGAGCCAGAGAGCTCAGCCTAAGCTGTGATTTATGGCTGGTTTATGTCATTGCCAAAGGGCCACCACCAAGCTCACAGGTGCCAGGACAAGCTGTTGTACAAGTCCATAGGGAGGAAGACTGTGGTGAAGAGGAAGCACAGGTGCTGAGTGGCAGTGATGTCCAGGGAAAATGGAAGAGACCCCATCCATTTTTCACTGAGGATAAAAGACAATAAATTCCCTAAGGGGATTTTGCTTTACATCATCAGGCCTTTATCAGCTTTTTCTTTTTAGATAGTCTCTTAGTCCCCATCCAGTGATAGTGTGCATAACACCATCCACCTAATTCTGGCTAAGACTTAGCTTTTTCCACAAAAACTGGGTCTGGGGGGCACTGTACATGGAGCAGAGCTATCAGTAGTGTCTTCTGAACAGGCAAACAGACCTAAACCCACAACAAGCTGCTGCAGTAGTGACCAGCTTTTCAGCTGGCTGCCTTCCAGAGAAGGATTTACAGTCCTTGACTATGCCAGCATTGGAGGTTAAGAGGCAGAAACCTGACCCAGCCAAAAGGAAATGCTTAGAGGAAGGGCGTAATATAACCTAACCCTGTCACGCTCATCCTGGGCTTGGGTGTTTTCCTGCAAACTCCTGGACCTGGATTTCCAGCCCAAGCCCCTCCTGGCCTGCTGTCTGGCCAGGAGTGCGTGCCCCTCTCTCAGACACGCTGCTTGCTGTGCACCAAGGATGTTACCCCCTCTTGCCAAGTAACTCATGCATTCAGCTCCAACCTCCTCTGCATTTCTTCTGCACCTGCTGCTCACACTCAGTACTTTGTTCTCTCACTCTGGGGATGCCCCTCTTGGGGGAAGCTGCTCTGTGCTTGGGGCAATGCCTCAGAGGACTCATGACCCACGTCAGGGCAGGGACACTCCTGCAGCTGGTGAACAGATAAAAAAAATAGGAAGGAACTACTAGTTGAAAGAAACCCTTATGCACAGATTCACCATCCAGCAGTGCCTATCACCTCACCACAGGACCTGGAAGGGGCTGGGTGTGAGGGCTGGCAGGAACAAAGGAATCTGAGGCTTTGAAGGTGTCTGGCTTAAGCTGACTTAGGAGAATGGGGAGGAAAGGTGTTTTCCTGCTTGTTTAGTCATCTTCATTTCCTCAAAATCCAAACTGGTAATAAAAAATTCATCTTAATGTGCCAAAAATTAAACTAATTTCCTAAGTCAAGGCTATTTTGCCAGTGTCACATTGAAAATTGCCCTTGGATTTCAGATAGATTTGAAAAACAGTTACAAGCACCTAATGTGAGTCAATTCCTCCAAAAAAACTGTTACCCCTTTTACCTAGTTCTCTTCTCCTTTCAGTTTTTGAGTCCATAATACTACTCTTGAAATGTGTAGCTCACTTTCTTTGATACTGTATGCTGCCTCAATCTTAATATTTTAATAGCACAGTTTGGAGTCAGCTCAGCCTGCATACACACATGCACATGCTCAGTGATTGTAGTAGCAGGTCTTTTCCTATTCTTTTTTTTTAAGGAAAAAGCTGTCCAGCTGTCAGACAGAACAAACCCCCTCACTTCTAATGGACACCTTTGCAAGTCAAAGCTTGTCCCCTTTTACATGTTCACTCCTCCCACACCCTCACCTGTAGCAGAGGCTGGAGGTACAGTCCACCTCACCAGCCAGGGAGGTTTTCCAGTGTGTGCAAAGAACAGTATCACCACGGATATCAATGCTTCATTTTATGCAGAAAGTGGGGGAATGGTTGTGCAAACCAGTTGTACATATGGAAACTATCATACCCAAACCTTGGCTAGCTTCACTGGAATTCCAAAAGTCTTGTCACCTCTCCAAGGACTATTTTCCTATTTCAGTCTTTACTTGCTCCCACCCATTTTGACACCAAAGCTGTTCAAAGCAATCTATCACTTTCTTCTTTTTTCCTTCAGATGACAGGAGATTTTCCCTGCCTACAAGAATAGCTGCTCTTTGTTAACTACACATCTAAATAAAATTAATCCGGGGTAGAAACCTGGTCTGGAAAGCTTAAGCTCAGAGGCCCAAATTTTCAGCAGGTAATTATCATCTGAAAATAGAGCTGTTAAACAGGAATGAACATACATCCAATTAAGAATGAGGAGGAGAAGCACTGTGTTCCAGGATGAGCACAGATACCTATCCCAGTAGAGAACTGGGAGGGAGGAGAGAAAACAGTGAATAGTGCCACTTCATTGTGAGTCCAAACCTAGGGAAGGACTGTGCCAACAACAGCTCTGGCACTCCTTAGTTGGTGGGTCTTAAGTACTTTTATTGCCTTTCATTTCCAGTGTTGAACCACTCCTCCCTCTTCAGCATACTTAGCAGATCTGAAGCAGAAGGTATTTTTTTCTTCTATACAGATGGAGCACACTGTGATGGGGATACTGAGATGCAAGCCCTCAAAGGTATTTTGGTTCCTAATTTCAAGCAGATTCAACAACTCAAACACATGTGAAGGTTTGGGATTCCCTAACCCTCAAAGGCTGTGTACCCACTGCATGGCCTCAAATCACGATGTGTTTCCTGAGCTCTGGGCTTGTGTGTTTGACACCCAGAGATGTTTTGTTCTGTTACAACTGTTCCTGAGTTCAGAATACTTTCAATAAGGGAGTGGGAACAGTGCACACATGACACGGACAGACAGGCACAAGGAACTCCTCTACTGCAGGTTTCTGTCTTTGACACTTTGACTACGACCCTGCATCAAGTACTCATGCAACCTCTCTTTGCTTGGGAAACAGGGGAAGCACATGGACAAACACCCTGCCTTTACCCTGCTGGTGGGGTGCTGTTGTTCTTGCCTGACCATAACCTCGCATCACAAATAAAATTTGGCATTCACTCCTGAACCCTTCTTCTTTTTCCTCGTGAGTCCCAAGAGCAGAGGAAAGAGCTGTACCTCATGGAGATCTGTTTTATGAGAGTCTCCAGCACCCCCAGTTAGACACAATGGCAGCAGATTTTAGAGAATTAGTTCAACTGTTTTGGAGCTGAACCCTTTCTAGATGTTGAAACTCCATAGATTTATTCCTAAAGTTGGTTCCTGAGAATCATACCTTCAACCTCCAAAGAGCAAAAATGTCTCTTTTGTTCAAGGATTTAACTACTGCTTAGATTCATTAGCAAAGGTAATTTTGGCCTAATTAGTCTTCTAATTTCTATGTTATCCCTTGTAGGAATATGCCCTCAGAAATTAGTAAAATTACTTATAATATATGCTAATCACCATAATCTGATTTGTCTTTAATTATACATGTAATGGGGAAACTAATTGGAAGATAAAGGGTATTTGGAAGGGCTAAAACATGTAAATCAAGAAGAGAATAGAATATTATCACTAGACAACCAAAAAAATATGCTTTTTAGTTTGTGGAAGACTATTTGTTTCCTATAGGAGAAATATCAATATGGAGCAATATGGTCTCAAATGGAGCACCCAATACAAGGACAAAAATATGGAAAACTTATTTGCAGAATGGAGGGCAAAGTATAAATAAGCTTACCATTTATATTAGTGGTTTCTAAATGAAATTTTCTTAGTTTGAGAATTTCCTGCTTGCAGAAAAGATCACTGAGGTTTCCTCTGTGTTTAAAAACTAGATTGAGCTGGTGGGTCTTTTACCAACTTTGCAGTGTATTTTTCTCCCTTTCCATAGATTTAATGGACAATAACAGTAAAAACAGCAATTTCCTTGGCATTTATTACTTTTGTTCCTGAAAAGTACATTTGGTATGAGGTACTGTCAAATTCTGTCCATGCTTTAAATGTTGCAGTGTAATGTGACTTTACAAAGCACAGCAAAAAGAGGAGAAAATAAATTATAGCTGTTCTATAAAGTTATCAGAAGGGTGTAATTTAAAAATATCTTATTACACAAAAGGACATAAATCAGCAAAAATTAAGATACTAGAGCTATCCATGTCCTTTTGCATAAATATTTGAAAGGATAAGCATTTTGTCACCTTAGTCCTTTCTGACAATAGGAGAATTGAGGTGCAGATTAGTAATTTGTCTTGATGAAAACCAGTTTTTTGTTTAATAGCGGGTGTTTTTACAGCATGTTGTTTGGCTCTTTTCCCCTGCTGTTAGACTAAAGCTGACAAATTGCACTTTGACTATTCCACTTCAATAAATATGTCAGTGTCCATTGTCTTTTGTAGCAGAACCCACTCAGAGGCTGAGATGTCAATGAGGGAAGCTGAAGCACACACTCTGACCCTGTCAGCCCTTTGCCAGGGCTTGTCTCAGTTCTACCTGTGCATCTTTACTGTGTGCCTGCCCCAGAATTGCAGCTGTAATGGATTTTCTATTAAAAAAGACCAGCTGCAAACATTTGCAACGGTTTTCAAGCGTTCAATCCTTATCTTTGCTGATCCCATGGGTAAGATACACACCTTTGATCAAGTACGTGGAAAGCATCCACACCAGATTTTCAGGTATTTTAGGAAGCTTGAGTTATCATTTAATTGACTGTTCATGTGCAGTTAAATCCAGCATATCCTCTTGGGCAAAAGCTTCCAGAAACCAAAGAGACACCGTGGCTCTTCAGCTCTATCCCACAAACCAGCTTCTGTAACTTAATGCAGGGGGAAAACTGCTGTCCCCAGGAAAAACACAGTCTCCTCTATTTCAACAGCCTGCTGCCCTACCTGGTCACATTCTCACCCACAAAAAAATTAGACCAACATGTCCCAGCAGTGTCAGTGCTTTGCTTGGGTACAAGCCATTTTGCTTCATACAAAAGTTTTTGAGGAGGCTTCATTAAATGACAAGCTGGATGTCATTTTTCAGGAAAAAATACGTCAGCATCTACCATTGTTCTACATTTTAAATCAGAGTACATTTAAATTGTAAGAGTCTCATACAAAATTTCTCTTTGGTACCTTCAGACCAGCAAACAGCTGGAAAGAGTGGTGGCCACACCAAAGTCATGAGTTGGAGAGGACATCTTAAAGCAGGATACAGACAATAAACCTTACCTACATCCTTAGCAAGTACAAAGAATCCCATCTGCATTGACCCTTAGTACTTAAACACAAAACTATAATAGCTGTGGGGTGTTTGTTTGGTTGGTGTTTTTTTTGTTTGTTTTTTTGGGTTTTTTTGTTTTTTAAATAAGAAGTCTTGTGCTGAAGGTCTTTCTAGATCTTTAGAATCAGTTGCATTTCCTTCTGTGGCATTATTTCAGCAAAGGATCTGAACTAATGACTATCATGCACATCTCCCAGTTTAGGAAATATCAGGACTTCTCCTAACTTAGGCAACTTAAAAATATCAACAACTATAATTTTAATGACTTGTGCATCCCAACCTTTCAGCCACTGGCAGCTGGGATCACAGCACAGCTAGGATTGTCTGCTAGTCTTCTTAAGAGAACTAACCACAGAGCAGGACGTGCCTTAAAGCTCATTTTAAATTTTTTAATAAGTTTTATTAAATAGGGAATTGGGGAATCAGAACACATTCATATATTTTTTACTTCCTCTAGCAATAGGACAAAATCAGGTCAGCTACACAGAAGAAATAAAGGAAGAGTCAGTTGAAATATTAATTTAAAATAATATTCTGCACAGACATAGACCTTTCATGATGGCAAAATATTCAAATGTTCTATTTGTCTGAGAGCTTGCAATATTTGCCGAATAATTTGAACAATTAACTTTCCCATGAGGTATCACAAGTTGTTTCAATCATCCATCAGTCTTATTTGGCTGGTAACTTCAGTCATCTGGTATGGATTACTGCTATTGGGGGTTTAAATGGCAACAAATCTAAGCAGACCCAGCCTGTACCTTGTATAATGCTCACAACAACGAAACAGCATTACTAGAATTGGAAAACCTTCAGCACAGCCTCACAAATAGCTGGCAATTTTCTGAACCTTTACAGCCATCAAACAATATCAGCAGCATGAGCCAAGTATGAAGATGTTTGGGGGGTTTTTCTCAACAAGCCCATCCCATCATTTAGCATGCCCTGGAACATCATTGCAGACAATGCCACAAGCCATCCCTGAGGGGCTCACCGTGCCATCACATGCCATCACTGCTCCTGAGCCTGCTCCTCTCAAGGAAGTATTGACTGCACCTTTATGTGGGAAGAAGTCTGTGAACATGCAATCTGTCTACAAATGAGGCCACAGGCTAGAAGGTAACTTTGGTACTTTTTAAGGCGAGGCAAATGGGAAAGATAATCACCATCCCTGTGGGCTTCATTTGACCTTTGTCTAATGTTTTTCCATGGGTGTATAACCGAGCGAGCCCAAATGTGGCCACACACACCATAAATTATGAAGACATGCCTAGAAAAGATGCAGTGCAGAGGAGAATGATATGAACGAATCTGGATGACATTTAACATACAAGTTAATAGTCATATTGTTCTTGGATTTTACTGAAAATTACCAGGCGGCTTCTGGAAAATATGTGCTGTTGGGAATCTGTTCAGAGTTTGTATCAAAGCTTCTTTGCAATTAGTGGCAAATTATTGTTCATTCCTCTGGAATTCCTTGAAAAAAGATCACCCTGATTTCAGCCTTTTACTTTTCACAGCCTTGCAATGTATAGCTCTATAGGAAATGTGTTTTCATAATAGATATAATAGCAAGTATTTGTGCAGCAAGCAGCAGTGATAAAGTGTTAGCACAATTCAATAGCATTTTCACGGTCAAGGGACTTGCCAAGCTTAGTCTTTGCAGCTCCCAGTGAGGTGAGGGTGTGAGCAGTTTATCTCAGTGATAGGAGTGGTTAATCTCTCCATCCCAAGGCCCGTGGGTCACACCCTGTCCGTCAGGAGGTAGGCTCAGCTGGGTTTAGGTGCTGTTCAAATAGCCTGCTCTTTTCTTCTTCAAGTACTTCACAGCCCTGTGAGTTAATTATTAACACTCCTGGCCAGACTGAAGGCACATATATGGGAGTTGCTTGCCTAAAGCTGGGGTGCTGGAACTGATCCAGTAGCCAATTAAGACGCCCATTGTCCTTGTCCTCCCAGTGCTTGCAAAGGTCCCACTGTTAACCTAAGCAGCTTCTGGGCTGCTTCTCCGTTGCCTCAGAAAGGGGAAATATTTGACTCTCTAAGTCCAGTTTCTCTCACGTGGTCACTCTGAGTTCTGTGTGGGTCTGGTGCAGCCTGGTCAAGCTACAGAGGGTGAAGGTCCTTGCTGGAGACATGGTGCAGCCCAGCTCCTTTCTTCCCACCACCGTTGCTATCCAGGGTAGCAGGAAAAGGTGTGGAGGAAGGAATGCAGAGATATCTGGCTAACCTTTCTCTCCAAGGGAAAGTTTCCATCCCAGCATCATCCACGGGTTGTGCCATTTCATTCCTTCTAAGAGGACAGTGTAAAGTCACTTCAGTGCAAAAGAAAATTGGAATTAAATGCTCCTCTACTGAGGAGCTGGATAAAATTTTGATGTAGCAACATCCACCTCATCTACAAGCATGATGGTGATGGGCCACAAGGGTACACTAACAGAAAAATAGATTATTATTAGCTACACCACTGAGAAAAAGCTGACATTAAAAGTACTATAAATATCTGGGTTTTTTTTTTTCAAAGACATGAGGTATGATGCAAAGAAAATTAACCATGAGGGAAATAGTTGGAGTGGTGTCACTACTTTCATGGTTATTCCTAGCAACATAATTGCCAATAGCATGAACAACGGGAAAACACTGTTAACTTAAACTGAAAAATATTTTCCAGCAATTTATGCAGCAAAAAAGTAGCCAGAGTTAAGGCATGCAAAGTTTTTAAAGGCAAAGATGCAGCTAACAGTTCTGCTAGAAACATACTCTTTCTTTTTTGTCAAATAACAAAAAAAGTTACTAATTTGATTAATTAGGAACCTTCAGAAATAAAAAATGCAGCATGAAAATCTTGATTAGCAATCATTGCTACCCAAAGTTAATGACTGCTAATGATTAATTAACAATTGCTCAAATGAGTTCCTGCAGCAGTTGGATGAAATTATATAGGAAATTACTGTGCCATGGTACACTAGACAAATGATTCCCCTAGTGTGTATTTATAGAAGTAAATTGCACAAAGCAAGCAGCAGAACAATTATCAAAACTAATCAGTCCTGGAACTTAGGATGTTGTTTATCTTTTATCTGGGGCTGTGAAACTGTCAGATAACAACCATGAAAAACATATCACCTGTGGCAAGTCTTTGCATCTGGTGATGGATGCTCACCCAGAGCACCAGCACTACAACAACACGTGCATTTCATGCCCCTTGTAACCTTCTAGTTTTGAAGGAAATTCTAAAAATTTGTGGAGACTGTTTTCTTCAGGGATCAGGCTCAGGAATTGCAATCATGGCTTTCTCTTTAAGGGCTTTATCCAGCAGAGAATTGCAGTCATGCAATTTCCTATACAGCTATGTGACCATTGGTTCTGAGGAACACTACAGTTCTACTTGCACTCATCTTGCTACAGGATCAGTTCTTGGTCACTGATTTTACTGAGCTGTGCTTGCAACACAGTGAGGCTGGAAACTGCTTTGTATTACATTGGAAAGAAGAGGAGGATGGGGTAAAGGGGAAAAATAATACAGTCATCAGAAAACTATTTGAGACAGTAATAAAACATTGATAAGCTAATGAAAAGGAGAGAGAAACCTACAAAATGTGTCACATGGTTGTATTTTGTTTAATAAGAGAATTTATTTTTAAGTGAATGGATGATTCACATGGAAAAATATGTCCTAAGTATTCATCATCTGTGGGAGAGTACTGTTACAACATGCATAATGTGGTTTCAGAGAGAACAGTTTGGCTTTGTAATAAAGATGTGGGTTTCAGTGGTTAGAAATGTCTACGTTACTTTAAAAATCTGTCAAAGTTACAAAAATTAAACTTTTTTTAATGGAAAAATGTACCAGAATTATTCCCAAGTTGTTATTACAACTTGGTCTTGTCACGTAGAGAAATCTGCAGTTAGTTATCCATGCTACTGGATCATTAGATAGTCTCCTTGAAAGATAAAATCCCATCCATTTTATAAGTTTATAGCAACACAGCTATGGTTAATCATCTTCCCTTTCACAATATAAGAGAGTTGTAACACTGCAGTGGAGAAAAACCTCCACATCCTAAAACTTTCATTGCTCCTTCTGGGCTATTAAATCCTTACCTACATCTGCTGTTGTACTTAGTTCTCCTTACTTCCTGCATTCATTTGTTCAGCATGGAAATCTACTGGCAAATAAGCTTCTTAGTCATTTTTCCAAAAGTAGAATATTGTTTCATGGATGCAAAGCAAGGCCCAAGTTCATTGCCTCACCCAAAACTGTCAATGACTGCATTTGATGGGAACACTTGGACCAGTGCTTACTTGCCACAGGGTGTTTGTACACAGTACATGGGGAATATACCTGTGGTCCTGGGCATAAATCAACATATTCATGTGGTATAACCCCCAGTGCCTTCAGCCGAGGTGACTTGCTGGAATGGGTACCAGAGACACAAGGAAGATGCAGCTTCTGCATATCTCAGAACAGAATCCAGGAGAGTACTGAACTGAAAATAAATGGGTGATTTTTTTTTTAAAACAGATTTTTTCTGAGGAAAAAAAAATAAAAGCATGACATTTATCACTTTGATTGCTCATTCATTCAAAACATTGCAAATAGAGGGATTTTCTGTAGCAGAAGTACATTTACTGCTTGTACAGCATAACCTGGGCCAATCTGAATTCTCATTCCTAACTATACTACTATCTGGAAACAGATAACTTCTGAATTTTTCAATTAAAGCCAGTTACAAGGACTTAGAGAAATTGATGGATATATTTGAAACAAATAGGTGAGCTGGGAAAAGGAAAAAAGAGTGAAGGAATATGTTACTGCCAAACAGCCATTATCAGATCCATGCATTTCAGGCTGCCAGAGTCCAGCACAGGAGCAAATAACTTGTTTAATTCATTAAGACAAAAAGCAAAGATGAAGCATCATTTCTGCTCTTTGATCCTAACTTCCTGAGCAGTGTGCTGGTTTTGGCTGGAGTAGAACTAATTTTCTTCACAGTGGCTGGTGCGGGGCTTTGTTTTGGATTTTGGCTGAACACAGGGTTGATAATATTGATAATGTTGATAATGTTTCTGTTAGTGCTGGGCAAGGCTTACACAGACCCAAGTCCTTTTCTGCTTTTCATGCTGCCACACTGATGAGGGGACTGGGGGTGCCTGGGAAGCTGGGAGGGGACACACCCAGAGCATGTCACCCAAACTGACCAAAGGGATATTCCAGACCATCTGACATCCTGCTCAGTGCATACAGTGGGGGGGAGAAGGAGGAAGGGAGTGACATTTGCTGTGGTGGTGTTTGTCATCCCAAGTCACTGTTACACCTGATGGGGCTCTCCTGGAGATGGCTGAACACCTGCCTGCCCATTGGAAGTGATAAGTGCATTCCTTGTTGTGCTTTGCTTTTGTGCACAGCTTCTGCTTTCCCTAATAAACTGTCTTTATCTCAACCCATGGGTTTTCTGGCTTTTATCCTTCCAGTTCTCTCCCTGATCCTGCTGGTGGGGGAATGAATGAGAGCTGTGTGGGGCTTGGCTCCTGGCTGGGGTAACTGCAATTAAAATGTCCATATACCTCCCTTCTCATCTAAAAAATCTAGTATGTTTCATTTCCTCACATGAGATGTGATGATAAGAAATCTTCAAGTAGGAGAATGCACCCACTGCCAGGTACTGTAGGACAGCAACTATATTTCTTCAATACTACTTTCCTGTTAAAAGATATTAGGAATGCATGGTTGCAATTTTGCACCACTTTTGACCCAGGTTGTAGCTCTGTTCAATAAACATCACTGACCACACCATAAAATATTTATTTAGCCAAAAAGGTAAGCCATTAAATGTGTATTTTAAGTAAGCAATAGTAGGGGGGAAAAAATCAAAACTGAAAACTCCAGAGCACCAGAAGCCATGCTAAAGGAGAAAAATGAACCTTTTAGTAATGTTTATATTAGTGACTTGTATCAACGATTCTGATGAAAATTGAAGTAAAATCTCAGCCAACTCTAATACATGCTGCATAGAATTTGGAAAGATCAATGTTTTGACACCTTTTTTTTGGCTAAACTCAAATTAAAACCCAAATCCCATGCATTATAAGATGTTCTCATACCCCAAGGAGTGCTCCCATTTGCCCCTGTTCCCAGTAATTCAAAGCCCCCTTTATGGCAGATGTTTGTGCAGATCTATTTAAAATAAAAGAAAAATGGCTTCCAGTTTCCTCTTGGGTATCATTTTAGGCCTGGGGAAATTCAAGTCAGTTAGAAAACTTTTCTTCTACTGACAGGAGAAATCCCAGTTCCACAAAATGGAGCTGCACACAAGTCCCCAAACACGGGACAGCTGCACCAGATCTGGCAAGTAACCAGAATGAACAAACTGAGCACTGTCTCTAATGATGAAGTTCAAGGAAATGGCCTTAATTGGTCCCTTTGAAAATGCCAAAGAACTGAGCAAAGCTGATGAGCCAACAATGACCATGGAAACAAGCCACTGCAGCCACTCAGCCAAAAACAAGCGAAGCAATGAATTGCCCAAAACACCGAATAAAAAAGCAGTTGAATCTTCTTGTACCCGCAATGCTTTTCTGTGTTAAAATCCATTCTAGCTATAAACCAAGAGATCTGCCTTCCTGCCCAACCCTTCACCCTTCTTTTGCCTTTCAATTTGTTTTTTAAAGCATATTCTTTACTCATGGTTTAACAGTTCCCTCTCTCACTGTAAGACATCAAATACCGGTGCTCTTACTCTGTGTATACCTCACCTCATACAGACAAACCATCTGACGTTAAGAGCCTGCTTGAGCAAACAGTAGCATGAGGATTTCAGGCTGTGGCCAGCAATAGCACATTGGTATCTTTCAAACTCTGTTCAATGCTGCTCACCAGCCTGCCCCATCAGCTCAGTGCTGCTCTCTTTGGATGGCCTCTCTTCTTTGCATCCAACACTCCCTATCCTGCCACTTCACATGAACTACAAACAAACCAAAGGACATCTCTGAGATTTCAAAGCCTTGATTCCAGAATTGGTGCATTATATATAAGGATGTCGGGGCATGTCCTTCCTCTCAGGCCCCCAAAAGGTGGGGGTACAGCCAGGAGCTCAGGTCTCAGGAAAACAGGGATGTTGGGGGTACTGAATATACCTGTGACACAGGACTGTCCACATCAGCTCCTTCAGCTGAGTTTCAGAAGATCCAGATGCCTAAGCCTCAAGTAACCACTAAAAGACTACGAAGTACAGCCCTACATTTTAAGCAACACTGCAAGCCGACATTCAGCCTTCTAAATTGTACAGACTGGGCACATGTTGGATAAAAAATAACCAAGTGTTGAAACATATTTTCATCCCTCTGAAAACCATTTAAACTTCTGTTATCGGAGCACCTGCAGCACAGGGCATCAGTGACACCCACCTGCTGCTTTCCTGGGGGCTGGAGTGAGATCCATAGGCTGCTGGAATGACAGTTCCAAATAAATGCTGTCAAACCATCATAAATATTTCCAATATTGGGTCTCTGTGTTCAGGCTTTTCAAACACATGATAATGCAAGCCAGAATTGTGCCCAGCAAGGCTCTCTTGATACTTAAGGTAAATTTTTGGGTTTACATTTGCTGAATTGGGCCTTTTGGTGTGTAAGTTGGACCTCATGATGAATGAGGAGCTGCCTCCTGGAAAACTGGATTCCTGGAGATATTTTCATTGATTGGCATTTTAATAAGTGCCTTGAGAAAATACGGAAGTGCTTCAGTTCAAAAGGCTGGGAAGGGAAAGATATTTTATGAGCCTCAAAAGAAAAAATGTTGTAAGTCTACCACCTCTGTTGAACTCTAGAAAACATGCCATGGCAAGACAGTACAGAAAGACAGCACAGGGTCATTTTATCCAAAAGGGTGGCTATGTCTTCTACTAAGAACCAAAGACTGAAACCCTCACTCAGCTCCAAGACCTGATCCATAGCATGGCAATACCAGCCCCTTCATTCCACTGACTGGAATGCCTGAGCAAGCACAGTGAAATCAGGTCCTGTGGGTCACAGCTCTGTTCTGCAAAGCAACTGTGGGGAGCCTACTTAAGAGTCATTCAAGCTAACGGGGACTTAAGTATGTCCTTTAATGGGCATTTTATCAGAGAGCTTACTTAGTTCATCCCTGACCAAACCAAAAGGCATTGTTGGGAACTTCTGCAATAAAAATAGTGTACGTACAGTGCCTGAATCTAGCAAACCGCTCTGGATTGTAAATCAGTAGAGCCCACTGACCTCCTGAGCTTCACAAAAGTCTATCTCAACGATGAAAGTCCCAGCGGGGATCAAGCCCACAGACCTGGGAGCAGTACAGATGCTCAGACCCCTATGGATACTCTTACAGGACACAATCCCTGAGTGATGAACTAAAGCAGCCCTAGGAATAAGGAAGAGCAGGGTGGATAAGCCCTTATTCCAATAGCTCGGGCCCCTTCTGCACCCACAAGTGACAATACCACTCCCACGGGGCAGCTTGGAGCCTGGCAAGGGGACGGCTGGCATCCTTTCCGCCTGGAAAGAGACCTAAATCCAGGTTTCCCAGACTCTCGTTAACTGCTCTAATTGCAAGGTTGTGGCACACAATAGCACCACAAGCTGCCTTCAGGGAAGCTGGCAATGGTATTTCTGCGAGAACAATCCTGCCTGTGTACTAAGCACGGCAAGGACTGCGGGGCAGGAACATTTTGCATAGGATCTCAGCTGGTCTCCGGGATCCTCCACACCCCGAGGTAACATTTGTGCCAGAGCTGGGGCAGCTCTGGCTCTGTGTAAACATGCAGGTCCAGTCATCTTAAAATCAGGAACTGAGGAAGTTTTGCCACCAGGTAAAACTCCCCACACTTTCACTAGCCAAGGCCTCTACTGGATTTGACTCCAAAGTTGTACACAATGAGGTAACACAGATGGAAAAAAAAAAAAATGATTCAACTTCTCCAGGTAGTATTGTATAGTACGAAAATCATATCTGACATCTAGTGAATGTCAGCAACAGTGACAGCTGCTGGTTTTAGACAAATGCTGGAGTGCTGACATTGCAATGTACAAGCACAGTATTGTACATTATCTGCTCGTGCCCCCCTCCCACCCACCTGAAATTGAGCCTTCTGGGAAGGCATCCAAGAAAGAGAACACCTCATACTCAGGCCTCTTGTCTCCTTTGACAAAACCCCACAGACCAGAGTAGATTTAAGAGGAACAGAAAACCTTAGCAAAACAAAGAAAACCATTTTTAAGAGCTACACTGAGTGCCAGAAGGCTAAACAAAGACTTTATCTACTCCCAAAATAACAAATTGGTCTAGTGCCATGAGTAGTCTAGCAGTTCTAGAAAGCATGTCACTTAATGCCAACAATAACAGACACCTTCGGTCAAATATGACCCCTTTAGAGAAATTTACCATATATGACTAATTCAGAGAGACAATAGTAAATCAAGTCTATTCCTGATGTATTCATGAAATTATTTATAGCACAGAGTATATTGCATGATATATTTGTATATTAGTGGTATATTGCACAATAATTTTATTTCATATATATTTATTTTTTCCAACATTTTTTCCCTGAAGTACAGTTGAACTAGGCAAAAAAGACTCAAAATATAAAATACTGTATAAATTCAACCGCAAACTTGCTACTAAGACAAACTAAAATAGCACTGAAACTTCACATGAGTTATTTGAAAAGGTCAGGGCAACAAATATGAGATGATGTAAACCATGTTGTCCTCCCAGTCCACATGAAAATACTAAGTTTGTCTATAGATATGAATATATATACACATACATCTGTGCATGTATGTGCATTCCATACCAACTTGAGGGCTGCTGTAAGGCAAGGAGGAGTAAAATACGTCAGATTAAGGCTTTGGAGTGAAGGTGACAAAAAAGACTGCCAGGCATGGGGGAAAATAAAGGATTAAGCAACATGTTATATCCTGCATTTTCCATACAGTGAGAACAGGAGGAGCAAAAAGGCAATGAAAGCAAAATGAGTATCAGGAAATGTTTGTGTAAGTTAGTGAACAGCCCCCAAAACTACATTCATGAACATTACTAGGGCGTGACTAGCATAGAAAACACAAGGACTACATTCATACAGATTTGAATATCACACAAAGTTACAGTAGCTAAAATAAACAACTCCAAGAATCACCGATTTGCCTCATTTAAGAAGGACTTTTTCTGGTTGTACAAGTCCAAAGCAGAAAGAGCAGTGTCCTGATGGCAGGCAAGCTGTCAATGGTTTCTACTTGCAGGACCAGGCAACTCATTGTTTCCTCATTGATACAAACTCATTTCAAACAAAGCCCCAGTGATGTGCTGACCCCCCAAACATCCACGGGCAAGTGCAGGGTCTCCATCCTCAGAGGTGAAAGCCTCACTGAGCTGGCACAGACTTGAGCACATACAATCAGATCCCAACACAAGGAACAAAACATGGGCAAACAGGCTAAAAAATGTCTGGCTGTGTGCCATGCCAGCCTTGTACTTATTGCTGGGCTATGAAACAATGGGCTGGAAGCAAGGAAAGAAACTGATAGAAATCTCCAACACCTCCAAGCCTCCAAGGTGTCCAGGTACTCTACAGTAAACCTGCATGATCAAAAACTGATTTAGTACCTAACCAGCCTGCCTGCCATCTCTCCAAACAGGAGCTGTGCTCCTGAAGCACACCAGCTCTTAGAGAACATTTTCCTGAAATATCAGACTGGAAAGAGCAAGCCAGGTGGGCTGACAGAGGAGACAATATACACATGAGGGGGCTTCTGCTGTGTGCCCTAAATCTGGGAAGTCCTTTGCTCAAGCAAAACAGCTGATGGAAACTACCAGCATTTGTTACCCCAAATTATCAGCAGGAGTCTCGTCCAATGGTTGAATGCTCATCTCTCAGCTGATTTCCATACTGGTTTTGTCACCAGACTCCAAATTCACCACAGGCAATGGAATTGCTCCATTCCCTTCTCTGATTATTAAAGATGATCAAAAGCATGACCAAACAGTAAAAATTGTGCTAACCTGAAAAGCAATTCTATTTTACCTTACATCTTTTGCAAAAATAAAAATCCTCTTTTGGCATTTTATAGCATTTTAGACATTTATCCCTGTTTGGCATAAAATGGCTGCTTTTTAGGAGAGCTAATTACTTTCAATATCTGCTAACCCTCTTGCTGGGAACATAATGCCTAATTGAAAACAGTATCTGGTTCCCTGACAACAACTACATGTAAATAAATCAAAACAAATTTAGCTGTGAATTTCAGGCCCACGTAATTACTCTTAGAACATTAAAAGCCAGGTTTGGAAGAACGCGTACAATGCCAAGGGGCCTTTACAAGGCCTGATTGACACCAAATGATCATGGGCTGGAAACGAAAGTCTTTTATTTCTCTTGTAAAGCAAACACAAAGGTTAGGTTTTGGATTGAAAAATTAATAAACTTTTAATGCTGGACAAAGAGAAGCTCCGCTCGCTGCAGGAACAAGACTGAAACCACGAATGGTGGAGGAGAGACAGACAGCAGGCTGCTTGTTAAATGACCAGCACCATAACAGTATTGCCTAACATTTCATCTTCAGACTAGATTGTTGACCTTTAATTAGTGACCTTCAATTATAGTTGCAACCAGCTGTGATAGGGATATGGCTCTCTAAAACTTACTGCCCCTGCTCAGTGATCACAATGTTAGCTGCCATCCTCACTTGACAGGGGTAAGATGCCCAAGGAGAAGGAGCAAAAAACCATCCAAAACTTAGTGAAATCCATGGGCTTCTTTTAGCTACCATGGTGGGGGCAGGGGGGGAGGGAAACCATTCTATGATTCTATGATTCTATGATTCTATGACTCTATGATTCTATGATTCTATGATTCTATGATTCTATGATTCTATGACTCTATGACTCTATGATTCTATGATTCCATGATTAGTGGGTTCTTGATCTGGCCTCAGCCTTGGCTAGACAAGGGGATTGCCTACTCTTAGGAGGGTTTTGTAGCCCGGCAAGAGCCAGCAGCCAGAGCTGCTCTAGCACGGCCTACACCACCCCCTGGGAGAGAGAAATGAATACCAAAAACCTTCTGCTGTTCCTCCCACCCTGAACCATGACACTGAGGCTGTTATGTGCACACAAAGCATAGTACTAAACTGCACAGTACAACACGATAACTTATGGGCTTTCACTTGAGAGCAGAAACACTTAGGTGATTTACACTGGACTGGTGGGTGTGTACTTGTGCTGAGCAAATAATAGAGAATAAATAATAATGTGTATACCCTAGGATCAAAAAACCACAGACATCAGTATCATAGAATCACAGATTACATTCAGTTGGAAGGGGCCTCTAAAGGCCATCTAGTCCAACACCCCCTGCAATAAGTAGTGACATCTCTTAGTAGACCAGGTTGCTCAAAGCCCCAGACAATATGACCTTGAACACTTTCAGAAATGGGGCATCTACAACTTCTCTTGCAGCCTGTTCCAGTGCCTCACCATCCTCACAGTAAAGACTTTCTTCCTAATACCTAAACTAAACCTACCCTCTTTCAGTTTGAAGCCATTCCTCTTGCCCTACCACTACACACCCTTGTAAAAAGTCCCTCTCCAGCTTTCTTGTCAGCCCCCTTCAGGCACTGGAAAGTGCTATACGGTTTCCCTGGAGTCTTCTCTTCTCTAGGCTGAACAACCACAACTCTCTCAGCCTGCCTTCACACAAGAGGTGTTCCAGACCTCTGATCATTGTTTTGGCTTTCTCTACACCCATTCCAACAGGTCCACATCTGTATCCAGACAGAGAGATAGATAGGCAGGTAGATAGATAGATAGATAGATAGACAGACAGACAGACAGACA
>VZSR01003812.1:6516585-6602164 GCA_013398615.1 Brachypodius melanocephalos | reverse complement strand
ACATTTACCCTGTTTACTCTCTTTGCTTCCTATGCTCACTCTGAGCTTGATGCTTTCTCTTCTGCCTGTCACAGTGTCCCCACTTACACCTACAAAACAACCTCCAGAACATTTCTTTTTAAAATCCTTTTTTAATCCCTACCCTTTAGATAATAATCTCAACCACCTCCCCTTCAATCTCTGTTAGTACATCTCCTCTTGGGGTTGGGTTAAGCAAGCTGTCTTCCCAACCTCCCTACAATCTCTTTTATGGTGTAATATGTCTTTTAATTAAGTTTATGGAAGAATACAGACTTCAAGGAAGACCAGAAATTACTCTGTGGTAGACAATGGCAATTCCCTTATTTTTAAAGTTTGTGCAGATAGCTATCTCATCTGTGCTAGAAAACAGTTTACTATGGCCTAACATCTAGGAAGATAAACTGACTTCAAACACAAAGCAGAATCAATAAGAAACACAACAGCCTCATTTCATTGCCTTGCTTAATGAGGGACAAGAAACAAACTGACAGCACAACAAAGAGAAAAGAGTAATTGGTTTCAAAATGTATTCCAAAGGTGACATTTGTAATTCAATTAAGGAAAATACTGGAAATTGTTTGGGCTTTTTCCTGACCATGGAATTTCACTGTTGTTGATGCTGGATCTCCTTTCCAAGTGATAAAATTTCTATAGGAATCCTTTCAGCTCTTTCATTGCTTTTTTATGCCCACATTTCTCAGCAAAAGAGATCTGTACTTTTCAGGCCCTGGTCTATCACAGCAGGATGGTGTGTGGCTGTCACAGACCATGCATTACATGACAGTGGTTGTCATAATTTGAACGCAGCGTTAACAATAATGACTAAGCCAAGCACTGAAAGCTGACCATCGGCGCCGTGCAGACGAGGTTCTGACACCCCCAGCCTCCTAGGGCTTCTGTGTTTGTGCCAAGAAAACAGGGATCACTGCCAAGACTGTGTGATGTGCAAAAGCTGGCCAAAGTGCTCTTCCTAAGCACAGTTGTTTTCACTTGCTGTATGTGGAAAGGGCCATAAATTGCTATCCAAAGAAACCACAGACAAGCAGAGTGCCTGACAACAATTTGTTCCTGATGAGGCAGCACTGCCGCTAGGTAGGATTTTTGCACAGTCAGTTTTAACTGGGGACTGTTGAGCACTCTGATTAATGTTGTGGCCAATATGAGGGGTAAAGCATGGGCAAGAATGGGAGTAGGAATGAGCACTGGGGCCGAGGGACATTGGGAGTTCCAGTGTCAGTGCTGGTTGATGGATATACCTACTGATGGGGGAAAACAGCATCCCAAATGGGCAGTTTCTGCTGGGCAGCTCGCATCGGGTGCTCACTGTGCACTACAATGGCTTTTATGTTAATACAATCACAAACACATCTCCAAGCACTCAGTCCTGACATCCTCTCCTTGCTGAAACCTTTGCATACAATCAGCATTTCTATGGTACTATTATTACCTGGTTTTATTGGTTCAAATAATGATTTAGTGATAGAGGCAATTAAAATACTCCTACCGGTGATGATAACTACATTAATTAATAATTAGATTAACTGATTGAACTGACAAGGTATTCTTTCCTCCTCAGATGGCACTGAGGTGAGGAGCTCAGCTTCAAAATGCAGATGTGAGGTATTACTGTTGTGTCACACAGCCACAATAATTTGAAGGAAGGGGGTGTCTTTCCATTCCAGGGAGTTTTCCACCTTCCTTGGCAGATACTGTCTTTTAAATGAAGACAGCCACGAAGCTGCTGCCATGGATCTTGCACGCCAGGGATATGTCAGAGACAGAAATGGGTCCATCGAGAGCTTAATGGAAGCTCACTTTCATGGCAGGAGCTAATGCAGCCTCGCCTATAGCTGGTATCCACTGAAGAAAGGCACCACACAAATGCAGTGCTGCTGCTGGTTCACCACAGGGACTCAGATTCACAGCTGCTAGGCACCAAACCAGGAGCTCTGCAGGCTGGGAATAGCTCTCAGGCACGGGTCTCCCTTGGCAAGCTGCCTGCAGCCAGAATACCCCTGCTTTTTTAGACAGAGCCTGCTTCAGGTGCTTAGTTTTCAGGCAAAGGGATCAGAGGGGGGCTACATCCTATGGCTGGCTCTTGTTGTTTGCTGCCACATCCAGTCTTAGCAGCACACTAGGGTGGTGACCAGTGCCACCTATTCCCCTTCAGTGGCTGTTAATGAAGCACAGTCATATTTATGGAGAGTCCTGTCTTTCTCCCACCAGGAGATTCAATGTGAGATGAGGTTTACCTACCCTTTGCTTTTCTACTGCTGGAGAAAAGCAGGCTTCACAGCATGCTCATTCACTCTCAAATGACACGTCACTGGCATTACAGCCAGTAGAAAGAAGTCTGATGCTCATGTTTTGTGCAGATGAGAACAAAATCCCACCAAGCCCCACTGCAGAGAGTCAGGATAATTAAAGCACTGCTGGCTGCAAGGAGATGTATTAGAAACTACCAGCCCTACCACACTCAATAGCTTATTCTCCTTCAGAGGGATAGTTTTTCTGCCAAATTTTTTACTTCCTTTCTCTACATCTGCTGTTCCTAGCCTGGGAAAGGTAAAGCATCATTGCATCTTAGCATGTTGTGCTGACAGGGGCAGGGACAGCTTTTGTAACAATAGTTTGCAGCAGCAAGCATGAGCACGTTGGTGGGTTTACTGCTGACCATCCCCTAGCTGTTTCTGTGGAGTCTGAAATGCTTTTCCTTTGATATAAGAATGCTGGAAACTTCATGTAATGGCAACACAATGCAATTTGGAAACCATCCGCCCTCTCCTTTCTCACAACACTTAGCAGGGCACAAGACTGCCAGTGGCTCTGAGGAAGGTTGCTCACAGGTGATGTAACACCCTGGCATAACTTGCCTTTGAGCTTCCTCTTCTTATCAGGACAAGAAGCTGCATGCAGAGGTGCTGGTGTGGTACACAAGGATTTAGAATGCTAAGAGTTACTGGAAAAGGGGACAATAGGGGGAGAAAAGATCATATAGGCTCCTCTTTTTAGCCCAACCAGTGCTTTTTGAAATTATGTGTTTGGAGAAACTGCTATCTGCAGTTCAGCAGCCTGCTATTCATCAGCCTGATGGAGCTGGGAAGCTTTCTGAAACCAGCAGAGTCAGGGTGTTCCACCTAGCTATCACCCCTTTGCTATATATCTAATATTAAACACATTTCCCTGCCCTCCTCAAAATCAGTAGCAGTATTATTGGAACAAGCTGTGTAGGTCCTCAAATTTTGTCCTCCGCTAATGATATCCTGTCAGTCAGCAACAGAACTTGTACAGGGTTGAGATTACTGAAGCTCTTGCGAGCAGGTTTATCCACAGCAAAAGCGCAAGGGATAATTTGGCCTTGTGAGCGTACAGTGAAAAAATTGAGCTTTATTAAAGAAATCCATACTTTCAGCCTAGATTATGCCTCCTGCCAGGGAGGTGACATCATTACCAGTCCAGGTATTCATATTCTGCTGAGCTGGCGTCTAAAATAGAGCTCATGTTTCCCCAGACTTCTCAGAAACCTCTCTTCAAATTCTTAGAACTTCAGTATAGTAACTTTAATGTTTTGCTGGGTTTTTGCAGTGCTGTGATCTGATAACTTCATCAGTGGCAGCCTGCACTGTGCTTTACCTCACAAAATGTATTTAGGATTAGAGGCAAACTGTGTGTTTCATTTAGATAAGTCTCACATCAGGCTGAAGCAGTGCCTGCAAGACCCTCAGGATGAATGGATCCATCTCCCTGGGGTTTCAGGAACACACTGGGTCCCAAAAACTTTGCTGAAGTGGGAAGGAATCTGAGCGCCTCTGAGACAAAACCTACTCCTTAATCTCCTTAAAATCCCACCAGCACTCACATTTGTAACAGTGGGCAGATCTGCAGCTGCCCTCCTAAAGCAAAATAAAATAAAAACATGACCAATAATGAAGAAATCAATAAGATTAGAAAGCACAATCTTCTTATACTGAGAATGTTTTCCATATCAGTACATTGGACTTGAAGAGACAATTAAAAATCAAAAATCACAGCTCTGGTAAACTCTAGAATTGTCTGTTGTATTTTCATTAATTTGTGCAAACTTCACTAATTTATCATTATTATATTTATAGTAGAATAAATGTGTAACACTCTTGAGATGCATGGATGCTTAGACAAGGAAATTAGCTAAACACATAGTTCCTTCTGTGATAGGACAAATGTGGGTAATGCTGGGCACAAATTAATTTTTGACCAGGTGATATTGCACTTGCAAATGCCTTCTGCTAGGGGCAAGTTTGGGGGATGGCCAGTGAGAAATTAACCAAGGTACCATGGGAAGCACTGCAGAGTGTCTGATCTCCCAGGGTGGTAAACAATAAACTCTAATACTAGCTTCAAAACAGCTTTCCTAATGGGAAAAATAGCTAAAATTATGCTCTTATGAGAACACACTTAAGGTAATTAGTCAGTGGTAACAGTATTTGGATAAAACTAGTTCTGACAAAAAAAAGTGTCAGAATATGAATATACTCCCTGAAAAGTAAAATCAAGACTAACGAGAATAAACTTTCAGAAAATGGTAGCAAAGATTACCAGCAGAGCAGATTGACTCTGTCATAGGCACACATGGGGTCATGCTTACAAGATCAAACGAGGATAAGATAATCCCAGGTGAGTGGAAGGTCTTTAGTGCATGCAAAAGGACTGAGTATGCTGATGTGTGCCAAGTCTTTTGAGAAGAAACTAGGTCAACAAGCTGATGATTTACTCAGCTTTTCAAAACATGGGAAACAACTCTTGCATAGAATTATGGCATGGCTAAAACCTCGAGAAATTTGTTCGAAGGTGATAAACGTGCTTCAGGTGAATTTTACGTGTGAAGGGAGAACTAGTTTTGTGTAGAGACTGTGGGCTATCCCATGCTAAGGAAGCAGAAGAACAGAGAGGAAACACACACACACCACCCTCCACCCCCATCCAAGCTGCCGAATCAGCAGGTGAAAGGAACAGGAGCTGCTAACACACTTGAACACTGTTTTTCAGAAATAAACTGTCCTAATTATAATCTGCTGAGCTTAAAATGGCAAAAGCCAGACAAAATGCTGGCAGACTGCAGGAGACAGGCTGCCTACAGGGGCCTGCCACGGTGGTTAGGAGAGAATTCCTGCCCAGGCCAGTGAGTAGAGGCATCATCTGAAATTTTGGGTGAGTCAGAAAGAGTAGTTTACAGCAGGTGTTAGGCAGGAACACAGGGACGGATAGGATCA
Organism: Brachypodius melanocephalos; assembly: GCA_013398615.1. Classification (NCBI taxonomy): domain Eukaryota; kingdom Metazoa; phylum Chordata; class Aves; order Passeriformes; family Pycnonotidae; genus Brachypodius; species Brachypodius melanocephalos. The sequence goes on along the minus strand of VZSR01003812.1, from coordinate 6,596,894 downwards.
GGTCAGGAGAATGCCGAGGAAGGTGAAGGGGGCAGTGGGGCTGCTTGGGCAATGGCAGGCATGTTCAGGGTGACAGGTTGAAGGAGTGCAGGACAGATAGGAGGAATGCAGCAGGGCTGGATTCAGGCGTTATCTTAAATAAATTCTGAACTATGCTCTTAGGAAAGAAACAGAGAAAAAGAGACCTGCAGAGGTGATAGAATAAGTGTGCTTATAAATAAAATAACTATGTTTTTATAGATAACAAATATACATATGCGTACTTAATTTTACAAAATTTATTGATAAAAATAGTCCATATCAATAAAAATAAAGTATGTGGTAAAAGTTTTCATTCTTTCATCTATTTTCCTTTATTCCAAGGTATTATTCCCAAGTGTTGCAGTAATGTATCCCTCAATATTGTTTCTATAGTAATGGACTTACTTGATATACTCATGTCTGACCTTCATAGTTACCCTATTTCTGACAAACTGACTAAGTACTAAACATGAGAAAATGAAATACTGGATGTCAGACTGTCTTTTAGCTCACTCAGCAGTGCCTCACCACTGAAGAGTGTTTTATTTCATACCAGCATGGCCCCTCAGTCACAGTGAGAATTTCCTTTCTTTGAGTATGGTCAGACCTTGCTAGGTCTGCAAAGCTTCTCTCTTCCCATTGGGATCTCTGCTGTTTATTTTTTATAGTCTGTAGGAAATGTTATCAAAAGACAAAATCTGTTAGCTCTTGAGGCTACCCGAGGAGACCTGGCAAATAATGTAGCATCATCACACGCAGTTCCAGCAGGGCTGGGAGCAGGACAGGTTGGACAAGAGAGCACAGGCATTTCTTGCTGCAAATGGAGTCAGACTGCTCTGACTCATACGCCTCTTACTTGTCTGACTTTGAGAGATCCTCTCCCTTCATGCAACCCCCAATTCGAGAAACAACAGCTGCTAACACTTCTGCTTCTCCTAGTGCTCACTTCCCTCAAAGCCTAGCAGAAAGTTTTTGCTATGATGCTTGATGTGAGATTCTTGGTCTTGCTCACAGGGAACAACAACCTGTTTCACAGGAACAGATACTGGCTTTGCTTATGGAGCAGGACTCTGAGATACACATAAATCATGCACAGTCTGGTCATTCAAAGTTCACTACAAATAAAAAAAGAAAATTAAAAACTGGAAAGCAAAAAAATCTCAGCAAGTCGCAGCTGCCAGCACGCAGGCTGCAGTACATGGAAAGAACGGTGTAAGGGGAGAGAACAGGTAACACTCCTCATTCTCTAACCCGGTGTGGAGGTCATTTTCAGTCATCTCACAGTACAGGCAGTCTGGGCCCAGGCTGCATGTCACCCAGCTGCCTGTGCCAACAGCTCCGCGGGGCCAGTTTCACCCCAGCCAGCACACAGCCCATCTCACTGCACAGTGCTTATGCAGGAGGGCTCCCAGGGGCTGCCTCCACCCAGCTCGCTGGGCTTCATTCCCGGGCTCTGTCTCGGTGCGTGTGAAAAGGTCGTTCCCGTGCTGCCTGGCATTCCTGTGGGCAACGAGTGGGTGATTTGGTATTGGGTTAATAACGTGCAGGGGATAAACCCACATCTCCCGCTAACACAGGGAGCCCTGTGCATAATCCTGAAACCGACAGAGTGAGTGTGCTACAGCCCTGGGAAACTGGGAGACGGGGACACTTACAAAAAGCAGCTGAAGCCTCGGGCGGTTTTCTCCAGCATGCTGCGGACAGCCTTAATTGCTGGCCTTTTGTGAAAACTCTTAAAGCCCCTCCTAATCAGCCCCCACTGGAGCAGTGGCTCAGCTGGAGCTGCGGTCCCGACTCCCACGAGCAGGGCACGGGCTCCTGCCTTCACCCGCTCCTCACGTCCTGGGAAACCTCATTCCCGAGCCTTGCATCCCTTCCCCGTGCTCTAGGAAAACATGGTCACGGAGCCTGCAAGAAGGTCAAGCAAAAAACCTAACACTGGGTAAAAACACAGGCTGGGGTCCTGCGGTCCGAGCTGCAGCTGGGACATCGGCCGCCTCCCGGGAGAGGCGAACCCCTCACCCTCCCGCCCCGCAGGGCCCAGCGAGGGCCACGCCAGGAGCGGGGCCGCGGGGGCTGGGCCGGGCCCCTCATGGCTCCGCCCCGGCTCTTTAAGGCGCCGCGGAGCCGGGCTGTGCTGAGACGCGCTGAGCTGAGGCGAGCCGTGGTGAGTGCCGGGGCAGGGTGGACCGGACCGGACCGGACCGGACCGGACCGGACCGGACCGGACCGGACTCGAGTCCGGGCAGGGGTCGAGGGTGGCGAGGGGCAGAACGCGAGCCGGTGCCCGTGGGGGTGAGGCGGCGGGGGGCGATGCTTACCCGCTCCTGCTTCTTGGCTGCTCTAATGATGGAGCTGCCACGCACCGGGCTTCCTCGAGGGGCCGCCGAAAAAGCCGTCTAGGATAACCGGATAGCCTGGAATTCTGCTGTGTCTGTCTTGCGGCTGGCTAAGGTCTCTTGAATTAGAGCTACCGTTAACAAACGGGTCGGGTAGGACTTGGCGGCTGCCGTGGCTTGTCCCGTGGATGACGGGCTAGGTAAAAGCAGCTGCCGCCAACCCGCAGCCGACTGCCAGAATTGCTGGTGCTGGCAGTGAGATCACCTGGATGTTTAATTGCTGCTTTCGAGCTCCCCAGAGGCCTGCACGAACTAGCCAGAGAGTCCTGAGGGAGCAGGGCGGGCTTGAGGCGGGTCTGGAGGTCTGAACCTGCTCGCTGTGGGCTGGGGAGGGAGCCCGGGCCGCAGGAGGCTGCGGGGCACCAGCCCTGCGCCCCTGAGGCGCCGCCGGGGCAGCGCTGCCAGGAGGGAGCTCCTGCTGTTGAGTAACTGAGGAAATACTGCTGTTCTTCCCACGCAAGCCGTCATGGGAACATGTGGAGGATAAATGGAAATACCTTCTCTGGAAGAGAATACCTTGAAGTACTGACTTCGCTTCATTTTTTTTTTTCATTTAATGAATTCCCAAAGCCCTTATCAGAAGTTTCGAGTTAGCTAATGGCTGTCGGGTCGTCTAGTATTTTGTCTCTCTAGGGAAGAAAAAGTGGAGCTGCACCCTGTGTTGCCCAATATTGGATGTGCAGTCTGGGGCAAAGCTGGGGAAAGCCGATTCAGGTCCTCAGCTGTAGTGTGCATGAAAGCTAAATTACTGTTTGCTAATAAAATGATTAAAATAATGTAGGCTCCTGTAAATGCACAAAAGTACATGAGCATGGTGGTGATGAGAGGAAAAGACAGAAGTAGTTCTTGTACCAAATACCATTTACGTTTTGGAAAGCATACAGAGTGGAAAGGAATCTCTTCTCCTTTTTTCCTTTTTTTTTTTTTTTTTTTTCCCAGTCCATGCATTCCTTTTCCAAAGCGTTGTGCAGCCTATATTCTCTTTAACTAAGGACACTCTTTGCTGTGATTGATGTCAGCTGCTGTGCGGTAGCACAGCCAAGCACTTGAATAAAAGAAATGGAATCTTGATTTTTAGACTGTACAGTTGTGCCAAGAATGACAAAAGCAAAGTGGGAAATGTCATAAAACTAATTTTATGAGCTAGGCCAGGGTATTAGTGCTAAACCATGGAGCAGTAATGATGCTAATCCCATGGAAGTATTAAACAAAGACCTATCTCAGTAATTGGTGTCAGTGTGCAAATGGCACTGTTCAGCCACTCTGAGGAAGTTTCCTAAGCTGTTGCTTAGGAATGTACCTAAGGTGCCCCAATTTAGGTTAATAAACTAATCTTATTTTCCCACATGCCATGAATGGCTGTCTGCATGTCTTATTTGGGAACCACCCATCCTACCTTGCATCCCTAAAATGTTGAACTGCTGGTCACGCTCCTGGGGCAGGAGGCTTGTTTTACTGAGCAAGATGGGTCACATAATTCAGGCTTTGCCAAAACTGCTGCTCTCAGTTGTGATTTGTGAGTCTGTTGTACCTTGCCTGGCGTGCGAGGCGGCTCGCTCTGTTCCCAGGCCTGCCCCACATGTCGGGAGAAGAGCCCCTTAGAGAAAGGAGCTCTTGAAGCAAAGTGCTCCTGTCTGGCTCCCTGTGGTGGCATTTCCAGTTCCACTCTGTTGATGAGAGAGGCAAGTGGAAATTGATACTCTGCTTCTGGCTCAGAGGGATGAGTGCAAAGTTAACTGAAGGCAGCAGGCTGTGGGCTTTGGGTGGAGATGCTGTTGTGTGTATCTTCTCCTTGGCAGGCCTAGGAGAGCTTCTCAGGGTAACTGAAACTGAGTTTTGCAGAGAAAAGTCAGAAGCTCCCAAGAAATTCCTTCCCAGCCTCCCTCCTTGATAGTTGACCTGTACTGCAGTGCTGCTGAGGGAGGGATCTTGCTGGTGGGGTAGGGTGGCAGGAAGTGCCCTCAGGGGGCAAATCATGGTCCTCGCCCAAAACCCTGTGTGAAATGAGGATCTAATGTGAAAGTAAGGAGCTCTGGGGGTGATGAGTGCTGAGCAGCTCTGCTGGGTTAAGCTCATGGAGGCAGTAACCTGTCTGGCTGCTGTTAGCCTCTGTGCTGGTGAGAGGTGGTGGTGCTGAGCTGCAGGAGAGCAAACTAGCATTAAACAGCAGTCACAAGCCAGGGGCAGTTCAGGGCTGACAGCGAGATGAGCCTTCAGCAAACAGCTGTGTTAGCTTATGGTGGTGGGGGCCAGAGGAAAGCCCCAGAAATCTCGAAGGTGATGGGCAGGGCGCTGCTTTGGAACTTTAACCCCAGACAGTTAATGGGAGGAGCTGGAGGAGCTCCATGTCGAGCTGGGGGGGAACTGCTGGTGGTGGTGATGGAGAGTGCAGGGGAGCTCGGGAGGGAGCAGATCAGCTTGACATGGGACAGCCACTGCTTCTGGCTTAATGTAAGAGACTGTTCCCAAGGCTACAGGTTGACACAATGGGTGAAATGCCTGTCCCCATAGTTTTCTGAGTGTCCATTGCAAGTAATGCAGGAGAGGGGGTTTCACCTTCTTTTAAATCAGCTGTGGCTACTTGAGCAGTTGAGTTTGGTTGATATACCTGCCTGGTAAAAATGCAGTTCATGTAACAGGGGTGGAGTCCCTGAAAAATAATCCCCCTTAAATTTCTTTGAAGTGCGATGTGATCTCAAAGGAGTTCAGAACGTTCCTACAACCCTAATAAGTCTTTTTCCGGTGAAGTGAACTTTGGCTTGTACCACATCCCAGATGACAGGCCCTGCAGTAAAACAAAATGCCGTTGTTGGCACAATTGGTTTGCTTCTTTCAGACAAGAGGCCCAGCATTAATGAAGCATAGAGACTGAAATTATATCCATCTGGGGGGGCATTTGTTCCAGGTACAGTAAAGCTCTTGTGCATGAAACTGTAATTTGTGCATATCCAATTTATGTAACTTTCAAAATCCCCAGGCAGGGACAGAGGACATGGCTCATGAAGACTGTGTCTCTGTTTTTCTTGCTGTTCAGCAGCAGTGGTCTCTGTTCCCCTTGCCAGTTCGTCTGCTTTTACAAATAGCCATGGAGAGCCTGCCTAAGCCTTTAAGTCTGGTCTGGCATCTGAAGAGCTGGGAAGTTGAACTGGTCCCAAAAACTTCTCACGCAGTGGAAGGTCACGTTTTTAAACAGTTGATGAAACTGCAGGATAGTGCTCTGATGCCACACAAACTTCACAAATCTGGTTTAAAGGAGCCTGTAACCCCAGCTGTCCTGGGGCCAGGGTGGTGGAGGACACTGTGTTTAACAAACATCTCCCCTTCTTCCCCCCTGCCTGGCTGGGCACACAGAACCGCCATGCCGAACTGGGGAGGTGGCAACAAATGCGGTGCCTGTGGCCGCACCGTCTACCATGCTGAGGAGGTGCAGTGCGACGGGAGGAGCTTCCACCGGTGCTGCTTCCTCTGCAGTAAGTATTCTCTTCCAAAATCTCTCCTGGTATAGCTGTGGGGGTCACAGTGGCAAGGGGATGGCCCACAGGTGTCCCAGATTCAGCTGGCACCTGTGATGCACTGGGGATGGCAGTGGCCAGAGGTGACTTTGTCCATTCATGTTTTGGGGTCGATTCCTGCTTCTCCATGTGCTTCTTGGGCTTGGCAGTCCTGAGGGGAGAGCTCACCTCCTGGAGAGGTTTTATCATATCAGGGGATGGGATGTACATCTCAGAGCACATCCTTTTGCACTCTTGCCAGCCTTTTCCTCAGGAGTCTGAGGGATCCTGACGTTGGAAATATGGCTTAACTTTTGCTCATGCAGAGGAGGAAACCCAGTGGCAGAGCCTTGTTTGCACTGATGTGAGCTCGGCTGGGCTTCTCCCTGTGGTGCTGGGGCAGGCAGAAGCTGGAGGAACAGCTATGGAACTGCTGTCCTGGGGTCCTGTGCAGACCAGGACAGCAGTGCACATGAGCATAGCCGAGTTGTTGATACGTTAGCACAGCCAAAAGCCTAAACTTTCTTGGCACAGGGGCCTGTGGTTTATTTCAGATGAAAGGAGTCCAAAGCATTATTTTCCAGTCCAACCAACAAGCCCAGTGAGGCATTGAAAATCACTTTTTCTGCTGAAAATACCTCTGCTTAGATGAAGGGAACAAAGGGTCACTGTGAATTAGAGGCTCCTACTTCGCAAGCAGACAAGCCTCTCTGTCTGAATCAGAGAATTTTACCTTATTGCAAACATGAGGTACTGTTTTGCCCCACTTGTTGGTGATTAATACATATGGGCAGAGCTAGGGTTTAGCCTACTTACGTTGAGTGCAGTTACAGCTGGGCCCCTCAAACAAGTTTGCTGTTAGGTCTGCTACCTAACCTTGGTGTGCTGTGCTGGCCTGGAGAGCCTCGGCACAGTTACGCTCCTTTCCTTAAGCTCTACAGTGGTCACAAAAGACAAAGATTATATGCCTCGGCTGCCTCATTTTCAGCCTTTTATGGGAGTTACTATTAAAAGAAACCTGGAACTTACAGTCAAACAATGGGTCTAGTGTGTCTGAATACATGGTTTTCCTTATTGCACGCTTCTGTTGGGGTTAAAGTCCGTACACTTAACAAACATGCATTAATTGATTTACTTACTTAGGGTCTTATAAAAAGAACCTTGGGCTAATGATTGCCATAAGCAAAAGTCACACAGTGTTTTGAAGACATTAAAATCTTTAAACTAAAAATTCATTAGGGCATGTCTTTTTTTTCTCCCCAAATTCTTTTTCATGGGCATAATGCTCTTGCAGATGGGAAAAGCGTGCCTGTTGGCATACAAAAGGAGGTTTAAGAAGGAAATAATTCTCCCTTCTACTGTAACCTTGAGTAGAGGGCTTGCATTATGCTGAAGGACAATGTAGGAATGCCAGAAAAGCACAGCCCCTCTGGTGACAGCTGTGAACCAGCCCCAGCTCTGCCTTGGAGCAGTATTGAGGTGGGGGGCAGGGGGAAACCTTGAAGGTTTGTTTTTTTTCCCAGCCTCCTTCTGGCCAAGAGGGCAGGAGAGGGGCTCTTCTGTACTGATAGGCTTTTGCTTCATGCTGTATGGCATCTGTCAAGGGAAAGTGCTGACTGCCCTCTCTGGGTTTCTGAGCAGCCTCATTCATCAAACCACAGCAAGTTTCCAGGCTTTAAATGCCACGGTCATGAAGAGGTGGGAGGGAATAGAGCCCATAATTCACAAATTCAAACAGCAACTTGCTCCCTCTAATCTCTGGTGGTCCCACAACCTAATGGGAAGCATTTTGGACAGGGAAACCCATAACATCACTTCTCACTTGATTTTTGGCTTGTTATGTGTGCTGATGGAAATAGTCCCTTAAGGCAGTTTAACTTTTTTTTTTTTTTTAACCTCCAGTGGTCTGCCGGAAAAACTTGGACAGCACAACTGTAGCAATTCATGATGCTGAAGTTTACTGCAAATCTTGCTATGGGAAGAAGTATGGCCCAAAAGGTTATGGATATGGCCAAGGGGCAGGCACGCTGAACATGGACAGGGGAGAGAGACTAGGCATCAAGCCTGAGAGGTGAGTGAACTGAGTTGGGGGGTGCATGGCCCTTGTCCTTCAGTACTGTTTTCAGAGGAGTCTTTCAGGCTGAATTTTGTTTATGTTCATGTTTGGAATAGAAATGCTGCAAAATACCCCATCTTGTTGACTGCAGGGCATTGAACTGGTGACTATGTGAGTCAGAACTGTAGAAACAGAAGTCAGTGCAAGCAAGGACACACTTACTCTATGAATGAGGTGTAGGGGATTGGATTATGGAGCTGCTGATGGCATTGCATGAGCTCACAGATGTGACTGTGGGTCTCACTGCTCTCCTAAATAAGCTGGAAATTGCAATGTTCAATAGGCTCTTGCAGGGATGGATTTGGACAGCTGAGAATCTGGGGCTACAAGCAGAATGAATTTTTAATAGCAAATGAAGAACCATTTGTGCTTAATTATAGCCAAAACCAAAAGTCACATTAAATAGTAAACATTCCTAGTCTGATTAAATTCTTGCTTGTAAAGTGAAGCATGTGGAAAGAAGCTGAGGTAGGTCTCACAACTTGCTTCATGCAACTTCCCGAATTATTGCTTAATGTTTGCATGATGTATGCTCTCCAGACAGGTTCAGTGATCCATTCAGGTTCCTGATTATAGTAAGTGGAGAGGAACTTAACAGAATTATTTGTAGCTTACTATCTGAAAAATCCATGTCCAAAGTAGCTTACTACCTGAAAAATCCAAAGTCCAGCTTTTCTAGTTAAGTGAAAAGAGGAAGTTCCTCAGGAAATTAGCCTTTACAGTAGCTTCTTTTCATCCTATAAAGCACAGCCTTTCTCTTCTTGTGGTTTTTTTTTTCCCTACCAAGTGTAATTGGATAGCCTTGCTTGTAACTTACTTCTCCAGTTTTGCAATAGTACCATATTCTGTATCATGTGCTGGATGCTGGTCTGTTCATGTTGCCAAGCAGAGCAAGAGGTCATTTAGTAAAAGAGTAGAGAAAACAAATGTCCTGTTTCTTTCAGCACGCCTTCTCCTCACCGGCCCACCACAAATCCAAACCCTTCCAAGTTCGCTCAGAAGTTTGGAGGGACAGAGAAATGCTCTAGGTGTGGTGATTCTGTTTATGCAGCAGAAAAAGTAATAGGAGCTGGAAAGGTAAGGAGCTGCATGTGCTGTTTTGTATCTGCTATGTGGACTTTAAATTGAGCAAGTTGTGTTATGTCAGTCCCAGCAGAGAACCAACTGCAGGACAGTTACCTTAAAATTGCATTTCTTTGGACTGGAAATAGTCAAATCAATCAACTTAATTGAAAAAGAAGCACTTGGAAGGCAAGGTGATGAGTGATCACCTTGGATTTGAGAGGTGAAGATTTAACATTGTCTGGTGCTAGAGACTTGAAGCAGACTACAGAAGCCTCTCTCACCCAGAAGAGGAAACAATCTTGAAGTGTGCAGCTTGTGAAGGAGGCTGAATGTTTCAGCAAAAGGGGGGCGGTGGTCTCTGAAAATACTATGTAAAACTGCATGTCAGTCTGCCACTCTGACTCACTCACTACACAAAGCCAGGATGTGCTCTGAATCAATCAGAGTAAGCCCAAACCTTTCAGAATGCTGCTCTGAGCAGAATGCTGGGTGGAATTTGGGGCTTTGTGCTGCTTACAGAAATGCAGATGCTCTTGTCTGCTACTGGTGCACTTCAGCTGGGCTTTCATTGCACCAGTCTCCAATCAACAGTGATTGTAGTTAATGTGGTTTTCTACCAACTTGGGCATCCTGTGTATTAATACTATCTTTTTTATTTTTATTTTTTTTCTCTAGCCATGGCACAAGAACTGCTTCCGATGTGCCAAGTGTGGGAAAAGCCTAGAATCTACAACCCTTACTGAAAAAGAGGGAGAAATCTATTGTAAAGGTGAGAAAAGAAGCAAAGTCCGTTTGTTTATGGTTCAAGATAATGTATTACAAGGACAAACGGTCAATATATTGCTGATACAAGAAACTTTCAGGCTCATGTTCACATGGAAGTGCTCTTTAAGTCATTGGAATAGAGTAAAAAATGAAACAGATACTACAGAAGCTGCTGATGTAGTTGACATCTGCATCAAGTAAAACATCACATGCTGAGAAATGCAGCAGCAACCTTGCCCTGTGCCTGATCAGAGTAAGGAAACAAGCCAGCAAGCATCCTGCTCTGCATTCTTGAGTGGTTGTGGATATAAATTTGATCCACACAGTGGTTTGATGATAACGAATGCCTTAACAGATACCAAGCCACAGAACTGACCTGTGAGTTGCTCTCACAGAGTGGGCTGGGAGCTACACGAACAGAACAGTCCTGGCTACTGAGTTCAGTCCTGTTATGCAGCTTAACAAAATGTTCCTAGTGTTGCTTCCCAGGGGGATATTCTAGTGACTAAGGAGAAGCTGCTGAGAGGATTAGCCTAGACAGTGCTGTTCTTGATTAATGTGCCAGAAGACTCAGCTGCTGTGTGTTTATCTTTCTCACAGGTTGTTATGCAAAGAACTTTGGCCCCAAGGGATTTGGGTATGGCCAGGGAGCAGGTGCCCTCGTTCATGCCCAATGAGGGGCCTAAAAATGCCTTCCAGCTCTGCTGAGATCCTGCTAGAAGGAACCAGAGAGTTTCCTAAATGTTACTAACTACTGTGAAACAGATACTAGTTACTGTAGTGTATGTTCAGCCAATGATTTTAAAAAGAAACACACACACAGCCTTTTTTCCTCACCTTGTATATCACACTGTAACACTTTTAATACTGAGTATATATTCAATAAAGCTTTGCTTGTTGATATACCCTAAATCTAAGTGTTCCTGCTTTGTCAACAGTAAAAGTGAGGGGAGTGCTGGGTACTTCAGGGGTGCAAGAACAATGCTTTATAGACTTGATGCACAGCTCTGCTGAAAGCTGGACATAACAGAGTCCTGGCCTTCAGAGCTGAATGACTCTCCTCCAGTATCACACCATCATCAATGTGTGTGCAAGGCAAGGAGCTGCTCGCTGCACAGACATAGTAAATCTTCATCTACTGCTCTGTACAGTGACACAGCTTTGAAAGTGATAGGCAAGGGGTAACTGCCTAAATGGCTGCCTGTCTCTGGCAGAGTCTCTAGTAAATGAAAATGAAACCATTTTCACCATAAGATTCTGGGAGGCTGTGTGTGCTTTGGTATTGAGGTGCTGTTATGCACAGAACTTACTGCACAGGAAGACTTCATCGAGACAGCTGCAGATTAAGAAGTTACGTTTAAAAAAATAGAACTCGGAAACCCTTGTCTGGTTTGGGAAGCAGGCTGATACTTTTTTGGGATAAAAGAACCCAATACAGATTTTCTGGAAATGCATTCAAGACTGGGAATGCTGCAACAAAACATTAAGTGTGTCAGTGTGGTCTAAAGCTATTTCAAGCAGCATCTATGACCATGGTCTGAGGCAGTGAAGCAGTCCAAGCCAAAAGCCTAATTAGAAAAATATGTACTACTCAAAATAATACACAAAGAGCATTTTGTACAGGTTATAAAGGAACCATGGGGTTAGGAGGAAAAACAAGCCAGCTCAAAATGTGACCCAAGAGCTTGTCCAGTTCACAGAGCAGGAAAGATTAGAGCTGAAAAAGACAATGGTAAGTCTGAAACAGCACATTTCAGGTGGGAGTTAAGCAGCAAGCACCAGCACAGCCTAGGACACCTAGGGAAAAACTCTCAGTCCTGCTACTCATACCATCTACATTGCTTTCATAGCAAGAAAAACTGATTTTACTAAAAGGCAGCTAATGGGAGGTGCAAGGCACTGAATTCTAGTCAAAGTGTAATGAGGGTGCAGAGGGCTGGCTTCTTTCCAAAAAATCCCCAAACCCAGGAACCAGCTTTCAAATCATCAAGACTCCCAAGCACAGAAATTCCTCTGATGTAGCTCTGCAAATCTTGGATGGAGATCTACAACACAGGCTGAAAGTGTTCCCTGGTCTTTCCCTGACAAGCCAAAGGGTGGTCAGCCTGGACACAGCCTCACCAGGAACACTGCCTGGGGAAAGGGAGAACACCACCACCAATTCTCAATATCAAACCAAGACTCTTTTTTCTTCTCTTTAGATGTGTACTTTAATAAATATTGCTGGTTATAAATATCCTGACTCAATTCTAACTTGGATTGTTATCTTGTTTCTACTCAAACGCTAACCTTTGGCAAGGACCAGAAGAGCCAAGTGCTCTTCTGCTCTGCTGCAAGTGCCACCCAGAAGCACACATCTTGGTGACACATCTAGCCCTATGTAGATGTCTGGCTGACCCTTAGAATACCTCAAATGTCATTATGTAAGTACATTAGGCCACATGAAATATTCCCCAGATAGAGTTCTCCCCTAAGAAATGTTACCTTGCCAGCATGCTTCACTCAAAAGACAGGAATATTTTAATTAGTGAATGCTAACTTTAATTGGTGGTGCAAAGGTGTCATTTACCACAACAGTGCAGTAACTCATGAGATTTCACATCTGTACAGATTTGGGTGCATGCCATCTGTAAGACACCTGTATATCTTTCCAGAAAGGCTTCTGAAACTGGACAGAAACTACACTGTATGAAATCACACCCCAAGTCAATACAAACACTGAATCTAAGAGTCAATATTTATTTGATTAATAACTTACAAAATTTAACAGATTTAATTTATGTAAGGAGAGCTAGTTTATTAAACACTTTACAGATTTTTTTTTGTTCACAATGTAATACACATCAAGATCTTGACAGTATTAAAATAATACTTGGCACAGTTATAAATAATATACAAAAAAATCCACAGCTTAAAATGTAGTGATGCTGTTTTACACATTAATTGAAAAAAAAAAAAAAAAAAAAACCAACAAAAAACCCTGGTGGACATCAAAGAATACAAAAACCTGCAAAGAAACAGCACATGTTTAGGGCCAAGACAAAAATCCTATTTATTCTACCTATGTCAGATTACATTGGTCTGATCTGCTGTTGGTCTGGATCAGTTTAAGTTTCAGAAGCAATGCAGTTTTGGTACAAGTAAAATTTAGGTTTGATAACTTGACAAAAAAATGCTGCATAGTTGGCTCCCCCTTGCTTGCTTTATGATTTTACATCAACAATTCAGTGTTACTCAAGATACCTTTTGCACTGGAAACTTCATACATCCCAAATCCATATATGCATGTTAATTTTCACAACTACTTACTACTGCTCAGATTCTGCAGGTCTCAACAGACCTGTCACCAGAGAGCTACTGACATGTAAATAGTGCAGAACTTGCTGTGCTACCAAGGATCAGCTCTTCTTTTCCAAACATTTTTGACATGGAGTGCATGATGCAATTCATGGCAGTTAATGCTACTGGGCAAATATGACCAAAACTTGCATCATGCACTGAAGTGCTCTTCTGGTGGCTGGCTGATACTTATTAAAGTGTATTGAAGCTCCTCAAGTCAACAGACCCCCAACTAAAATGCAAAAAAAAGAAATGAATGAACAAATATGCACAATGTCATTGGTGATTAAACCATAGTGTAAAGCTTTCATGCTTTTTTCTAATTAGAAAAAAATATGAATAACTGAAGTCAATTGTTTTCACAGAAATAGAGCATGTTTTTGTTAGGATTACAAATTTTGTCTGACAACAGTAGCCAAAGCTTCTTGCCACCCATATACCCAAACCCCTCCTGTTAAAAGTGTCCAAGACAACGTTGATTTTTCCAGTATTAAACATTCAAGGACTCTAATGCTGCACTTTTGTAAATCCTGATATCTGGTACTTGCAAACTAAGTGCGTGTCTTGAGATCAACGAACAACTACAGAAAAAATGTTTACTTGCAAATACTGAACATCAACTATTTACAGTTTCACTGCTCCTCTTACTAAGGCAAGGGCCGGGAATACCACTAGATTGCTTTATTACCTGTAATCTGCGTATTACAGAAAACGCTAATTTTGCCAAGCATCAAACATGCAGTGAATTTGCAGGGCATAATGCCTATTAACAGCAATATTTAACATCACTAAAAGCTCATTAGATATCTTCCTACACTTTTTTGGTTGAATAAAATGAAAATGAGCAGCTTTAAATACACTAAACACACACTCACAGAGAAAAACCTATTTGATAAATTATTTATATACAGATACACATTCTTTACACTGGTCTCAGACATCTGCTTTCAGGTCCCTCCCCAAACTCCCCTCACAGGTTCCTCGAACCACAGGGTTGCTACAGCACTTAGAAGAGGACTAAACTGATTCTCAGTCTCTCTGTAAACAATAGTTAAGGAAGCAGTGAACAATTCATTATGAGTATATGAAAACACCATAACAAAAATCAGTGCATCACATTCAAGAAAAGCCCCTTTGGAATGCAATTTCAGATCATTCCTTACCTTCCAAACACATCTATAGCATGAGAACTTAAAAACAGAAATTAAGGGCGATTTCCACGTGCCAATACACCATCTTCTTCAAAACACTGCTCTGCATTTTCTGTGTGCACGTGCTGTTATGGGGATTCTTAATTTTTTGTTTTTGTTCAAGTTTGGGTTACATAATTTCACATCCAAATGAAATAAACATTTCAGGCAACTTTGGGTTCTCCTGCAATTGCATTCAATTCAAAATCATCTTGTCTTTTTAGAACTGAGACATTTGCTTTCGCATCTGTGGTATCTCTCCATGTAATTTCTCTTCCAACATGTCTCCAAATACACTACACAGGGACTGTATGAGGACCAAACCTACTACTAAAACATTGCTAGTTTGCAAGTTGCTTACACAATTACTTCAAAGATAATTATTTTTCCCCCACTTTTTTTCCCTGAATATTATAGACTGTAAACTAATTTTACAGGTGTATCATGCATTTTAGCAGGGCTTTAACTCTGACAGAAAACTTTCCTTATTGGCGCAGTTGTTTATTTCAGACTACATTATTTCAGAACAGGGTTATTACAAGTGTTTAGTTGCACAAGTAACTGGTGGCAAAAACAATCATCAAAAAATGCGGGCAACATAGTTTTACTCAACACTACCTGATGCGCCCTACTGCTGTAACTTAACATGTTACAGGGGATCCCCACCATAGGATGTTTATAACAGTACTGAAAAGCACATTTTTCAATGTACACCTTACTACAGAAAACCTGTATTAAAAAAATCACATTACAAGAACTACAACATAGCGATCAGTGAACTCTGTATCAGGAAATTTAGTTTTATATTCTAGATTCTCATTTCAGTGGAATTATTGATATTGGGATACAAATTTTTCTGCTCAGCACAATATAACTACTTATGTCAATACTTCAATAATCTCATGCTCCATTGTGAAAGACCTTAAATAAAAAACCCGATAACAAATACTGTGAATATGTTGTCATGAATAATTCTCATGTTAAGAACTGTTAAAATCCCTTTTTGATCTTCCTCCTCTTCCTTATCAGGTTTGGCAGTTTATTCTGTCCATTTTTACTTTTGTTAATAAAACTCTGATGAAGAGAAGGTACCTTTATAATCATCAGCCCTACACATAGCATGCTACTCTTCAAGGGATGCGGAGTTGAGAGAGAGAGAGAAAATTTTTCAGGCACCACTCAGTATGATATGCTCACAGGATGAAGGTGGTGCTACACTAGCTGGTAGCCTGATCCTGAAGTTTGGTCGTATTCTATTGTATACTGCCTTGTCCAGTCCACAATAACAGGCCGAAAAAGACCACAGCATCTGAATTCAAAGAAGTCTATAATGTTCCTTATACATCCATGGCTAAAAACAAAAGAAAAACACATGTTAGCAAGCAATATCACAGCTCATCTAACAAAGTACATCATCTTTTGCCTGCCTACAAATTTGATTCTTCACCCTTAAAGTTTCTAACTTCAGAAAATCAACTCTGTTCAGAATTATTCTCATATTTGATCAGCAAGTTGATGAGCAAGTTCTGAAATAAGAAGTGGTCACCAGCCTGGTGAATATTTGATCCTTGGGCATAATCAAGACACCAACTTTCTTCCACTATCTACCAAAATATGCTTTTAGCAGTCCACCACCATGTAGCACAACCTAGCAGTTCAGATCCTGTTCTAAGAGGACAGTTGCATCGTACAGATGGATGCAAAACAAAATACCATTAAGTGAATGTCTTCCTTGAATAATTTCCATATTTGTTGGTATCTGTTTCTGCATACATACTGGTTCACCAGCTGCAGGTCTAGGATCAACCAGGTCCTTTGACAACACAAAATTAAGAAAGCATTATCTGAATTAAATGAACTATTCAAGCACTTTCTGTGGCTGAATCAATAACTGCCAAATATTAAAGAAACCTACATTAAAAACTCCCAACATGCTGGAGGTTTTAAACTTAATTAGACATGGACTAAACAGATCAGAGTTTTCTGAAGAGAAGTTCATGTAATGATGTATGTGAGAGCAGGTCTAAGCAAAAAGGAGATTGAATTATTTGATGTCAATATTCATGTGACAGGTGATGCTAAGTCAGTTATTTCAGACAGCTGGTATTATTTTCAGGCATAATTTTTATAATAGTAGCTATTTCAGTTAAAATGGTTTGTGAATGTGACAGTAATTTGGGATCAAACTAGCACTTTTTTTCTGTGCACCACCCTGTGTTTTCCAGGCAAAGTAATTATCTGGTTTCGTTACAATTCTAATCTGTATGAATACTGCAATTACACAGAGATGCTTGTCTGCTTCTCACAACAAGTTTTGTAAGAAGAGATATTAAAACAGGACCAAACAAATTTCTAGCACAGGAATCCATCTGCTACATAACAGAAACATGGAATGGGCAAGGTTGAAAGTGACCACAGTGGGTCCCTGGTTCAACCAGGGTCATCCTAGAGCACACTGCATAGGATTGTGTGAATCCTGATCACAATTCCCATCTCCTTTACCCTGTGTGGCACCAGAAAGACCAACAGTTCCCACAGAAGACACAGCATACGCAGCAGGATGAGATGTGCTTTTTCCTTTTTCCAGCTCCTTTTGTAACATGCTCTCAATATAACAGCTTCATGCCTTCATTTATGTCCTGTTTTGGCTCCACAAGCTGCTCCATGACCCTGTATTCCCATCAGTGCTATTTCATCCCCAAGCCTCCATCTTTTATCTTGCACCTTCATCTCTACAGGAACCAGAATCCCAACCCACCCTTTTACATACTGATGCCCAAAAACTGTATGCAACAGCTTGCTCTCACCCATGCAACACCCACTTCAGTTTCTGGGACATCCTGCTCTCTTCCCCACAAATAGCTTTGGCTATGCTCTTCATTGTGAATAGGAAGAAAGCAAAGCCTCTTTTCTCACAGTAGAGAGAAAGGGGAGCTACTGCACAGAGCAAATTCAACAGCACAATAACTATCATTCAGGATAAAGTGCCCAGGATGGAAATGAATGTCCAGGTCAACATAGACATGCTGCAGTAAACAACTACATCTGGTTTGAGTATCTGCTTTATAAAGAGGATATTTACTTCCCCATCAACTCTACAGTGAAACAGAACCACCGCTGGAAAGCATTCTTTTCTGTGTTTATGCACCCTACACTACAAAACATTAATCACTTCCTTTAACTGGATAGAATGTGTGACTTTGAAAATAGCTGACAAGATTCAGCACTCCAAGTAGAGAAAATACTCTGTATTTAGGTGTGTTCTGTTTCAACAATCAACATGATTCATATGTACGCACTGCTACACAAATAAGAAATTTGTATATGTTTTAAAACTTACTTGAATGGGCTTTCAATAGATGTAGTTGTAACTTTAAAGTGCTTGTATCTTCTTGCATTCATCCTTTCATTCGTTGTGATACCCAAGCAAGATATCTTAAGACAGGAAGAATAAGTAATTTAACTCACATAAAAACATGCAACCGAGACAGACTGAAAAAGGACCAAATGCACTGGTTTAAAGTCCTTCTTTTGACAAACGAGTTTCTGACTGGGGAAATTATCAGGAGGAAACATAAACCGTAAGATTTTGAAATTGATTTATGTTGTAGGTAATGAATATTGTAAAAATGGAGGATGAAACTTAAACTTACTGAAAAGTTTTACTTAAGCTTTAGAGGATAATTTCTATTTCCAGGAAATCTTTCTGGAAAGATTAAGTCTGATGGTTCATTAATGACAAGTCATACCTCAAGGGTTTTCAGTATGACTTCTCTTTCCTTAGAAAGAATAAAGAAAACTTGGGTTTGGTCAGATTAGAGTTCAATAATATGGCCTCAAATCACACTGAAGCAATGTAAGAAATTACTGCATCCTCTTTCAAGCTACCACTCCCTTTCTTTTAATAACATACAGCTTTATTATAAGTTGGCCCCACAGCTCTTACCCTGTATTAGTCTTTATTGCCTTTTTCTGGTCTTTACCTTTTTGTCATTCTAAGAATGGAAAGCAGGAGATAGGTATTTTAACCTCTTGCACAAAAAAAAAAAAAAGCTATGTGAATTAGAACTGAATGATGCCTAATACTGAGAGACAGCAGATGCTTGCCAGCAAGGGTGAGAGATTAAACACTTGGTCTAGCAAAATGAACATGAAAATTTACATGACAGAACTATTTGATAATCTTATGTCACTCCCAAGACACAGCATTACGAATGAAGTGCTGTTCCATACCTGATACATCTGACACATGAGTAACACAGCCACCCACATGAAGTGAAACACACTGTTTAGAAACATCCAAAACATCCACGGAGAACAGGTAGCAATCTGTGTAACGTAGGTCCAAAATCCATCCTTTGTGTAACTTGTCTCACAGTGGAAACCCCAGTCTAGAAGAAAAAAAAAAAAAAAAAGCCAAAAAACATATGGAAGACTTAAGCTATGTTTATTGTACAACAACATATAATGCCCACATCAGAATGTGTTAAATTAAATAAGAAAATAACAAGTGCCAGAAGAGCTTTACTTGCTCTCTCTTCCTTTCCCAATTCCTTGAATGCATGACATATGCATATACTTGTTTGTGAAAAAAGAAAAGATCTAGGACAAGAAAAACATCATCTTCTAAATTAAAATACCGAATATAGTCAAATATTATTGTGTAGTTAAATTCCACGATAAAAATACCCAAAACTCCGATAAGGCAAAGATCTACAAAAATCCATACAAGGAGATAAAGTATTTAAAAGCAATTACAAAAAAAATCACATTTACTCACAAGAGATACATCCATAGATCATCCAGCAGATCATAAAAAGCAGGAAGAACAGGTATCCCATAAAATAGCGATGGTTCCCTGCTCCTAAAGTTGCACAACAGGGACCAAATTACTGCACTTTCAGCAGCAGAAAGACAACATTACACCAGAAAGTTTAATTGCTTGCTTAGAAGTACTGCTTATCATTGTACATAGAAACATTACTCTGCAATATTAAGCCACTATAACTTCAAGACAGTGAAATTAGCTGGTTTGCTTATGATTTTTCTTTTATTTCTCAGACAACAAAGCAACTTTTCGTCCATTTTTTGTCACATTACAACTACAATTCACTAATACATTTGTAATCTCTCTCATGAACTAATAAAACTATTGATAGACAATACTTAGAGCAATGTTGGTGACAGCTGTTGCAGAGCCCTTAACAGCCAGGAATTACAAATTAACTACAAATGAGTATGTATTTTTTAAAAGCCCCTGAAAAACCATCAAACTGCAGAGTTCACAGAAATATGAACAAATATACAACCTTCCTTGATAATAAGCTAACTCAGATCTTATGTTTGGATGCTTGACGAAGCTAGCTAAAAATAAAATATCTAGTAAAACTTGTAAAACAAATACCTGTAACTGAACAGACTAGGCTTAAGAACCTAGCTATAACAATGAATGGGAGAAACACGACTCTGCTTTAGACAGAATTCTAATGCAAGAAAATTAAGTTACTAAAAGACTCATCTATTTTTAACAGTAGTAGAGCTAAAAATATGCCCCTTATGAGAGTACATCGTAATTCTGGAGTACTCAGCCTTTCTTCTGTTTGTAAAATATGTCCAGTGTTGCAACTTTCCAACAGCTCCAGGCTGTAAACTAAACCCACAGAGATGATAATGGGCTACAAAAGATTTGGCTGTCATCATTTACCAGCACAGCATTTACTTCTTTATTATGTCAAATGTTTTCCCTGCTAAAACAAGAGCATCCTCTGGAGGCAGAAAATAATCAAGTGCTTTTAGCAAGTGAGCTGAAAGACTATATAAATAAGAGATGAGGAAAAACATACATATAACACAAGCTAGACTAAACATAAGACACTTCCTTGAAAATCAAACAAGCTCCTGAAAACACAAAATTATGTTGTAATATTGCATTCAATCAC
Organism: Brachypodius melanocephalos; assembly: GCA_013398615.1. Classification (NCBI taxonomy): domain Eukaryota; kingdom Metazoa; phylum Chordata; class Aves; order Passeriformes; family Pycnonotidae; genus Brachypodius; species Brachypodius melanocephalos. Next base: position 6,576,569 of record VZSR01003812.1, on the reverse strand, counting down.
CTAAGGGCATATGAGAAAGTGTTGGGAATGTCCCTAAGGTATCACTTTTATTTGCATTCTGAATTTCAGAACTGTTAAGTTCCATAAAAGACATTCTTTAAAGAACACAGAAGTTAAACAGTGGCCTAGAAGTCCATCTGAGAGGCATCTGATGGGATGCTTCTTTCAGCAATATCTTTAATGATACTAAACTAAATTTTGCCTAACAGGAAATCCAAACATGTGAGGTAAAAATATGGGTGTAGCATTTAAAACTATAAATGAAATAGTACAATCTTGATCGCAGTTTAAAAAAAAATCTGTGGAAAAAGAAACTGGAGAAATTGTATTTTGAATAAGATCAGGCAAAACACAGTACTGTGCTCTACAGTTGCCTCCTGGACTGGACTGGCAGGAACAGTCATTCTCTGCAGTTAAAAAAATAAAAAAACAACCTGTAAAAAACCATAATGCTATTTTGATACTCCATTTAGAAGATAGATATAATCACTTCTAGAGACTTGCTTGCTGTATTTTAACTAAAATCTTGAGGAAAACAATTTGCCCTAGTTGCCAATTCATTTATTTCTCAAATAGTCTCCACTTTTTGTCAACCTCTTCAAAATGGTAAAAATATTCTCAGTCTCTTTATGTGCCAAGTTTTATCCCCAAAGGACTTTTTTTAGAGTGTCTGTAAACATTCTTACAAGATTCTTCAGTCCTATTTTTAGGAACATTCTTATCCTTTTGACACATTCCACACACATCCAAATTCCACCTTTCCAGAAAGGCATGACTCATGTTTCCCTGTCTGGCAAACATACCACAAATGCTGTTTTAAGAATGGATCCTGTTTTGCAATCCCATGCTTAGAGTGACCACACACCAATCTGAGACGGAGAAGCCATATAAGGTTGTTCACACCATCACTCCCTCTGGTTCAGCTCCAGCTCCCATACCATGATTTCTCTAATGCTTTTTCCCAGCATACTTTCAAGGGTCCTAATGTTTACTTTTACCTCCAGTTACCCCACTCTGGACACCACCACTAAAAGACAGATTCTACTTTTCCATCATCACTGTTACTTAAAAACCATTTCCTTCACCTACCTTAATCCCATCGCTCACAGACTCAATACACACAAATAAGGTCTTTCCTCCCTCATTTGGGGTTTTTTCCCCCCAATTACTCATTAAAACACTAGATCTTTCTGTCCCATTGACACATACTCCTCAGTACTTTCCAAAACCTTAGCCCATGCTCCCCTGCCTGTCTGAATTAAAAATTTCTTAGTTTTTCATTGTGAAACATCTAAAATACAAACCAAAAATATCTCATATAGTAACATCTGAAGGAAACATAAAACAGAAGGAGGTGATATAAGTTTATCTCAATGAGACTTTAGAGATGTTCTATTGCAATTTAAATGCCAGGATCGACTATTTTACTCTTGATTTTCAGACCAAACTACTCTGATTATTCATTATTATATCTATTTGAAAGGACTACAATGAAGCATTTATGACCTGTCGACTGTCAATGAACTCAGGTCTTAATTCCTTTCCAACATTAAAGTTACCTCTGCTTGTGTCCTAAAAAATTAAACACGTGAAGCAAGCTGCACTCATTTCCTAGCTGAGATAATAATAATAATGGTTTTCAAGTAAGTTTCTCAAAAAGTGCAACTGAGAATAGCAGCATTTAGAGACTTTATTTCTGTTCTATATCCATTTATTCCATAATCACTGAGGAGAACAAAAGACAAACTGGATGGTCGAAAAGAGGAGAATACCTCAAAAGGAAGTCATTCTGTATCTAACTTCTATAATCATAACAATTTTAAATACGCATACTTTACCAATAAGTTACTGAATATTACTGGTCAAAATGAAAATTTTCATCTTATGTAATGGACAATAATCAGTTGTGGAATTGGCATATGCCTTTTCAGCAGTAACGCTATCCATCTTTTCATTACCAAACTTTATGTCAATAAAAATACACATGTAGCAATCTGAATTAGACACAGAACAATTTTGAGGATGGGTATATAATAGACCATACAAATGAGAATAATGCAGAGAATCACATGTAGAAAAAGAATTAAGCTCAATACTGAAAAGCTTTTCTTAAGAAGCCAAATCACTTCCACTGTGAAATGAGAACAGGCAAAACCTTGTAGAGCATTTTAGCAGATTACTCACCCACACAGTTCCCCACCCACGGGCAGTGGTGGTCAAACTTCGCTATACATCGATTGCAAACACCACAGTGTTTGGACCTCACTGGTTTCCGTATCTGTAAAGGATGATAAACATTTGTTTAGAAAAGCAAGTTACTCTGGTATATTTTAAATAGAAGAAAACACAACCCCTCAATTTAAATGTAAATTGATTGTGCTATTGTTAATTCTCAGAGAACTTCAAACTTGAAACTAATTCTTAAAGCAATCCTAGTTATTCAGCTTAATCTACACACTGTTTAACACAAACATCCTAACAACTGCACTGAAATGATTTTCACATTCTTTTTCTTAGACAAAGAATTTTTTTTTTCATACAAAGCTCTTCTATCACCTCCAGCTACTGAGCTTTGAAAGCAACCAGCTTCATTTCAGCTTTTAACAACAAAAATATAGAATGAGCTGGAGTTCCATGATTCTGTATCATTAATAATGGAGGCCTAAAAGAAACTTTTCAGGTTATTTTCTAAAGACAGAAATATGACTCAACAAGCAGAACTCGATGGAACTTAAAATGCTAAATTACTCAAATTTAATAACTCAAATTACCCAGAAATTTTTCTTGAAAGGTTATGTCTTGAGAGAAGTGGTTTGAGATATGTATGTGGTTTGAGATATATATACACATAATTTTTAATTTTTATTATGTGTATAATTTCCAGCTTCCAATTTAGAGATACAAACATCATCAATGTTCCACATATATCACAGCTTTGCAGTGTTAACACTGATACGCTTGAGCATTTTGTATTTGCTAGTTAACTTCCAAATAAAAAGCACATCATATTTGCTTTACAAAAATTAAGATGTTTTTCCCCCTCCTGACTATTGCCAGATACAGAAACACACTTGGTTTTTGAAAAAAATATTTTACTAAAAGGATAACATAATTTTATTGCGAGTTATGGAGGTGGAGGAATGTCAAGTGTGATTTTTATGACTTCCTAGGTGTATAACCAACTGATGTGGTAGACATACTGGATACTTGAATTTTGACACTGCAAGTTATTTACACTGTGATAATTTTTTCCTGTCACTGTTGCATTTTTTTTTGTGTACATATTATGTACTGAAAATACTGCTTAGATTAAATAACACAAGTAAATTCTACCTTTAAAACTGCAATAATAAGGTTAAATATGTGTTAATTACAGGAATGCTAATTTTGGCTTAGCATTAAAGGAAGAAAATAATGAAGAGTGAAATTGATTAAAAAATATACTACCAAGCAGGTACTGCAGAATATACTGAGGTCCAGACTTCCTGTCTCTGCAAGTTCTACTATTGTCTGCAGGAAAAATAAAAACTAGAATTTAGCATATAAACAAATGGTGACAAGCATTTTCATACTTGTGGCTGTGAGCCCTTTATTTTGGGTACTTTCTACACACAGGAACAAATTCAATTCAAATGCAACTGATTTTGAATCTACTTTATTAATCCAATATGCATATTTACTTCTAAATTAATTCTAGTTTATACTTACTCCTAGTCACCGACTGTGATTCCAGTGCTGCTGGTGTGACTTCTAATACCCTGGACAATTTCATAATTAGTCCCTCTGATTTCAGTGGGAGTATAACACTACACTACAGACTAACCAAAAGATGCAAAAAGGAATGTGCATGGTCTGACACTCAGCACTGGAGTTCAGTATTGTCCACAAGCAAAATCCCAAACTTCCGGAGAACAGAACCGAACTTTTAAATGTAAGTCTTGTGCAGACCCAGGATCACTTCAGTTAGATTCATATCATTGTGCTTTGTAAACATTTGTCTACCTTCTAAGCTTTTGAACTATAGGAAAATTTTACTTATTCCTTCACTTGCTTTAAGAGTGACTTGGGCTATTTTGTAACACAGAAGAAAGGACATGACATATTAAAACAACAAACATTTGAAATTGTTGCTTACTACACATTTCTAAACATGGTCACCTAAAATGAAAAGAATTTTCTTCAGTTATTTCAAAGCTAAAGGCTAACTCAGCATTAAACACTTTAACACGAATTCTGATAACATTAGGAAGTGCTACACTGCATGAAGGTAAAACACACATCCTACAGTGGTTCATATTCTTGGTAAAAGAACATTTTACCATGCAGTTAGCTGCCATGTAAGAAATCCAAAACATTCACAGCCGTATGCATCTGCTTCAAGAAGTTGCATTTTGCAATTCCTATCTAGTTCAACAAGGCTTTTGGAACCACATATGCCTGCTTAAGCATATGTGGTTGAGTAGATCAAACAAACTGCATATTTGTGTTATTTGCTGAATCCAATCCAAAGTGTCATGGTTGACTATTCTTCTTAATGTAGTCCAGCTGAAGGAGGAGAATTTAGTTGGGAATTTACTTTGGCAAACTAGCAATAACAGAAACGTAGTTTTCAGAGTAAATCCAAATCTGGACATTGACTAAGAACTCAGCTAAAACTTATTGCAGAATACAAAAATTATCCATCTACACCATCCTTTTAATGGTTATTATAATTTCATTCCTACATAAGGACACAACTCCAAGAGGTCTGATCTTGATCCACACAAGTCTGTTCACAAATAACGATGAAGTAGAAGCTCCAAGTTCATTTTAGGAGGAATGTTTGCTTCTAGGAAACTTAAGCAAAACAAAACACTTTGCTGCTCGTATAATTTTGGTTTATTCAATGCTCAGTTTGGCTGCTGAGAACAATGCATTTAATTTAAAAGAAAAATATGAGATACTAATAATGATACAATGTCTTATATATCATTAGATCACCTCCATTCTCTCAGATATTTATGACAAAATAAAAACCCATCCCAAACCGCCTAAGTTTTTGGCTGTTTTAGCCTCAAAAGGTTTGTCAGTCTAATACTTTTAGATACAAAGATAAAAAAAATTAGAGGTACTTAAAAGTCTGGAAAGTTTTCATAAAATTAACTAATACTTTTCCCATAATGGACTATTTATTTCAGTACAGCAAAAGCCCAAAACTTTGTGGGTTTTTTTTCACTTAGCTGCTTTTCAAACTCTTAAAATTGAAAATTCAAGTTATAATTTTATTTTGCTGCTCAAAATGACCAATATGCAATTTTGCACCAGTTAAGACTTGAAATGCATTTCACATGTTAAAAAAAAAAAATCTGGAAGACTTTTCAACATTTTAAACCTTTTGTTAAACAAAACTTTTCAACACTTTTAACCTTTTGTTATTGAAAAGTACTGAACAGTAAACTAACTACTCTGATCAGCTGGTGAAATGCTGTTGAAGAAGAAGTTTGTATCTCTTGGCTTTACCTTTTTCTTTTGTTCTTCTGTGGCTTTGATGATTCCTGGATCGGATTTCCAGGATTTTCCAAAATTGTAGAAAAGTGCAACGCTATTAGCAAGGAACGGAAGATGTATAAAGAAAAAATTGAGATGTGTTTACAGTCAAGGAATCTCAAGTGCAAAACTGAATTTCCTCTTAACATTCTCGCCAAGAATTCTGAAACAAAATTTAACTAAATTTAAATTTTACTAATGCCCTGGAGTCAGTGTCTTCAGAATTAACAAAATTCAGCACTGCTGTAAGAACTAGCTTGGTACTTGGCATTTTTCATTGCTCAGCCTTCAAGACTTACTTTTAAGAATGGTCTGTCCCATGAGGTATTTCTAAAGCCTTTCTCCTTCTACAGGATGAAGAATCATAGTTCAGTTTTTGTAACTGTTTTCCCTTTTAATGAAATTAAATCCCATGAAATTTATCTTCTTAATAACTATTTCCTGTTTTCAGAATAAACATTTTGGAGCTGTATTTATAAGACAGACATTTGATTGCCTATGTCTTCAGTGGCTTGACATTCCTGTGATATCACAGGATGGGCTGTTTCTAGCCATAGAAGGAATTTTGCTGCAATGGCCACTGTTGCATGGCAATCATGTCCCAACACCATTTATCTCCAAGAAAGGTAGTGTCTGAAACCTGGTCCAGTAATAAGGCAATACACATATTTTGCATGACAGAAAGTTATTTTTAACATACTAATATGTCTAATACTTTAAAAACCACAGGATTTATTATTCTCTTAGTGTTTATAAAATCACTTACCATAGAGACAGAAAATAACCATTTGTTTTGAAATACATTTCCTGCATTCAATGTCTTGCCATGTAACATGCTAGTGTTACAGTACTTGACATTTCTTCAGAGAATTAAAACATCTTTAGCAGTGATGTTGAAAAACCAAATACTTCAGATGTTTCTCTTGCACAAAAGGAAAATTAGTTATTCTCATAAACAGAAGACCTGACAAAACTGACTAAAGACACCTGCTGTCAGCTGCCAGTTAAAACTGCAAAAAGATACCCTAGTTGACAAAGCTGTGGTGGCAGAAGCTTCTACAACATTATCCAAACAAAAAGGACACCTAGTACTCAGGCAGAAAGCACTACACACCCAAATTAGAGTGTACTTTGAGTAACTTAGATACATTTACATCTAAATAGCTTGCGATGCAAAAGAACCCTGAAATGCAAACAAATAGACATAGGCCTCTTTTTGACTTCTAAAATGCCAAGGAAATCTCATTGTTCATGTGAAGTACATTCCAAATATTTTTTGTTTTCCTCCTGTTGGGGCAAGGAATTGGCTGTGAATTTCTAATAAAAAATACTGGCAAGTTAAATTAAAATTTTAATAATCCATCTTATATAGTAGAACGTTAGTATCAGCTCACTAAAGGCAATTAATTGTTCCAGTAACATGACGTTTCCAGCAAATTTATAATGGGGGGAAAACATCAGCTATGCTATAACCTGAACACTCACAGTTCTATTTTATGCATTAGAGATGAAAAGCTCTGACATCAAAATTTACACAATCGAACTTCTTCCTACTTGTTTTCTAAAGCTACCTGCTGCCAAGAATGACCTGGTGAAACTGAATTGCTTAGCTAGAGAGATTGCATTTTCTTTAGAATACTAAAATAATTGCTGGGTTTTTTACAACAGTGAAAACTGGTTTTCCATTAAATGTACCTTAATCAGACAACCATCAGAAACAATAAAGGTACAACTGGAATCAATTTTATGACCCATTTCTAAATACCATATGTCATGTCTAGACTTTTAAAGAAGATGTGAGAAAAGACTAAGAGGATTTTGATAACCTTAATACTTTGGAATTATTTTTCTACTAACTTAAATTTGGATAACCTGTAACAAGGCAGCTGTCCATTGTCTCAACTTTCTCCTCCCCCAGTTTACTCCCTCAAATACAGAGAGAACACAAGAGATGCCCCACAGAGCCTGTTTTCCCTGTCCTTTTATCATGGTGGTGTCAGATGAGTGCAATGCTGACAGTGTAAATTGTTGCAGATAAGGGACTTCTGTGCTGCAGCTAGGAGACTACATGAGAATTCAAAAGTTTTCTTCTCCAGGGTATTTCCAGCATGTGATGTAGATAAACAACTTCAGCTGTAGGATTCATCTTACCCACTTTTAAATCACGCAGTATGCCTTCACAGACATCAGGAAAGAAAAAAAGTCATGTCTAATTTATCTTCAGTATCAAGAGATTTAAATTATGTAAGAGAAGCAGAACCTTACAAGTGGCTATTTTTTGTCACTGGCTATGAAGAGTGTTTAAATTTCAATACAGATGCCCGCACTAGAGGTATCTAAAATCATGCTGAACTTCCCCTTCTTTACTTCGAAAGAGATCTTAGCAACTTGCATCACAGACATTTCCCAAAACTCTTCACATGTAAGAAACCCTTGCAGGTCTGTAACAGCTTCAGAGTAGGAAATTGGTTCTCTAGATAGAGTGTCTCATTTTGTGTTGACATCCTCATTTACAGCTACACAAGGAAAATGCACATTACTGTACTCTTAAGGGCTGCAAAATATACCAGGCATTCACACCTCCTGCCTTGCCACCAATTTGCTCCCCTTTTATGCAGTTTCCCCAGTTTTATTTGAGAGACAAAGTAGAAACACCCATAAAACACTTCCTACTTTTAGTCTTGATTAATATTCTTTAATTATTAGAACAAGTATAAGACGCTGAAAATTATTCCAGGAATTCGAAAAAAAAGGTCATCTCATTAAAAAGAAAATGAAAACCAAACAAGCACCACACAACCCCTGAGTCAGGTAAACATTGGAGAAGTTAATTTTTCATTGTGAATTGTGGTCTATTTAAAAGGCCCCAAATACACGTAGCTTCCTGCTATCAGGCATCATACAAGTCTGCAATCAAGCCAAAATGAACATTATAGACTCAGATGTGGCCTTTCACTAACCAAAAATCTATTTCTCCTACACAGAAAAATCTGCAACCACTGTAAGATGTCACAGATCAAATACATGCTATTAAACCTGCAAATTCACCGAATCACAGCATCAGAGAATGGGTCAGGCTGGAAGAGACCACAGTGGGTCATCTAGTCCAACCTTCCTGCTCAAGCAGGGTCATACCAGAACACACAGCACAGGATTGTGTCCAGACAGTTCTGGAATACCTCCAGTGAGGGGAGACTCCAGAACCTCCCTGGGCAATCTGTTCCAGTGCATGCTCACCCTCACAGTAAAGCTCCTTTTCATATTCAGGTGGAACTTCCCATGCATCAGTTTCTGCCCACTGCCTCTTGTCCTATTGGTTAGCACAATTAGGAAGAGCCTGGAAACATCCTCTGACACCCTGCCTTCAGATTCTCATAGCCATTGATAATGGTCCCTCTCATCTCTTCCTGAGTGTCAACAGGCCCAATTCCCTCCGCCTTTCCTTGTAAGAAGGATGTTCCAAATCCCCAATTTGTAACAGCTGTACATCTGGAGCTAAGAGTCCAGGCAGGTAACAGCAGGTAGCCAGATGAGAAGCCTTATTTGACTAGGCATTTATTAAACAAAATCAGTTTGTAATTAACTGAAGCTCTGCAAAAGCCCTCCACCTCCATTTCTATCTGACATAAAAAAATCCCTTCGCTTACAAATAGGCTAACTGAATTTATCTCGTCCACCCCGGATTTTTTTTTTTTTTAAACGTTTTTTTTTCACTTTAGAAAAAGTACTTAGACATGGAAACAGAAGTTCTGGACAGCTGGGTCCAGAGTTTGGATTTTTTGGGGTCTTTGGTTCCTGTAAAAAACATGGCTGCTGACTTCTTTTTTTCTGCATGAAGGCTTTTTGTTCTTTTCCTGAAATTAATTTTCATTTTCCTGAAATTAATAAAATTTTTATTAACAGCTTAACAATTAACCAATTGTTACATTTTTTAAATCCTATGCAATTGTATCAGCTTTGTAAAAGAATGAAAATCATCATGAATTCTCTTACACGCAGTTTTAAAACACTCCCTAATTCAAAAAGAGCGCAATGTTTGTTTTCTTTAACCTAGATCCCATCATTTGGTGAGCTATATTTGAAATACGATAATCAATACAGTATTAGTCAATGATAAATTATTTTAAAAAATACAAATTGCCTTATATAATTTCATAATCTCAGCATTGCAAATAGGATGCGATAGCCATAAAAGCCTGCTTAATTAAAACTGCACACTCCCATTTGCACCAAATGGAGGCAGAAGAAACCAAAAAAGAACACTGTGAATATTTTGGGTTACAGCAGATTGACATCTTAGAACAACAGAGCAGTGGAAGAACCTTTTAACATAACAAGCAATATTTGTTCAGCTGGAACTGAAAAGACTGCACAAACAAGTATCTTGGTAAGACATTTACAGGACACAAGAGAATGTTCTACCTATAAACACTAATGAAGAAGAATGAAATGTGAAATTTTAGTCTCAAATTATTAAAAGTGTAATTTTAAGTAAGTTTTTTTTCTTTTAAAAATAAAACTAAATTAAAACATAGTGACTTAGTGTGTAGGATTTTTGAGGGCATTTTTGCTCCTACTCTGCAAACACTAGAAAACTAGAATACACTAATGGAACAAGACATAACTACCCCTTGTTACAGGCAAAATATAGTTACAAGGATGCAGCAAAACAGTGGCAGGGAGACACAGGACCATAAACTCATATATGGACTCAAAAATACACAGATCATATTCCTCATTCCCTGCAAGAATAGGATTTCTACTTTATCAAATACACTGGACTCAGAAGCCGCTGAGAAAAATACAATAGAATGGAAACATTTACAAAAAATTCAGTATATTTTCAATATTTTATTTAAAGACACATCATTAAACTTTAGAATTTAGAGTTATTTTTCATGTGACCACACTTAAATTCAAGAAAATGCATTGCAAATCCTTGGTTTTATTTTTCTTTATGATACATTGCATTAACTGCCCTTTTCTGTCCCATTAGGATTAAATACACAAGAGCTGATGATCTTCCAAATACCTTCAACCCATCTACAAGAAAAGAAAATGCTTACCAAACACCTAAATCTTAAATTTGCACTTGCAGCAATTATGATCTTTACATTATTTATAATAGGAAGTTCCAGTAAGGCAATTCCTGATCGTTGTTTGACGTTAAAAATTCTCCTCTCCAAGCAAAAGTTAGTCAGAATTTGTGAAAACTACCAGGACAAGTTTTACTACTTGAACATTACAAAGTATAAAGCAGTACTCTAGCCTGCTGTAAGCAGTCATATAAACATGTGAAAATACAGGAATTGTTTATCCAACCACAATCCTGTGCCTCATGCTACAAAAACAGAGTAGGCATGCAATTTCCTTTTTGCAATAAAGGTACAGGGCTATTTTCCAGAAGAAGAATAAATTTGGAATCTTATTACAAAGACTTCCAATTAAAAAATCACCAATTAAAGGAAGATGGCCTCAAGCACTTGGTCTCTAAAACAGCTTGTCAGAGAATTGTGTCAGGTCTAATAAGTAATTAGTAATTGAAGGTCTCAGACCACTACTTATGTGTACAAAAAGACTGTTGCAAAAGTTGTGAGACACTAGCTTGGGACAGAAGCAGGACCGTATTCTATTGACATTCTGAAGTCAGGTTTTAGTAGGGTAATTGTACTTCTAGTGAACAACTAAGATTATTCTACGACAAAAAAAGATATGCCAAACTGCAAGCTATTTAATCAGAATGACTAACAGAAACAAAAATTTAAGCAAGTTGGTAGAAACATGAATGAAATATGAGCTTCAGGATAAAAACCTCACAATTTGCCAGCTTTAAGGGACAGCTTTCTACATCAAGATACAGGCCACCATATACTGGTTGTACAGCCGTTTTAATGTGACCAAGGACTTTAAATCAAAGTTGGACACATTCTTAGATTAGGTCCAAGCTGGTATTATGTTAGCACAAGAAAGCATTTCACAGTACCTCAACATTTGCAATCCAAAACACATAACAGCATTGACTAACATGAGCTGCTATTTCTAATAACTATTTTTTAAAATCTCTCTCATATTCATTTTGTACTCACTTTTCTCATTCTGCAGTCACTACTAAATTTGAATAAAACCACAAAAAATCAGGCCAGGCAGCGAGACTGGTAGTAGCACCAGCATTTCTAAATAACTGTTTCAAGACATACTAATATTGACATATTTCCTTCTTTTTAACTTAACAGCAACTAGGTTTTAATTTTTAAGCTGTTGGTGGGGTCTTTTTTAAACATACAGTAGCAGTCACTTCCAGTTGCATAGGACTGCTATTCACAGCAGCATCTTTGCAAACACTGCCAGAATGGAAGCCAAAGGTAGAGCAGAGTCTCCTCTCTGTTCTCAGCCCCAAAATACACAGCTGATTTAGTCAGGCTTGCAGAACATATCGAAAAGATGCCAAAACAAGAGCACTGCTACTATCCTATTTCATGGCAAGTCCTTTCAGGATGAAAAGAAAAGCAGTCTCTAAAAATGGCAAACCAACATCCTCATAAAATTCACTTCAATTATTTACAACAATAAGAACTGTATTAAACATCAAATCGCTACTTTGTTTGCTTGGCTACTGAAATTACAGTACCCAAGAAAGTTATTTAAAAATTTGAATTGACTTCCTCGCCATGGAAAACTAACATTCCCCACTGAACTCTGAAATCAATTTCTACCTCCATGAGTAAGGGAAATTCATATCTAGACAGAAAATCAAAGCCACAAAAATATGGCAATATGCTGAATCTCTATGATCTAGTATTATTAATACATGTATTTTCAAAATAACTGAAAATATAGTTATCAAATTTATCTAAAGTTTGTGCAAAATGGAATTTCCAAAATCTTTAGGAAGATCTAACTATGAAACCAATTCCACTGGAACTGATACAGGCCATGAAGCAGCTTTTCAGAATAGTGTCTAAAAATGCAGTCAATTACATTGCGCCACTTCAAGCCAGAGAATATTCTATAAAATCACTAACATTTCCTCTGCATAAGAAGCTGGTAAAGCACAGGAAATTCTGCAGACTACTGTAAGTAAATTTTGAGGAAAATCATCTACTTCTGCTTCTACTGAAGCACAGCAATAGCATGCACATTTTTAAAGCAATAAAACAATTACTATTAATACAGAAAGCAATGTTTAGTGGTGATGCCCTTTTTAAAATTTTTACTAGTTTACTTACTGTTATATGCAGGATATAGCTGTGTAATTCCTCATACTATAAACATGAATAAAAATACTACTGTACACAAAAAAGGATATCATTCCAAAACCAGAAGAACCACGTCACGTACATCCAGAATTTTGTTGCCAAATATATTCCAAGAGGCAGTGCACTGTGCATGGAGTGATCAAAGAAAGACCTGTAATGTAGGAATAATGTCAGATGGTAAGTTTCAATTTATAAAATGTAAATCCTGAACTACTGCTTCAGGAAAACACTTCCTATTTAAAATATGTACTGTATGGGATATTGCAAAATATGCCATAAATACATTTTCCTCACTTTTCTGTTGAATTTTCACAAGAAATTCCCATTTTTAACCTGCCAAGACAGGCAGAATGAGTAAATACCCATGCTAAAACTACACTCTGAAAGCAGTTAGGAACCTGTGAGATTCTTAGCAATGGGGACAGTGGTTGCAAACTATATAAAGTTTTGACATTCCAGTGCTAAAGACATTTTGGAAACCCATACAGTTAGAAGTGTACATTAAAATTATTTCACTAAGAAAAAAGCTTAAGAGACCTTGGTGTTATCAGCCTATAAACTTGAAATATTTCAGATTATTCAATATTTTGCTTATGTTACAGTTGCAAATAGAAAGTTGAAAAAAAAATCCAGACTAATTAATTTCCCATCTATCACTACACTTGCCAAGTTCTAAGATAAAATGCTGCTACATTAATTTAAAAAAAATTAAGCCATCAGAATTATTTTCACTTTCTTACACTTTTGCATTTTAAAGACTCTTCTGAAGAAAGCTGAATACAGTTGAGACAAACTAGGTGAATAACTAGGCTACTCCATATTCAAGAAGAAATTGCTATGAAACCTATGGAAAGTGACACTCTAAACAACCAACCTCCCTGAAATAAAATTTCTGCATCATCTGCCTAAACATCCTGATATTCATCCATTTTGCTTTTTGTGTTGCTGTTTCCCTCAGGGCTGCCACAGACAAATGTGTGCAGGGAGTCGTTTCCATTTCACTTCTTTACTCCCTTACAGTATCTCTCTCTTCTCTAGTGGAAGTTCCTTAGGTCTTTGGAGAAAACCCTGTAAGGAACATGAGCTCATTTGATGCATAAGTGAATATACATTTGGACACACAGTAGTTATTCTGTACTAATCTTTCTTTCAGTGATTTCTGTGCATTTTTGTGTGTGTGAAAGTAAGGAGAAAAACACAGCTAAACAGATTAGCTAAAATTCTATAGGAAAAAAAAAACATCCTTAGAGTAACAGCACAAGTTTATTAATTCTAACCTGGGCTTTGTGAAAAACTTCAAAAAGGATTAATACTAAACATTAATGAACAGATAAGAGAAAATAAAAATGTTAATCCTGAACTCATGTCAGTTAGGCCAAAAATAGAAAACTTGACAAAACACATATCTTGACAGATTGGAGAAATCTTGTCCTTCCTTTCTGTAGGAGGCACAGCTGAGGATTTGCACTGACAAATAGGTTTTTATTGTGGGAGGAGGCCAGCAAATTGCACAGCCTCAGAGGTGACAAAAAGATCACCTCCAAGACCCTGCAAAAGCTTGATAACCTTCCACTTCCCTCCCAGTCTACTAAGTTCACTAAAGTCTTCTGAACTTGGTTTAAGGAGCAGATATATTTGCCTCTTTATACAGAAAAAAAAGAGAAGCAAGTGGTTCTAAATAAACATTACATCCAATCCCAGAAAAGTAGAATGCTCCTAAGCATGGGGATACAACAAGTTGTCCTATCTTGGCCAAACATGATAATGAAAATCAAAAGAGAGATGATGCAGTCTATCAGTCTATGTAGATCTTAAAAATCCACTGGAGTATGACTACACATGTTTGTGTGTACATATATTTGTAGGTGCATTTACAGACATTTAAAGTAATCATAAATACAATTAAAAGTTTTTATGATTGGGTAACGAGGTGTACAAAAAAAGACTATTAGAAAGCAGCCTTTTTCTTTAGTCACTTATTTCCACAACAAAAAAAAGCTACAAAATCTGATTCTGACTCAATTTCTCTCTATAAATCTCTTTAGATGCCTTTGTGCATTTAAATTATTAAAATAAAACAGTTTTAATAGTACACTTGCACATTGTCTTTATTACTTTATAGTAACTTTTCCATTGCCTGCTTTCTGCAATATTCATGCTGACAACTCTTTGTAGACAGACATTCAGCACCCTCCTCTGGATAGTGACTGAATTTCTGTTCTGCTGTTAGCTTATGTTAGCTCAGTGGTGTTCACCCAAGATAATTCCATGTGCACAAGACAGCAGAGCATTACAGGAGCTACAGTTGCACAAGATCTTTCGCAGAAATAAAGACCAATTCCAACAAATGGAAATTTACGGTTATCTATCCAATAAAGATGCCAGCAAAATACTTCTTGCATGCACACTAAACAGAACAGCGTCCCAGTAAAACACTTACTTTGAAAGAAACTGTACCATAGCCCAAACGCCACCATACATCAGCCCTTTAATGAGCCAAGAATCAATGTCTAGGTCTGCTATAAACCCAACCAGCCAAATAACTAGGAAAGGAGTTCCCAGCATCACCTTCTGACGGAATTCCTATACAGAAACAAACACCAGTAAGTAACTCTATTTTCAGGAACAGATTGTATAATAAACAGGACATAAAAATGTAAATTTTCAGGAAGCCTGACAGTGGGGGATAAATCTTCATTAATTTTCTCATTTCCTGTCTTTACACACCTCCAATGAATTTGCAAGGAAAATAAACCCTCCTAAAATTATATTACAAATCAATAACTTTATTTTAGAACTCTCTTCTAGAGACTTTGCTGCTAATCCAGAATCAAGGCAACATTAGCTCTTTTTAAAGAATCCATAAGTGTATGAACTGCCACACAGCACATGACAATGTCAGTAAATTTTTATTACTCATGTAATTGCAGTTTTTAAGTCATACTGAAGCATCTGTGAATAAGGATAGGACCTTTTTTGTCTTACACTGTGTGGATACAATTCCTGATGAGAGCACTGAACTCTTTCCAAATAATCAAAGCACAGTGACAATGAAATGGACAAAAGACTTCAGGTCAATAATCACTGCATTGTTACAGTGTCACAGGGTTAAAGCACAGATAGTAGCAGTACTTTGAGCACGCTGATGCAATGCATCTTTAATTCAAAAAATTATAACAAATCAGTGGTAGCAACACTTAATATCCAGCACAACACTCCACCTGAGTGTTGATGGATACTAAAAAGAAAACTTTTAAGATTTTCAAACAATAGACAGGAGGACAGTTCATCATGATAGAGCAGTATGTTAACCCTTACACCCTCGTTTATGGCCTCTTCCTATCTGCAGTATTAAACAATACTCTGAAAAGCAAAAGGCCTCCAAATTAGAGATTTATGTATTACTTTATACTACTAAGACTGGCTCCTTCTTTCATTCAACACAATAACTATAAACAATACATAATTAGAGAGGAGATCAGGATACCCAAAATGCTTCTTTCCTCAGCTACCTGAGAGTCAGCTATGGAACGTCTTGGCTAACCCCAACAATATGAGACCACTCAATACTTTCCTAAAATTTTCTTTTAGTTAGCACAAAAACTAAAAGTAATTATATGGAAGCTTAGGGTTTAACTTCCTCCTGCCCTAAATAAAATACTGTTTTTTTCTTTTGCAATTACTTTTAATAATTAATAATAAAAAGACATTCCTTAAAGCTGAAATGTGGGGAAACCACAGCCCTGAACTTCTTTTAAACAAACACACAGGCCCCCAAACCATGAGCAGCTGTAAGACTGATTTACACAAGTGTTATGCTACTATTTACCTTATCTGCTTTTAGTTTTCTCAGAAAGGACGGACTATCATAACCCTTTGCCTGTCTTGCTTCTTGTAGATGATTGATCATCCAAACGTTCTTCCTTTGTTTTGCAAGATCAAGTGGTGATTCTCCCTGTCAAGAGTATAAATGTGGGAAACATCCAACTTAAAAACAAAATGAATCCAGAGCACTTTTGAATCAGAAGACTGGCTGTTAAAACCAACACATTTTAAACCAGTTTAACTACATTCTGGCATACTTTTTCCTCTGCAGCTTACTTGATACCAAACATCATTCATTCCTTTTGGTTTTTCACTCTCCCAGAACTATACAAGTGTGGACAAGTCGCATATTAAATATATGATCCTGACAAGATGTATGTCCTGACAGTAATAATTGTTGCCTTTGGCAGAGAAAAAAATCTATGTTCAACTATCCTACACACTGTCTACTAATCTGTAAAGACTGTGCTTCCCCTTCAGCTATTGACAGGCAGCAGAAATCAAGCAAAGAATATGAACTCGTGACCCACTGGATCATGGAAACACTTCCAAGTCTAAAGCCTGACTTCTTAGGTAAATTCTCTGCCTTTTGGCAGACTGAAGTCACTAGTATTATAGAATGCTTCTAGGATTATTTTTTCCACAAGTCTAATGTTCTTAGGTTCATTTCAGTTATGGAAGTCCTAGGAAGAAAACATGAAAGAATAAACTGAATGCTCGTGTCCAATTTATTTCAAAACTCTGAGCTTTTACTCTGAGCTTGTGTTTCATGTATTATGGGTGCTAAGCCTGCAATGGCTTATGTATTTATTTCTGTAATTTCAGAAAGGACTAACAGATGAAGCAAAAGAGAAACATAGAGTGAAAGATACAGGGACCAAAGGTGCCTACCAAACTTGGATTTGATTTTATTGCTTTTTAAACAGTTAGGAAGAGAGCTAAATGAAAAAGTTATTGACTTGGTCTAAAATTATAGAGGAGGCAAGAGACAACCAATTGCAGGTACCTCCAGCTTCAGTTTTGCATTTGACTCTTCCTCTCTTCTACTGGAGTTAACTCCCCTCCTAAACAAACCATTCATGGAGGCTTGAAAAATGGCTGAATCCTCCATCGCTCGGCCCCCTCCTAAAAAAAAAGTAAGACAGGTACTAGAAACTGAAACTACCCAGAAAGGGCAATAATTACTATAGACAGAAGCGATTTCAAAGATTTAAAACTACAGTTAGCTACCTATATCCCATAGAAAGACAATGGGAACTAAGTACTTAGCTGTCATCTCTGCCTTTGAAATCTTGCTCCAAATATTTAGCAGAGTAAATAGCACAGAATATAAATTATGAGGTGAAGTTTTTTGCTACTTAACAGGACCATTCGCACCTTCTGTGTGAGAAGTTTAACTAGAAAAAACAGGTAAAAATAAAAACCTTCTGACTTAACTTGGCTTCAAAGTTATTAGCCAGATGTTTAAAAAAACAGATTAAATTAACTCCATTTTCAACAGAAATGACTGAAATCAAAATATTGGTGCCTGTTTTATCACAAGCTTGATAGCACCTTGAACTGCTAACATCTGGGAAACTTCAGAGATGCTGTTGCTTTAGTACCACCTTATATATCCAGACTGTAAAGATTACCTGTGGACAAGCAATCCCCTCTGGGAGTTGATCTCCCAAGTAAATCCTGAAGTTGTCTTGGGGTCCAGCTGAGCATCCCTTCCACTAGAGGGCCATGAGACACCTAGGAACTGCCTAGATAAAAAAATTGAGGGAGCTTTAAAGAAGTCTTTGACTACACTTCTTATCATCTGGCCATTTTACTATTTTCCTTGTCTTTACAGGAATAGTGGATGGCTGACTTGCTTAAAAATTTTTTAAAATGTATAGGGGAACTTAACCTAGTAACACACTTAAGATTGTCAGCAAGCAATAAGGCTTCAATAATATATATTTAAATTATTCAGGTAGAAAAATAATCTGAAGAGTCATTACGATAGGGAACTGTACATGTAGACTTCCACAGACAAGCCTAAGATACACTGCATAATCAAGAAACTACATTTAAAATTTAGTAAATTATTCACTTATAGACTTAAAAAAAATCTTTTTCTTAGACCATAAGAGCTCTTTTAGGTCTCTATATCTCTCTACTAAAAAAAAGAGCTTCTGCTGCTCATACTTAAATAAAATTTACAAGTTTTCCCCAAGTCTCCAGTGATAACCCAGTTCCTTGGGAAATCCTGTCCTCGTCTGCCAAATTTGTCTAATGATGTAGGCAAGATAATTTCCTTGAGAAAAAAAATCAATCAAAAAAAAGCCCCACTCTGCTTCGATTACTGAAAAGCAGCTTCCAACACTAACATTAATCTAGTTCTCAAAAACATAAAAGAAGTATCTTACTACCAAAAGGTAGTAATTTCTTGTACAGCATAACAAAAAGAGGCTAAATAACAAAACAGGACTAATTCACTGCTTCTACCAAGCGTTGCTCTAGAATAGGAATGCTATTGTTCAAGTACTTCACAAACTGTCATGCAAAGTAAAAAACACCTTACTGAGATGACTGGTCCCAGTTTGTTCCAAGCCTAGGCAGCCAGCAGCACATGCCTCTCTAACACAGACTGACTAGAGCTGATAACAATAAAGTCAAAGCTTGCATTTAATATTTCAGTCATTTCACCATTTGAAGAAGATGAACAGCTTTCAGCCAATGTATTTCTTTAATCTCAGCTCTCTTACCACCATTCTTGGTCAGTTCCGTGGACTATGTGAGAAAAGGACTTCACTAGATAGTGCTGCAGAAATCTGGAACTGACTGCATCAGAAAGAAAGCTTTCACAATTCCTTTTATTTCTGAGGAAATATGAGCCAAACACTTAATTAGTTTCTGGCTCAAAGAAAACTTTTTTTGCTGAACAGTCAAAGGAAGGGCACCAAACTCAATTTCTGTTGGCCTATAAAAATCAACCAAATTTTTATATTTATTCTATATTTACTACCACTTATATCAGCATCAGTTATATAGTCATTGGCTGGATGGCAAAACTGCCATTGCTCAAGTGATTTTGCTCCTCTGAAGATCCTAAAAACCTGGGAAGGCATGCAAGAAACCTGGACTTCACTGCAGAAGATAGGCAGTGGTCAGTGAAACTAGACACATCTTCTGGCATGACTGGAAAGGTATCATGATCCAGCAGGTTCTGAAACCTATTTTTCTACTGACTGCTGCTGTCTGTCAATAAAGAAGGCAAGACCATGAACTACTTCACGTAAGCAGAATTTTTCATATAGCCAAACCCAGAAATTTTTGTTACAGATTTCCTAAAAGTCCAGAAATGTAGGTAAGGTGATGACTTTAGAACTCTTGTCACACTAATCAGTCTGTCAAGAGAAGCAAGGTATGACATACTGATTTTTTTCCCACAAAAATACCTTTATTTTTTTCCATAGGTGGCACAGGAAAACAGCTTTTCAACAACACAAGAAGTGAGACTAGAAGTATAATTCCTCCACACAACTGACCTTACAGACCAGGAATAATTAATACATATTCACCTCAGTGCATGCAAGAGGCCAGCTGATTTGTTTTAAACATGTATAAATGTGATTTCCTCTAAAGAGTTTTCATCCATCATTAGAAACATTTCTGATATTCTGAAGTGGATATAGGACATAGAAAGCTGCCAGCAAAATTTGGCTGCTCCCTTAAAAAGGCTGTTCCATGCTCTTCAAGAAAACTGATGTGTACTCATATATATATTTCTATCACTTGTGGCCAAGCAAAATAGACCCCAGCCATCATAATCAGTAGGAAAAACAGCAAAAGAACAAATTAATTAAATGAAGTTATAGCTGTGTTTTCAAGCATAACCACTCTGTCTGTAACACTCTTTAAGTGGAAAATACAAATATTTGAAGAGAAACTGAGTAGGGAATTCTTTTTCTAAAAGTGAATTCTTCTCTGACACCACAGATGAAACAGCTTGGGTGGCAAAGTGCATCTAATTTGATATACAGAGTATCTGGAAGTAATGGACAAAACCACACTCCAAAGGCACACCTTCCAAGACTGGAGAAGCTCCAAGTTTATGGCAGAAATTCTAAGAGCTGTTTCGCTGGTCTAACACATGCTGGAGATGGGCTCTGTTAGTACAGAATCTAGATTCATTGTTAACAAATTCTGGTAATCAGGCAAGTTAAGTTCACATGCAAAAAAACAACCCATTTGTTTATTTTATTCCTACTGGCATTTTCAGGCCGCCAATTTGCTTAGTGGCACTGGGAAACCAACTAGAGCATTTGTCAACTCTCTGGAAGAGGACAGAGATGTCTCACACCTCACTTCAACAAATAAAGTCACACTTCACTAGAAGATATTCAGTCAGGTTTCCGATTTTGCATCCAAATACACCAGTCTTCACACATGCAGTCTAATTGCACACCCCACTCTTCTATTTTTACAAATAAACATTGTTACATTATTAACTTGAGCATCTTTTATGGTGCAAATCTAGCGGTTATGCATCACTCTTACGAATACAAGCAAAATGACACATTAGTGGCATTGCTTCTGCTCTATTATACCCACAATAATAACCTATTCTTGGGATTTATCATAGGCTCTGTTATTTCTGCCTCAAACCACTTACAGTTAAAACAGATCAAATGTTTACCTTAATATTTTGAGCATCAACATTAGCTCCAGCTTCTAACAGAAGACTAATAACTGTAGTATTTCCTGCTAGCACAGCCCAGTGCAATGCTGTGTTTTTGTGGTATTTGTCTCCCAGATTAACTGAAACGTTAAATGTAAGTAGTAATCGTGTTGGATCCACACTAGAAAAGAAAATTCTTGTTAGACCTACAGATGAACTCAAATACATCTCAACTTATTGTTGATGCACTCAATATCTATGAAGATCATTGACCAGGTACACTATGTAATAGCAAAGTGACATTTTTTGCTGCCAATTATGAATGAATCCAAATGTCTTCCCACCAGAATCAACTACTATGCTGTTGACTTTAAAGGATCTCCCTAAGACAGCTCATTCTACAATATCAAGAAACATTTGTTCAAGTTACAACCACAAACTCTAGTTTTGTGTTTACCAAAACAAAAAACTATCTAACACTACTAACAGATTTGTAAAAATATGTACACGATTATATACTTAAACAATGAAAGTTCAAAACATGTTACATTTCCACTTCACAATCCAGAAGATGAAACTAAAACAGAATGTGAATGTTGGTAATGGCAAATATTGGTAAGAGCTAGTTTGTGTTCCTTCCAACAGTCTAGAGAGATAGGCCCTTCCCAACAGGAATCAATTCAAACACTTGTTCTTTGGAGAAGCGTTATTTTTTCATATTTTTTTTCTAATTATCGCCACTGCAAGGGTTAGTGAGCACTTCTTCATAGTACCTTCTCTCTTGAAAAAGTCATTGTACTGGGTTTGGCTGAAATCAAGTTAATCCTGTCCACAGTAGCTCCTATAGTGCTGTGTTTTGGATTTGTGACCAAGACAGTATTGATGACACAGAGATGTTTTAGCTATTGCTCGGCAGTGCTTACGCAGAGTCAGGACCTTTGCTGCTCCTCATGCTGCCTTGCCAGTGAGCAGCCTGAGGGTGCAGAAGGAGCTGGGAGGGGACACAGCTGGGACAGCTGATGCCAACTGACCAAAGAGATATCCAATATTTTACAGCAGTGTGCTCAACAATAAAAGCTGGGGAAGAGAAGTAGGAAGCAGAGGACATTCAGAGTTACAGCATCTGCCTTGCCAAGTAACTGCTACAGGTGACAGAGTCCTGCTGACCTGGAAATGGCTGAACTTCTGCCCACTGACGGGAAGTAACAAATGAACTCATTTTATTTCATCTATTCAACTGTCTTTACCGCAAAGCATGAGTTTTCTCATTTTTACCCTCCTGATTCTCCTTCTCATCCTACTTGGGAGGAGTGAGGAAGTGGCTGTGTGGGGCTGAGCTACCAAGTGGGATGAATTCATAATAACCATAAATGAAGCAAGATAAAATGGCGACTGTGGAAAAAATAGAAAAACAACTTGCAAAAAACTCTCCAAACCAGTCACTACTATATGCCACTTTGTTAACGCTAAGATAAAGTCATGCATGTATTACCTATGTGTTCTGTAAGCTGCCCACATTAAAGGTGTCATGCCATTTTGATCCATCATATCTACATCCTAAAAAAAAAAAAAAAAAAGTTGGTGAGGTAAGCATACTCAAGATCCAGCAGATGCAATGTTTGCAATGAGAAGCAGTGTTCTAAGACTAAATCATCTGAACTGGAAGAAAAACTGGCAAGCTTTTAGCACTCAAACAGTATTTAAAAGATGAAAACAAACATTCAGGCCACCACTGCCAAAAAATAACTGTTCCAATCTATTTTGGAAACTATGTAACAGTCATACGGTGTAAAACCAGTAATTTCTAACTTACTATTAACCTAGAACATTAAAGACATATATAGATAGTGTATTATTGCATTAAAAAGCCGAAGAAAATTAAAATACTGCAACAATACTTGAAAAGATACTTGATAAATCACTATAAATATCA
The DNA here is from genome assembly GCA_013398615.1 of Brachypodius melanocephalos. Lineage (NCBI taxonomy): Eukaryota > Metazoa > Chordata > Aves > Passeriformes > Pycnonotidae > Brachypodius > Brachypodius melanocephalos. The sequence continues at coordinate 6,553,378 of VZSR01003812.1, read as the reverse complement.
CTGTTTGAATCCTACATCCTACTAAATGCTAGTTGTACCTATTTTTCCACTTGCAAAGAAATTTTCCTTAGCTCACTGCATTCCAAAGGTATTTATGTATCTGGATATCCAGTTAATGAATGCTAGAGAATTTCAAGATTGAAAAAAAGCCATTAATAAAAACAATCTCCTGAGAAATAAAATTGATCTATAATCTCTTTCCTTTCCTGCCTAGGGAAGTTGGTAATTCCTAAATACTTCGAAGCAGATTAGACTCTCAAGCACATTTGGGCAGATTTCACAGACCAGCACTAACAAAATCGCTGCAAGTTAATGTAATGCAGGATATGAAGAGTTTTCCTTAGAGGCAACAGAGTTATGACAGCATTTCCTATACCACTTCCCTTGGTTCTTACTAGGAAAATTAGATCAGAAAGCATTTCAATGAAGTCTTCTGCTAGAGAAATTCCTGACAAAATCCCAGAAAGTGACTGATGCTGCTTTATGTCATCCCCAGAACCTCCTCTGCTCCAGCAGTCTACAAAACGCCCAGCACTCTGGGATCCCTACTGATGCTGCTGCAAGTCTGACCCAGGCAGCTGTTTCTGAGAAAATCCAACTTAGTTCCTCCAAATAATTGCTTTTAAAGCACCTCTAGCCCGTAGATAAATTTATATTTCTGAATTTTTACTCTGTTGCTTAATTAAAGATAAAAGTTAATTCAAAAAACACAGTTGATGGAGGAGAAGGAGAATAGTTACTTGATTGACTTGCTTGTTTGTTCAGAAGAGTTACATGGTTTGAGATCAGGATCCAACTCTGTTTACCCACAGTACTTGTATAGGTTAGACCCTTTTGAGTCTACCAGGACCACACAACTGCTGACATTGCCTTTAACCCCTTGTGGCTGAAATCATGAAGGAAATTAGAACCACAGCCCAATCTCAAGTTCATTCACCTTTGGAAGCATGGCTGATTCACAGCTCATAGTGTACTTGGAGGATTGTACAAATTGCTGCAACATGAACAATTGCTCTTTCATCTTTAGAGTTCTTAGAGAAAAGTGCCTCTTTGTGACTGCAGCAATGTGTTTGGACATAAGCATAACAATTCTTTCAATGATTCCACCTGACAAATCCAAACTCCACTTTGCACACTAGGTGACACTCAGCTAAAAGTAAAAATCCAAACCCATGAGCTCCAGAGAATTCCCTGCACATAGTTACCAAGGCAAGTTACAGCTACTACTCATAACAAGATACTATGTTGGCTGAGGCAGATGCGTTTTCAAAGGAACTTTAAGGAGAGGTAAAGCAGCTAAGATTAACTTGCACACTATTGTGCAAAGATGTAACAAAAATGTAGCTGTGGAGAACAGACACATGTTCTAACAAACCTCTCATCAAAAATTCCTTGTTATTTCTCCAGATCATTACTATAACCACAGATCAAGTGAGACATTTTAGAAAGGAAGCTCTGTTCCTACTTTTTACCAAAGAGAATGCTGAGGCTAAAAAGTAAACCGTCAGCAGCTGGTTCATATTAAGAGACTGTTCTTCCATTCTGGTGTGTCCCAACAGGTACTTTAGCATTACTTTCTTGTTTAATTCTCAGTGACAGATCAGTGCTCATGGAGGGGTGCTGTCAGGACATGGTGCAAGCACTGCAAGAACCAAAGATTCCATCCAACAATAAGTGTTGCAGTGATCAAAGATTGCACGCACTGCTGCCCTCTGCATGTGGCTCAAGTGAGAATTTCGCAGACAACAACTGGCAAAATTTCCTCTTGTTTTTTAAGTATAACTCTGGTTCTGAAAGAGAAAAAGCTTTGCACATGAAAAGATAACCAGACTTAATCCTAGGACACTAATAAAAAATTGCACAAAAAGCTTCTAGAAGCAAAAATACCTGGGAGAAAGTTTTCTGCATGAAACAGAGTTGCAGTAAGTCTTCTGCTGCTTAATACTACTTTCTGAAAGCAAGACTTGAGAACGAAGGATTCTGAAGGGCAGCCAGAGCTCGAAACAGCATTAGGCTTACCAGGACATTTAACAAGCAATCATGAAACCAGTACTGTGATACAACACGGCCTTTACAAAAGCATGTACTGCATCAAGAGATCCCACTCAGAATTACGTTAAATCACACAGAAAACAACCAGGAGTTTCTGGTTCCAAACTCTAAGGAGTTTGATCCTCCTTAGAACCATTACAGCTTATGTCACAAAACACAGACCTTCACAGAAAAGACCCATCACACCCCTGTTCAGAATCCTATTCTCTGTAAGGAAAACATCCCTTTCACACGAACTATTGCCCAGGGAAAGGAAAAAAGGCTTAAAAGCATTTAGTAAACAAGATTTATCAGTAAGGCTGATGTAAGTCTGACAATATTTCTCAATTTAGAAAAGACGTGCTAGTTACTGACTAGAAGCAGAGATTTTGTAAGATTCCCATGGAATGGAGCACAAAAAGGAAGATAACGCACAGAACTAAACCTACCTCGTTCCTTCAAACGAAAGGTTTCTGAGTTGTCTACGAAGTAAAACACTTGGTTCAGTGTCTTAACGCTGCCCTGAGCTTGGTGGAGAGAGAAGGAGCCTCAGTGGCAAGTGAGCTGACAATGCTTAGGGGCACTGCTCATGGGTGACAGCACTGAAGTAACCAAGGCTGCTGGTACCACTCTGGCATCTCCCAACCTAGATGCCACCTACTTCTACACCACAGCTCAGCAGGTGACCCTACACAGCTTGAGATATTAGTTAACATACCAAATTGCAACTCTGAGAATAAAAAATAATGTACTTGATGAGTGCTAGTTGAACTATGAAAGTGACAGTTAAACTATGAGTATGAAATGGTTACACTATACTTTCAGAACTAGAATATCTCCTATATGATATTACTCTACAAGTAACCTTATAGTCACTCATTATCTGTGATTAAGTTACCTCACAGGCACAGGATGATAACACATTCTTCAACAATTTGTATACCACATCTGTATCTTAACTTATTCCCGCTGAATGTTTGTGCATGCAAGGTCCTGGTATGCCTGTGGCATTTTAAGTACTGTAAGCACAGTATCAGTCAAATTGTACAATGAACATTTTTAAGTGCCTTCAAGTTCTTTTTCAGCTTTTCTTTCTCAAGAAAAATAAAGTTTGGTTTTTTTCAAGAAAAAAGAAGTTTTTCTTTCTCTATTTTTTGAATAAAGATCCTACCTAAACTTGAACTGTGCTACAGATTCTATTATTTGATTTCTGATTGTATTTACATCATGTACTTGTACCAGCTTGATTCTGACCCAGGCAACCTACTGACACAAACATCATGTTCAAATTCTGATACAGCCAGGTATCAGTCTTTCAGAATTCAGTAAGAGGCATGACTAAACAAAAAGCAACACCTATCATCCACTGCTGCCTCTTGGCTGAGTAGTACTTGCTGGCATGAAAGTGGGTTCACTTCCAAGGAAAGCCAGACGGCATCTGACCAAGAGTTCTTTCCCTTCACCGCACTTCAGAAGTTGGAAGACTGGACTCAAGCCTCAGACTGCAAATTTTACCACTGGCTGCTGCAGCCCAGAAGAAAGTAAAACAGCAACACTGAAGTTGGGCTCCAGTTCTGTCTCAAAAACGGAGAAGGTAGCAATTAGAAGCAATTTCTTAATCCACCTGTCAGTCCTCTATTCAGTTATGAAAATCAGCTTTTCTTTGACCACACTCATCCACAAAGGCATCAGGATCTGAAATAACACAGCACAGCAGCTTATACTGACCCTTATTTTAACACTTATTTAGCTGTCATTTGCCACACAGGTACTAGAATTAGGTTCAGAACAAGGGCTAGCCTACTCTTTGGATATAAGCGAACCTGGCCTCTGTAAAGACAAAATCAAAATAAATCGCGGTATATAGGGTAAGTCCACAGAAGCAAAAGCAGTTCAAACTTCCAAATCCAAATCTTATCACCACAAAGAAGTTGGGGAAATAAATACAGGGAAGAGATTAACGACCTCAGTACTAATTAAAGGAAAATTAAAAAATAGGATCATGGATTTCCCGTAGCTTCTAGATAAACTATATAGTTTCTGTAGTTGTATGTAATATAGCTAGAGAACTATCATTTTAGGGATTGTTATTATAATGCTATTGATATTACTAGATTTTCAACATACAGATCAATACATCATTTTTGAAGTTGAACTTTTTGAAGCACTGTGAAAAATTACTGTTAAAATTAATTTAAATTTATGTCATGGAAAGAATACCAAAATCATACTTAAAAACATTTGAGGATTTAATGAAAAACAGGGATTTAATAAAAACTACTGATACCAAGAACTGTTTCCAAAGTAACAGGTTTTAAATATTAAGGCAATTTTTGCGTCTTTTATGTATGTACTCATGTAAAGACATACAGTTTCTTTTGAATTGAAGCATTATGTTCAAATAAATAGGACAAATCTGTAGGTAAGCCTGAAGACAAACACAGGGAGAATTCATAGTCACAGTAGAATACTTTAAAGGCTATTAGTACTTTATTAATGCTATGCTTCAAACAAGTTCATGCTTGTATAATATCAGCAAGATTTTTCTGGTACCATGAATCCACACAGAATTATACATAATTTGAGAAGAAAATACAAAACTTGCTCCTCTAAATGCACATTCCTCTCAAATCATTAATTCTTACAAAACAGCAATTATACAAAATAGGATCAGGCTCTTCTTTTGCCTAACTTACTCTTTATCATACACTAAATACTATTTTACCAAAGAGATACAAACTGAATATTGCCTGGATCAATAGCCTGGGGTTTTTCACATGTACAGGTATAAGTAATTTTCTGCAGCAAATTTAGTTTTTGTTTTACACACACCAAACTCACTGATTTAATACTCTACATGACTCACTGGATCGTATCTCACTTCATATTTGAAAGAATAAGCAGAATACCAAGCTGTGAACAGCACTAGTAGGACTGTCATACACGAGGAGGGCTTTGACTTTTCTATATGGTTTACACAGTAAATCAAATTTGTGCTTCAAGCACATGCCTATGGGTGAATAAATCTACAATTACAGTGCAGGGTGTGTAGCAAACAGGATCAAGATTTTGAGCAGACAGAACAACAGGTGGGACAAAACATGAAGAGTAATGAATACATGTTATATACACACTTTATAGATCTAGCAGTAATATAAGGGGCAAGCAAAAAGGTTTGGGGTTGTTTTGTTTTCTATTTACATATGGAAGTAATTAGGAACAGCAATAAATTAAAAGTTGTCGACTGATATGTCACTAGATTCTTTATCCATGTATAATTGATAATTCTATGAAGAATTCTATAACACTTGCTACCATTGTCACAGTTACATTTAAAGATTAAATTCATTAGAAATAAAGAATCAGAATTTCTATATACTACATTAGACAGGTGTAAATGAAAGACAAAGTATTCAGACAACTGTTGCAGGAAATTAATTTAATAGGTGGCACATCAACATTGTAGTTTACAAAAAGGACATGGAATTATTTTTGTATTTATTCAAGCAAATGCTTTGCCTTTCCTTAATGACAGGTTTAAGTTTTAAGTGTGTTCCTACTCTAAATTTTAGTACCATCTTCTAAATGTGGTATTACTTAAAATTTACCTGTCCCTTTGCTATCAGGTAAGCAACAATCGAGGTGTGTCCAAACTGGGCGGCCAAATGAATACAGCTACATCCTTCTCCATCAATTAGCGACGGATCTGCCCCATATTTCATCAGCTGTACAACCATGGATAAGTGACCCTGTCTAAATGTAACAAAACACAAAAAACAAACAACTGGATAACTACATGCAGAAAAACTACTAAAATTTGAATAATGAAATACAACAAGTATGTTTAGCAGTTAATTACACTAACTCCCACACTTTAACTCATAGTTTAAAACTGCCATGATCTGATTCTCCAAGTAAGTAAGCAAACTCATTCATATGAGAAATTTTATGCATATAATGCACTCATCACATGCAATTTGCTTAACTGCATTGCATAGCAAAAAAGACTATCAACAAAAAAAAACAAGTTATGGTTGAGAAATTTAGTCTATTGAGACTTGTTACAAACCACATATGAAAACTGCTATTTTAAGAGATGTCAAACTGACTAGATACTCTTACTTTTCGTGGGGCTTAAAAACTGTGGTAAAATAAAAATAGGGGGAAAATGGAAAAGTGAAGGTCTACATTTCCTCCACACTATATTAAAAGCTTATGCATCTTTTTGGTATAATGACCATAGGCATTCCCTTCTTTTAGATATGGTGCCTAAGTGGCAGTACACAGTTTCTGACATGAGCATAAGGCCTTTTCAATTTTGCAGAAGCCACTTTGGACAATGCCTCACAGAACTGATTACAAATATGAATGAACACCAGGAAATTTAGTCAAGATTTTGTGCTATTAACACAGAATCACAGACTGTGTTCTGTAACAAAAAGAAATATAGAAGCCAAAATCTTTAATAGAGGCTAACAAGAAAGTCCTCACCTTTAGCAAACACGTTCTTTTGATACATTACATCTTCTAAGAGCTAATCTTCCAAGTCTACTTTTGCCATCTACAGTTAAAAATATTGATATGGACACTATTCCATTCCCACCTATTTCTAGGTGGTTGTCTGAAGGAGCAGCTAACTGCTTGAAGACTGCCTTCTATTCTTCCAGCCATTTATCATTCTCTGACCATCTTCTGTATAAGAAATCTGATTTAAAGTACATTTTTTAAAAAACTCACATATGCAATAGAACACTGCAAGGACAATGTCACACAAAATCATCCCATGACCCATCTGCAAAAGTGCCACCAGATTTTGGATGACTTGACAAAAAGAAGATCTCAGAAGTAAGAGTAAGGTAAGTTGCCTCTACTTTACTTGTTTTCTGTGGTAGCAATCATCTTCCACTATATAAAAAAAATGCTGAAAGCTCCTTTAGTTCAAATATACCACATTCACAGTGAGCCCAGTTATCAAAGACTTAATCAAAGTTATCAAAGAATTAATTCTAGTACAAAGTATTCCCATAAAATACAACCATTTCATAAAACTATCAGTATTCCATGTTAAGCAAAGAAACAGAGAAGAAAATTTCTGAAGACTTTTTCCCTACCTTGTTGCCCAGTGAAGTGGGGTAGAATTTAAATCTCCTCCAAGTTGATCAACAATAGCACCTTTTGATATATAGTATCTGGAATAACAGAAATAGCAAACATTATTGCTTGTTTTGTGTAAATAGAAAGGACACAAGCGAGCATGTTCGATGTTACGCAAAAGAGGCAGTTAGAGATCGGAAGACCAGAACCTTTTCTTGCCTTCATATAACCTTCCTTTTTAGAGGTCATGCGTATACGTGCAATTTTCTTGCATTTCTGACATGGGTTGGGAGACTAGAGATGCCTCCTACTGTGTTTTAAACATTGTGCTATTTCCTAATTTTATTCTAAGGTAAAACAGAGTAATTGCTATACACAGTAGTATGAACTGTGCTACCACAGAAGTATTTAACAAACTATTCTCAAATATTATGGGGCTGTTGCATTAAATAGAATTCTGAATTACTAGTAAAAAATTATGGTGCTAGAAGACTACAGTTTTTAGAGAATTTTGGCTAAACAGAAAAATTATATACCATTAGACTTGCAGCTTAAATCATCACTGGAATAACTCTGCTGAAAGCATTGAAGGACTGAGATTTTTACATACTTTTCAATTGTTAATCAAAGTACAAAAATCATCTGAGTGTTTAAAAAATATTTCTAAATTATGAGATAAAAATTATTTTTCCATGAAGAATAATTTTTAAAACATGAGCTATCTGTAAGAACAAAAGAAGTTATCTATTTTTAACTGCAACAATTCATATTCATAGTAATTTGTAATGTTTCTGTGAACTGTTTTCATTGCTGTTTTATCTGGGACACTAAACTGCAAATTACTTTTCCTTTGTGGAAGAAAATGCATGCTTTAGAAAGAAATAATGTTTTTAAATACAGGCCTTCCCAGAAGACTCCTAGTTTTTCATTCACCACTGTCTAACCTCTGAAAAGTACTACCTAGCTATAGATTTGAAAGTGTTTTCACATTTCAAGTATCTGTGCCTACAGATTTTTCCCTTTGAAAATACCTGTCAGGTATATATGAACACTGCTCTCTCACCCACACGAGCTGTCCCTCAAATCCTCAACACTGAATTTCTGGCATCTCAGACTCTGCTAAGTGTTTCAAGACATGGCAAGAAGGAGGCCAACAAACAGAACAACTTGAAAAACATTACTCTTAAGCAATCACCTTCATTTTCTAGAGTGCTCATGGATTCAGAGAATGAAATTTCAGAAACAGCCCTTTTAGGAACCTTCAGGAACAGAAACTGAAAAATGCATGTCACACTAAACATACGTAATGAAAAAGTTTTTATAGTTACTTTAGAGCCATCAGACACAATGGAGTACTTCAGTAGATTTGCAAAAGTAAAAAAAAAGCGTGAAAGACAAACAAGATCTGCTCTGATTGATGCAGGACAGTCCACTCCACTGGTCTCCAACACTAAAAGAACAAAAAAAACTTCTAAATCTTTCTGCAGAAGGTGGGGGTGTTTTTCCTCCATAAGACAAACCAAAAATTTTGTGAAATTCTTGGTCCCACCTAGGTGAAAACACAAAGCACATTATATGGTAAAGAAACAAAGTAATTTTATTACAGTGAAGTATCAGCTACTAACTGAGGAAGTTAGTAGCTCCTCGGGAAGGAGCTGCAAAGGAAATCTTGTCTAGATAAAAAGGCAGCACAGAGAAATTCACAGCCAAAGCTTGGATTCATCTCTCTGATGTGACAGCCACTCATGGGGAGGTGAACACTAAACAGATTGTCTTCATTCAAACACTGGTCCTTGCAGAAAGGCAGAATACGTTCAGATTCTACTGACAGCAGAACTGCTTACTGGTTAGTAGGTTTCATTTAGAAGGAAGAACTTGCAGTTTGACAACTGGGAAAAGACAAGGCGACAATCTCCTGCCAGATGGTGCATTGAAATAACATTTTATGTTTCTTTAAGGGTGTTTTTAGACTTGGTTGAGATTTATCACTGCATTTCGGTTTCAGTATACAAAAATGGTAAGCTTTTTCTGCAAAACCAGACTGAGAACCTTACCTCCTTGTCTAAGCAGATCTTGCAGAAGGAAATTTGTGCTAGGTGAGAAGGTCCCTGAAGAAAGAACTGGGCAATCCCACTCTCTGTGAGTCATCTAAGCTTCCACTAGAAGATGCCAGGCATGCAAGTCCTATTTAAGCAAACTACTTACACTCAAAGCAAGCAAATCTCCTAAGAGGTCGCCTTAAGAAGAAAATACTTCCACTGATCCCCACATTAGGACCACTAAGTCTTTGGCAGGCACTCGAAAACTACCTCAGTGCTTGAGGAATTAAAGGGCATGCAGTCACTGTTATTAGAAGAAGAGAAATCCTTGTCTGGAAAAAAGCTCAACACAGGGGATGGGGAAATGTAGAAGTATGTAACTGGAGACATAAGGCCATTTTTTGTATTTTTAGAAAACTGAGTTGAAGAGGTAGCAACAGATCAGCATCATGATGAAAATAGAATGGTGTTGTAGACACTCATCCCTGATTCTATAGAAATACGAAAAGGTTCTGTAGTCTTCCTTATCAGTGGGTTTCACCGTTATCTACACTCAATCTCAAGTCCACAATAGATGGAATGAAGAAATACTAAAAATAAGAAGTCTAATTCCAAGCCTGCACTCCTCACAGACAAGCTGCTAAATTACTTCACTGGAAAGAACTTACATAGTCAACATCCACTAAAAGCATGACACTGAGATCTGGTATTACAAGAGGGGACAACTTTATCTCTGTAGTACCAAGCTTAATAGCCAACATATTAATGAAATTATCCATTGCACATAACAGGGAAATTGAGAACACCCGAGGAAAAAGGTGATGGGCCTGACCAAAAAGAAAAAACAATAATTTCATTCTGAGGAAATAAAATTAACTAGTGCCTTGCAAAAAGAGAGTGAGAGAGCATACAATAAGGTGAGTAATATAAACAAAAATAAATCAAGATCCTCTAAAGACAGAGGAATCTGAAGTGCAAGAACTGCATCAAGAGAAAGGAATTTCTGATACAGTTTGACACATCAGTAGTTACATGCACTCTAGGAAACAGCAGGAAGAAGATGCAACGCTGTATGTCAGTGGTAGAGATGTATTAACAGACAAGAGCTTTGACATACTGCCAAGGAAAAAAGGACAAATTAGACACATTAAATTTAAAGAAATTCAGTTGTCTTTAAAAAATAAATCAACATTTTTTAAGTATATAATTAATTTTTGTTTAACTAAGGTGTAATACATACTTCACCAGATCTATCCTGTTGTTGATTGCAGCCCAGTGGAGAAGTGTCACATTTTCTTTGTCTGGTTGTCGAACATCATAACCAGCTTCCACCAACTCTCTACATCGTTCATATATTCCATACCTTGAAGAATAAAGCAAGATTTGTCAAAATGCTTACCTTAGATTAAAATGCATTCAGCAAACACTATACTTTTGGTCACAATACAAAATCACCAACGGAAGAGAAATGAAGAAGAAACCTTCCTTTTCTATATGATTACAAATGTGTTGCAACAAGAAGCTTCCACTGGCAGAAGTTACATTAATCAAATGGAGATATTACAGAGAACTTTTGCCCACAGAAAACTGTACTGCAGAGCAAAGCAAAATATCTACCGGTAGTATACTAAATTTAATCAACTGTTCACTTCCCAGGGACTGCATCACCTTTGTTTCTCCCACTTCGGTTCTCCTTCCTTTCCAGGTCTTAAAGAGCAAATAAAACTTAGTCAGCTGATTTGACAGTATCTTCCTAAAATTCAGAAGATAAGATCATCAAGCCAGTTACAAACACTAGCAGCTGAAGTATTTCCCATTCTTCTTCTCAAGACAACAAATAGCAATTTTCTCACACAAGTTAATATTTTTTTTCTAGGGCACTTTGAAATTCTGCACATTAATATGAAATTAATTATTTTATTAAAGAGAACTATTAAATGTGATGTACTGCCATTTGAAAAAAAAATCTGCATATATTTGAAAGTTGAAGAAGATCAGGAAGCATAAACATCACTTAGGCATTTACTGTAGGAGTAACTCCAACATTAAGTAATTTTTGCCTTGATGTTTAAACTGTTTTACACCTATTTTTAGTGCCAAAATGCAATGCACAAAAGCAAATAAAGATCACATTTCAAAAACCTGTACATCCCACAGGGATTTCTTAAGTCTCAAGGAGGAAAATGTGGGAATGCCTTTAAATCAAGGTCAATGCCTTGAGGTATCTGACTCCTGCTAGAATAGAGTTTTAACAGCCTTTCAAAGTTGGGACTTAAACTAAGTTTTTCATATGCTGCTTCTGTGTTCTACTTTCTGCAGAAGAGTCAGCCTTAGAAAAGGCTCTTCTGTTCCACTTGATCAGCTTGCAAAACTGATGCAGAGACCTTCTTCCTAGGATAGTTATCATTCTTACTTTTTGTTTCATGTATTTGAACGGAACCTCAATTCGCATGGTGCTCCCATAACAAAGACCAAATGACTCCAGCTGACAAAACTCAGGAATGTTTTCTAAGCCTTATGTGAAGCACAGAAATTAGTTGGACAGTATTAAAAAGTACTAAACGTAACAGCCCACTTAGATCATGTTGTTTTCAATTTCTTAGGAAAGTTACACAAGAAACTATGAAAAATGCTGGAAATTGTCATCATACTTATTATCTTTTCAAACATTACAAGAGATCAGAACAAAGACTATTGCATGCAGTATATACCAAGTGGTAATACACTGGTAAAATGTGGTCCTTCAGACTGAGCAAAAAAGCAGCAGCCATGAACAATTTCAACAAGGCTTTTTTTTAACATGTTGGGGCAGGTGGAAAGAAGATGTTTGGTTATGATGACTTCAAAGTATGCAACCAGCTGGACAAGACACACATACTCAGAGACAAACATAACTGCTAGGAAAACTGGTAAGGTTCTAAGTCAATCCAGCCTTGAAGCACACCACCTACCAAGTCCTACTTTAGATCAGTAGTGTGACCTGATGAGTGCCTGTACAAATGGCTTAACACGTACATACCATTCCTGACTCCTCATGTCAGCTGGAAGGCCCACTGAAACAGGTTAGGACTACAAAGGCAGTCAGACAAGAATAAGGAGTCAAGAGAAAGGAGGAGAGATGGGGGAAAGAAGGACTTCTGAAACCAGGATAGCAAATTCTGATCTTCCTACAGTACAATATCACACTACCATGTTACAGTGTCTGAAGGCAGCCTGGAAAATGATTTATATAGAATGGCAATGTTGGCAACCATTTGTTGACAAGCTGTTCTACTCCAGTCAGCTGTTATGACACTCCTTCCTGCTGGAGACAGCCTGCTGGCTTCACTTAAAAGTACAAATTGAAACCATAATGTAAGAAATAATTCACCTAAGCACTGCTATCAGATTTAACAGTCACCAGTTAAAAAAAATGTAACATCTAAGGGTAAGTTTAGCTGACTCTCATCCTGCTTAAGTAAACAGTGCAAAACAAGTAGAATTTTTTTTAAATAAAATATTCTAAGTTATTGAAAAGATACAAAGAACATAAGGATACAATAAGGTTAACTTCCTATGCAAGAGGCAATCACATAAAATGCATTTTGCAAAATGCAAGAGGTAATCATGTAAAGCTTTCATGCAATGGATTAGGATTTTCCTTATATGCATTTGTTTTGGGTGGGATTAATTTACTCTTCTTTAGAGTGGTTCCTATGAGGCTATGTTTAGTATTTGGGAGCAAAACAGTGTTGATTAACACACCAGTATTTTAGCAATTGCTCAGCAGTGCTTACACAAGGTCAAGACCTTTGCTGCTCCCCATGCTGCCCTGCAAGTAAGGAGACTGGGGGTGCACAAGAAGTTGGATGGGGACATAGCTGGGACAGCTGATGCCAACTGACCAAAGATATTCATGGCAGTGGGCTCAGCATGGCAATGGCAGTGTACTCAGCAATAAAAGCCGAGGGACAAAAAAGGGACCCCTGGAGTGAAGGTGCTTGTCCTCCCAAGCAACCATTACATGGCTGAACACCCACCAGCCCATGGGAAGTGGTGAACGAATTCCCTTTTTGGCTTTGCTTCTGTGTGCATCTCTTGCTTTATCTATTAAACTTTGTTTACCTTTACCCTTTTGTCCAATTTTTCCATTCCCAGCAGAAGGGATCAAGAGAGCAGCTGTGCGGGGTTCAGCTGCCCAGCAGTTAAACCCCTACATCACTATGGCAAACTGCACATATGCTTTAAGATGAGTGTGTTATCAAGTTGACAACACAACACAAAATGAACCTCCTTGAAAGTAACCTTTGATTGCTACCCAGGTTTTTGCTAGGGGAAAGGGTGAGGAGTGGTGATTATTCTTTGGGGGTTTTTGTGGGGAGGAGGTTAGAGGGTGTACTTGTCAGGTTATTTAATTAAAAGCAAAATTCCAGTCTTATAGAGAATGTGATGCTACTTTCCAAAGGAATTTAGCTTAAGAGATATGAAAACAAAGGAAAGCTGTCACAAGTGACCCTGCAGTCCATTAAGGCAGAATGCTGTTGCTGGTTCCCATAGAATGCTCCAATTATGCTCCACTGATGTTTACAAGTACCTCCTTCTAGGATTCACCCATACTTTGCGGTGAGGCCCTGGGCAAAGACTGTTGGCATGGCTTCAGATACAAGAAGGAGTTGTAGGAATAGATTCCTTCTTTTGGCCTCAGCATCATAGACTTCCTATTCTTCCCACTAGAAGGCAATCTGCAACTCACAGTACATGGTACTACTTGGCCACAAAACAGAACATGAAATTCTGCAATATGTCAGAACAGCCTTGACAGGAAAACAAGGCTCTTTCCAAAAGTGATCCTGAGAATGAGGTATACAGCAATTTTTTAATTTAAGCCACCCTCAGTTTGTCTGTTCCTAGCAATTTATGTTTGGTATTTTGAACTCAATCATAACTGTTTACTAGATGTAGCACACAAGGTAAAATTTTATGAATCTTCAATGGATTAAATTGTCAGAAAAGGACTTAAGGATCTTGACAGACAGAATCTGCCTGGCAAAAAACATCAGGAATTTACAATAATTTGCTCCTCTTCCTGGAAACAGCAGGCTCTGTACAATTAAATTAAACACAATCTGCTGCAGCTATGGTTTCTTCAGCTCTGTCCCAGAAGTGCAGCATTCTTCTCTCACATACAACCTACAGTCTTATTCCATCAATTTGCTGTAGCTGACTTCACCTTGCCATCTCCAAAGGTTCATGACGTGCTTTTAGGTTGGAAAATTACAAAGTCACCTATTTCAGACACTCAGCATAATCATGCTTGTAATGTTGTTACAAAGGGCTCTGTGCCCTTCAAGAGTAATGGAGAGTGAGATTGAAATCCTCACAGGAGACTGATATATTAATCTAACAAATAGTCAGCATTTGAGTGAATTCTAGAGGGTGATGCTGTAAACATCAATATGGAGCACAATTAAAGCATATTGAGTTTGTCTTGTTCTGAAAGAAACGGAATTGGTTCAGGACAAAAATACCATTGTGCAAGCTCATTTTGCTACCACAGTCTCTAAGCTATTTCAGTAACTAACCTGTAACATTTTACTTGTTATCATAGGTTAAAGATATTCTGACCTTGATACTTTGAAAAACAGTACCCTACTGTCTTCTGCATTTAAAAATATGAAATCCATTTTCTATTCTTTTATCTACAAACACATATATTCTTGCAAATAGACACTGCCAGCTTTGCAGCACGATTAACATTAAATTTGGCTAGAATAATAGGAAGGAATCTCTCTACAGTGAGCACATCACCATGCCAACAAAGAGTAGGTAAACCAGGAGCTCACTCCCTCATCTTGCTATCATTGTAACTCAAATCAAAGCCGTTTGAACTGGAAATGTAATTAACAGAAAAATGATCTTTTTTCTCTTTAGAAACCTCATTCCGATGAATAATGGTGGTAAATACTAACAAAGCCTTTAACACATTCTCAAGGTTTTTGAGTTAACAGTAGGACAGTTTTGTTTTCAACACAAAAGATTTAACTCAAGTGCTGCTTAATAGACCATTAACAGCAGTGTTGAAAGGAATTCAGCTCTTAAATACTGCTCCAAAGCCCTGAATTGTCTAGACAGTCATGGCCATATTACTAATGCGGTTAAAAAAGTCCCATCCTTCCACAGGAATGAAAGTCAGGTACATTTCACTTTCAGCAATATAATCAATCCCATGGGCACAAATAATCAGGAATAATGGATGTGTACCTGTGTCACAGTCTGTCCACTCTCTCCTGTGAGTAGCTCAAAAGAGGCAGGAGTAACTGTTCCTTTGGCGAACCCTTACTAATTTTAATTATTCCATATATACCTTTTTTTTAACCAGTTACCCTATGACTGATCAGAAATAGTCATGAAAAAAGCATGTATCCAACAATTTTTTTTCCTTGGCGAGGTTCAACATAATTAATATTTTATGCTGCACTATTTCACAACGCACACAACTTCATTTTGAATGACCTCATTGAATAAAACTTATAAGAAAAGTTAATCTTGTGATAATGAAATCATAACACTCGAGCACAAGGAATCAATCTTCCAGATGTCACAAAAGCACTTATTAATACCATTAATGTTTAATACCCATGTTCATAATGGTCATTTAACTTACTTTCAACAAAAAAGCTGGAATTTGATCGAACTCCCTACAAGCCAAAAGTGTCTATTCAACTCTCAACAGAACAGAACACCACAATGCAACAATTAATGTGTCTCAGATTTTGTTCTCCTAGTGACAGCCCATCACATGTTTCTCTACCTGAGAACTTTAGCTACTTCTCAGTTTCTCAGCTTAAAAGATTTAAAACAAAACAAAGGCAGCAAATTTCTCAACACAGAACTCTTCCCAAGACATCATATTAAAAGTTATGACTGCTGCCTTGGACGACAGGGCTACTGCCACCAGACAATAGAAATAAATGTACCCAATATATCACCATTAAATTTCATGGTGATTTTCACCATTTCTAAATCACCTGTGATGGTTTTGTTGTTTTTTTCAGACAAGACTCTATTCCCTCCCTGGAGCTCCAATGAGAACTCTGAATATCAGAGAAGAACAAAACCAAAGGCAAGCATGGATGAATTTTTTACTATTCCTCTGGAAATCGTTTTTCTAATACAGATGAGTGGCCTGCTTCTGCTTTCAGAAACGCAGTGGAGACTTTCTATGAACCAAACAATTTTGCTATAACCAAATATAAGATGGCAAAAAATTACACACACATTCTAACACCTGTAACATGAAGCTCTACAACAGTACAACTTCTAAAGCTACCTAGATGCTCTTGGACGTGTTTACAACAACACCAGTGAAAAGTGCTCTTTGTACAAATAGGCACTAAAATTAAATACTATGACTGCAAAAGTTTCTCCAAAATAAAAAAAGAGACTATTTTTGATACAAAATATGCCTACAGCCCCAGAACTTTGTGAGAACTTACGAGGAGCATAATGGATAAAAAATACAAATACCAATAAACTCTTTTCAATGAACCGAACCACTGTTTTCTATACAAAATCTTAACATGATTATAAGAAGTTATTATATTTGCAGCTCGTACCATATGAGCATGCTAATTTAATTAGTGTCTAATCTACAGATTAAGAAGATAAAGCACTGAAATAGTCCAGTAAGATATGAAGCAACATACAAATACTTATGGAAGAATATGAGGAATTTGCAAGCTCTCGTTTTTCCTTGCTGAAAAACAAAATTGAGCACAGTATTTTACTAACATGGTTTTATTTCTGTGCAATCTAGTGTTAATAAAAACATGTCAAAATAGAATTCTAAACTCAAACAGAATACAGGAAATATAGATGAGTTTTAAACGTTTTCATCCCATTTTTCTCTCCATCATCTTTAAGGTTTAAGGAATTATGCTCTCAATTTTCATGTATATTGGAACAATAACATAACTAATTATTTTTTCCCGGAGAAACTGGACTTGGGGGAAAAAACCCACCCAAAGAGACTAAAAATAATTCTTACTATATTTTGCTATATCTTGCTTCAACTTACTGACCTGCTTGGGGGAAAAGTTCCAGGAGACTGATGAGTGATCCCTTTAAAAAAAAAAATTGTGGCATCTTTCTTACATTTGCACTGAACTAAAAAGTAAGGAAAAATCAGCAGATACTTTAATCTCAGTGACGGTAAAGTATCAGCAGATACTTTAATCTCAAATTAATATTTGAGGACAAAGGGTAGAGCATAAGATCACCTATTTTTCTACATGGATGTGATAGATTATGCTTCTATAAATGCAAATAGCTACATCATTTTAGCAAAAAAGTATCTTTCCAAGAACACTGAATTCATTAAGCAGCAGCAGCATTATTTATTTTACTGCAAGTCTTATGATATTTGGTGGGTTTATTTTCTTTCAGACATCAATTTCACACATCTTTTGTAGGCATGCATTTTCCACACCGAGCAAGTGCTTCCGTATAGGGAAAGGTTTAAGACTTGCCCCTTGTATTTCTTATAACATAAAAGACCCAGAAAGTTCTTTGTTGCTCTGGCAGCAATTGGCTGAGTGCCAACCCATGAGACCTGATTGAGTTTCCCAGGTGTAACTCAAAGCCTGTACCTGTTTCTATTGGCAGCTTGTCAGTAGAGCCCACTTGAAATATTAAGTACTTAAGAGAAGGCACAGAGGAACTCAAAGGCTTTTTGGAATGTCTTACTAAGGTGCTCTAGGTTTCTCTAGCACCCGTGCTCGGCTTTATCTTTTGTTTCTGTAACCTTTATTATTTTGTATTTATTAAACCTTTTGCTTTTACAAAACACACCCAAAGAGCTGTCTTGCTAATTAATAAGCCATTTCTCTGCAAGGGCTGGATCCTCAGAGGTGTGTGGAACAACTCCATAATCTTTATGACAGACATCTTTTACAATGTGGCCTTCGAAATCTAGTAAATGCCTAAATAAAGATGTGTCTGAGAGGACACAGCCTCAAGCCACGCCAGGGGAAGCTTAGGCTACATATTGGGAGAAAATTCTCCACAGAAAGAGCAGTACAGCACTGGAATGGGCTGCACAGGGAGGTGGTTGACTCACCACCCCTGGAGGTGTTTAAAAAAGACTTGATGGGGTATTCAATGCCATGGTTTAGCTGATAAGCTAATGCTGGGTCACAGGTTGGACTTGATGATCTCAAAAGGTCTTTTCCAACCTAGTTTGTTCTGTGATTCTGTGAATTCTCCTTTGAGTCAGGGAAGTGCTGCCTGGATACCAGAACTTGATCATGTTGACAGTCCCCATTCCCTGCAATAATAACCATTAGGGCTACAACATGAAACTGCAGGCCTTGTGGTGAGATGTCAACTCACAGCTGTTGGTTCTTGTACAAGCAGACCAGAAAAGAAGTGTAACAACTCAGCTAAAAGATCAGCCTGAATCAGAGGGTTAAGAGGGGCAAAGATATTTTAGGTTTTCAAACATGCAATGAGCATACAAGAATAGAAGTAGGTAACTTATAAAACCACTTTTGTTGTGAAACACACTTCCATACTTTTATAAGAAGCAGCTAGTTTGATATTGTGCCAATACTTTAAGTCCTAAAAATACCATAATGTGAGTATTATAGGTTGCAGTGCTACTATTAAGTATTTAAAGCAACAATAGCAGAGTCAGACATCTACTTCCTTACACCTCAAAAGAAAAAGTGAAGTAAAGTACATACTTCCTATGCCCAAACTGAGCCTGTGTCACATGTAGAGCTGCAAAGCTGCTTTGAGTTCAGGCAGGGGTGTTTTTTAAGAAAAAAAAATGCAAGAAAAATCTTCTTTTAAAAAGAAAGGCAAAGAGCTCTGCAAGATTCATAATGGTTTGAGCATTCAAATTAACAATACAATAATAAAAATTAAAATCTTACAGAACTATCTCAGCTCATTGAAGAAAAGTGATGGTGGTGATGGTTTCTGAATGGCAAACTAAAAAATAGTGTCATGACAACTTTCTGGAAAGTCTTGTAAATTACTGTCTGCTACAGGATTGTGGAATGAACAAATTTGTATAACATATCTGCATAAAGAAAGCGATTAAATCTGCACTCAGTTTACTCCTGCAGTCCTCCCTCAGTACTTAACACCGTTTTGCAGTAGGAGTGAGACTGCAAAATCAGAGATAATGTAAGTCAGAGACACATTCTTTCTAACCTATAAATCCATCAAACCCTTATGTTTGCATATAAATGTTGTCTGCTTACCTATCATCACCTATGGAAAACAAACATCAGTACCATTCTCTCTTCCAACAATCTGTCCAGCAACCACCTATATCTAAAACTTACCACAATCCTGACATTTTTTTAATACAAGCATCATAAATTTATCGTAATAGTAATTCTGTAGAGGTTATTTCTGAAATCTTCCACTATTAGATTGAAAATTTATCTACCACTTTCCGCAAATAAAACAACCTGTTTTACTGTTTCTAATTGATACAAACACAGACAAATATAACATTCAAAAATAAACTTACTGTGTGGCTTTGACAATGTCCCAAGTGCTGTAATCATCAATGTGGCTTTTCCGTCCAAGAGATTCACTGTATCCATGGTTGTAATGGCTTTGAGGTTTTATTTCCTAAAAAAGACAAACTTGCTTTTAGGACACCCACAATCAGCAAGTTTCTAAGGAAAAAAAATTAATTTTATAAGAAAACTAAAACCACTACACAGTTCAATGTACTATAAAGCCACTTAAATGTAAGAGTGATACATTTCCATATTTTGGAAAGTAGGCCACCATATTACCCAGTATACTTTTCAAACACTTAAAGAAAACAATTTGCAATCACAGGGTTCTGCCAAATCCTACACTTTTTTCCTATTTGTATTTTTACAGAAGGCTAACAAAACTAAGCAAAAAAAATCTTTAGGTAGTATTTGGTTTGGGTTTTTATTTTTTGGTTTGCTTTACTTTACTTTTATAAAGGTATTTGCCATAAACTGGCCAGGTCTCACTCTGTTACTGCATATAAATGTTGCATTTCAAATAGCAGAGGTTATCTGAGGATGTTTAAGCTGTGAATTTCAAAAGTAAATGGCATGACTATGACGTGTTCTTCAGCAGATAGAGCTCCCTGACTTAATTCTGTTGATGAAGGGCAACATTTCCAGGCTCAGTTCTTCCCTTGGTGCAATCTATATTCAAACACTGTATTAACACATCACTAGAGCAGCAACGCACCATTTTTCTTTACCAACACATGAAAGCTCAGCAAGCTGAAATTGAACAATTAATTTTATACATCTTCAGGACAATTTTCTATGTGTTGCAGATGCTACAGCTGATTGGCTGCGTGCATCAGCCATGCAATTCAGAATAGCTACATAAAAAGCATGAAAATGGCAACATGGGTGAAAAAGAAAGAAAAAAAAAAAAGAGCAAGCTCTCTGCAAGTTCTAAAAATGCATTTCAGTTGATTTCATTAAAATGTATTGTTTACTTCCAGCTTTCCCCAACATATACTTCCATAAGAAGAATTATTATCTTTAATCTAAACCTGGAAAAACTTTTAAACACCTTATGAAAAGTGTTTAACTAAAACAGTTCCAACTTCCACTTAGCTACTGAAATGAGCAATCAACTTGTTCATTATACTATATAGATTTTTCACTTCTTTCTTTAAATAAAGATAAATGAGCCAAGACAATGTTCATGTAGTGCACCTAACCTTAACAAGGATTCATAGTCACAAATCTCCACTACTACCTCTCCCTAAAGGTGTATGTTGCCCTGTTAGCTCAACTAAGAGAGAACTCTCCCTAGCTGTGATATATAATTGCCTGCAGGAGCAGCCCTTCCTATTTCTCAAGTTCTCTCAGCTGGGCAGTAATTTCTGCAAAAGGAGATGTTGGGCACAACGAGAAATAACTTCTTACTGTGCCCAGTTGTGACTTGTGAGCCAAAGTGTTTTCTTCTTTCCTGGGGCATTAACCAGCTCTCCACTGAATGGATGGGAGTTTAAGTGAAATGCTCTCTAACTCTCACATGTTACTCATTTTGGCTGCTATTTTAAAATAACTATTTCTACTCTAAAATTATTACATACATTATCTCTTTTAAAGAGGCTAAAAAAAATTAAGTCTGAAGCCCACATTTCAAGTATTTCTAGATTTCAACATACTGAAGTACCACTTAGGCAGAAGTCTAAACTTACAGACTTAACTTATAGTTATAACTTCAGAGCAAACTATCAAGAAATTAGTCTACTTGCAAATCTCAAAACTCTCAATTATTTATTTTAAAACTGAGTAACTTCAGTTGAGTATGCTTGTATTTATTACAAACAATATACCTACTCCAGACAGCAGGAAAACAAATCCAAGTAAGAATTTCTAATGCATCAAGT
Source organism: Brachypodius melanocephalos (assembly GCA_013398615.1). NCBI lineage: Eukaryota > Metazoa > Chordata > Aves > Passeriformes > Pycnonotidae > Brachypodius > Brachypodius melanocephalos. The sequence continues at coordinate 6,531,817 of VZSR01003812.1, read as the reverse complement.
ACATTTTGTTGCACTAAATTAATATAGTAATTTATATCATTAGAAAAAGTATGAAAATTTATACACTAAAAAAAAAAAATTCAAGAAATTGAAGAATTTCAGGCTTTAAAACCAGAACAGTTAACACTGATGACTAGTGCAGCAAGTCTGCATTTTCAAAACTGACTTACTCTTATGCACAAAAAACTATTTTTTTCCATTTCACACAGTACCTAAGTGATCAGCAGATTATCCTTTTCTTTTTTACCACAGTGTTATTCTGAAGTCTGAAAAATTACCTAGATGAACCAATAAAGCATTTCCAGCCCAGCAGGAAGGTTGCTCTGTTGCCATCTCTACAGGAGAGACAACCTAAAAATGTAACAGGGCATCTGCTGTCATCCAAATAGTATGTTACAACCAATCCTCTTACAATTCAGAAACACAGCTTTGCTTTGTATCTGAAAAAGGCAACAGTTTAACCAAACCTTTTTTTTTCCCAGCTACTGGATAAGCCAGAGTGTTATCTGGAGTAAAAGACGCTGGAAAAGATACCAGAGATCATTACAATTTAAAAGAGAATGTAAAATATAAGAAAATGGTGTATTCATTATTTTGTCCCACTTTTTTTTTTCTTTTCCATCATATTAGGAAAAAAGCAGGATTTATATCATTTCTGTTAACCCAGTATTACACCACACAACAGCGGCAGCGTTGTCAACTTGTAATGCTCAGTCCCTGAAATGCTAAAAGAAAAAGTAGACCTGAACAAAAAAACATTCACTGTCCTGGAGCATCTTGATGAGGAGACAGTAGTTTGATGTATTTTTTTTAGCCTCCCACAGCTACTGGAAAGGGAAAAAAGTCTCTCATCTAACACTTATTAAAAACAAACTGAGAAGCTCAGGCTGTTTTTCAGTCACATAGCCCTGTACCACACATTTTTACTAACGTGCATTTTCCTGGCCACTTCAAGCACACAAACCCAGTTCCTGTTCCATTGAGCCTACACCAGCCAGTCAAGAGAGCATTCCCAAGCTCTACAGTACATCTAGATCAGCCTAGAGTGATCATGAAATCACTTATGATACTAATGTTTTCATGAAAAGGTTTATGAGACTACAACAAAACCTTAGGTGTTAATTAATAACCACATAAATTCAAAAAGTGAGAGGTGATATTAACTTCTGTCATACCAGTTTTCTAATAACTTAAAGCTAATGACAGTACTCTTAACTTTAAAAAATATGTATTCTTTTTGTACTGACAGTATCTCTGGACTACTCTTTTTAACAGAATTCAAAAGTCTCAGTATACATTAAATACAAAATAGCTCATGCAAAAAAAACATTTGAGGTGATTGCAGGTGAAGCATGACACATGAGTAAGCAAAAAACAGTTCTCCCTTTTTTTCCCCCAGTACAAACATGAGCAGCTACAATCCATTTGTTTAATATAAAGACTCACAACAAATACAAACTTAATATGAACTCTATGTTTCATAATTTATTCAGAGAGTTGAGTTTGTATTTTACATTTAGGAATAGTTGAAACAATTCCTAAAATCCCGAAGTTTTACGAACATCACAGCCTCCAAAATCATACCATGGAGTCTTCTATACCACAGGGTAAACTGTGGAAAAAAGGATGACTTTAGATGTGCCTGAGAAGAATATACAGACACTGCTCATTTTGGAAGTAAATCTTTAACAGTAAATCACAGCAAAGCATATAAAATCCAAATTCTCAGCCAATACAGTCAATTCTCTGCAGCCTGGACACAGATTCCCAATGTGAGACTCAAAATTTATCACTCATTATTATCTATGCAACTTGACAGTAGCATGCTGGCTACTTCAAATGCCATTCTATGGGGGTAACTCTTATCTGGTATTTTGAGTGCCTCGTTTATGACTCTAATCTGCAGAGTGACCTCTGCGTTCCTAAATCAAAAAGCTATCAGGAGAAAAGAAAACCTGGATTTTGTGAGTCGAGTAATACTTGATTCACCTGGTGATAGGCGATTTGGACCAAGTCAGTGCAAATAATGCTGTTACACACTATGCTTGGCTGACAAGGCAAAAATGAAAGAGCAAGGTAGCAGCTAGGAACTGAAAATAATTGTTCCAGAGTTCTGAAATTCCTGTGCAGGGCTAGGGCACCGGAATATAAATGCAGAAGGGTAGTTTTTCCTAATTATTCTAGAAAGAATGATTTAGAAAGAAAAGACCACAAACTAATACTAAGACGATGCTACACAGGTTTACACCACTAACTGGGCAAGTTACCAATAACAGGAAAACAACTGACAGCCTGAAGCAGGAGACCGTTAGAAGACCTGCAATGATGAATGCAAACAAGGTATCTGCTCAAGGGGGCACATTTCCCATTGCTAAATGTTTAGCATAGCAACTCAAAAGATTATCATTTAACAGTGTGTCGATATTAAACACAATCTCTTTTCATATGCACTGCTAGCACAGACAATGGTTTCAGCAGCACAACCATCCAATACTGCCATGTAACACACGCAGGCACCTCTCTGACTGCACAGCAGGCTGCCTGAACAAAACTTCCTGTGTCCAGGCCTGCTCACCCCAGCAGGACCAACTGCAGTGGTGCTACACTGGGGGGAAATTTGCCCAGTGCAGGGCATTTTGCTTTGACAGCTAAACTAGAAACAAATCACGCCTAGGACATTTACACAGTATCTCTTTTCAGAGTTAACAAAAAATAGTAACACGCAAAATAGAGATTACTTCCTCCAACTTGCTGGACAGAAGAGAAAGCTCAACTTTTAAATTCTACAGTTATCTAGATTACCTGCCTCCCACTATTAAAGGAACAGAAATAAGCATAAAAAAGTGAAGAATAATGAGTATAGGCTTTTAAGTTCCCACTTAAAAGAATGAACCTCTCCTAAATTCATATACCCTCACACAAATTTTAGGAATACACTTTGAATTCTTGAAACTGCTACGACTTTTTAAAACATATGATATGACAGATTGATAATAAAGTAGCAACATAACATTTTGAGCCTAGAGTATAAGCTGCATTCACAAATGGCTTCAACAACAGTTCTCAAGTGTTAAAATATTTTCCCTTTTTTGATGAAAATATTTATTCCAGGAAAATTTAATTTTTCAATGATGATCAGCTGTTAAAAAACCTTAATAGCCAATTAAAAGATGAAAAGCTGATCGAAACTCAAGTGCACTTGTTTTTTGCAATTTTGATCTTTAGTGACAATGGCCCTTCCCCAGCTGAGTCAGGTAAACCAGTAAGAAGGTAGAAGAGCAGAGGCCTGACGTCACTGATTTACAACAGGCAAGTAGCAAACACTGGAATTCTAGTTGTTTCATCCTGTTTCAGGGAGCCATTTTCAAGCAGGACTTGAGCCAAAATTGTTACCTTTGCTGAAAGAGAAAGGTCATTCCTCTGCTCACTCTTCCCCACTGTTCTTGGTTCCGTGCTCCTGCTGCCCAACTCAAGGCAGCTTTGGTACTTGAAGCTATGGTCACACCACACTCACTCCTCTCATTGCAGGAAAGAGACAGAGGGGATCAACATGAAACCGAAAAAAACTCAATCTTTTAGTAGGACAGTGAGCTGAAGCTGTTTTTCCTGTGAAAACACAGGCTCGAGAGCCACTGACAGAGGGAAAGCAAGGCAACAGACGGTACCAGGAACATTTCTGCACCTGCTAATTGTTAATTTGACTAAGTAATCATGGACAACAAACTTCAGCTTTTATATAACTAAGAAGCTGGGCTGACAGGTTGAAGAAAATCATTCTGCTCAGAAATTACTAGGGTTGGCTGCTATGGAAGGTTGCAAGAAAGACAAATTTTGCTCATCTGTAAGAATGATATTTGGTTCCTTCATTTCTACCAAGGATCACTTCTTCTAGACAAGCTTCCCACTTCAGTGACTATCCTCTGACAAGGCCCTAATCACTCATATGCATCTGTGACTATTTTGACATTACTCATTAGTCACAAAATGCACAGACTGCTTGCACAGATGCACAAGTAAAGTACTGTAGGAAAAAAAAAATCACAAAAGAGAATAATGCTTTAAAAAAAACACAACAAAAAAAGACACATTTTGGTAAAAAAAAAAAAAAAAAGAAACAGCACAGAAAAAAAGCAAACCTCCTCTGGAAAACAAGATCAGTAAGATGGGGAAGGAGAAGATAATGCAAAATATGAAATATAACTCCAAAGGAAAAAGGATGAAGTGCAAGGGAGAGGAGAGGGAAGAATGTTTATTCTTGGAAGCTCTGCTAATACCAGCATTTCCAGTCAGTTCTCCTCATAACCAAATGCATAAGTAAAGTTATGCTCATTTCAATACTCAAAGCTTTTAGTCTTTTCCAATAAAAAAGCCTAAATGAAACAAGCTTAAGGAGGATACTGAGAATAGTATTTACAGATAAAAATAAGAAGTTATGCCATGAAAGAATAAGATGACCAAGACTGAATTATTCTGAGATAGCAATTTCATCATTCACAATTATACATAGCAGGAGGATATGAATAAGTCAATATGCCTGCTTGGACATAAGGAAGGGAGGAAAGAACTGCTGCTTACAGCTGCCACACATGGCTCTGGTAGGCATTAGCAGATGGCTAGCACTGCTTCTCCTTTAACATTATGCAATGTTGCTGCAAGGAAGCAGTACCATGATCAGAATCAGACACTCACATTCTGAAGGGTGACCAAGATCATTGAGACTTAAAGAAAAAATACAAACAAGTTCTAAAATAAAAACTCTAAAATAAAAGTATTACCTTCCATAAAATATTGCATAATATTGCCTCTGTTTCTTAATCGAAACAAATTTTTTTTTTTTTTAATTGATGACTACACTATTTTCATATCTGACTGCAGTCAAATAATCGCAATTAAATTGGAAGTGACTGCAACTGTTTCAGGGAAGCTAAATAATAATCTTCATGTATGTGTGTTACATTTAGCAGGGACTATTGGAGGTTAGTATTAAAGAATTTCTTCCCCCATATCTGGATGTCCAATTTCCCCATTCTTCATTTACTGCAATATAGTGCTTTTAGTTTCTCTTTCAGTTTTCCTCCTACTTTTCTAAAGGTGCAAGAATCTATACATACAAATTTATACATCGTTATTTGCATATTATAAACATCTACATTCATTTATACACACAAAAACTAGTCACTCATGAACCAACACTAATAGAAGAATGCTCACTCAATACAAGCAAATCAATCAAACACAAACAACAACAACAAAAACAGATACTGCTGGTATTTTAGTATTTTTTATGGAAGCTCCTCTTTATAAGTTTATGGTAACTTTCCTTCCCCTACCCCTTTAGTTAACTCTGCAACACACAAAGTCACAGAAAAAGAGCATAAAATGTCTTAGTTCTAGAGAGAATTACAATTAATTCTTTACAGGCATAAGAAGAGTAGATTTTTTTTCTCTAGAAACCAGTTTCTCCCAACATTTACTGCTGCAACAGCTAATCTTACTGTTGACTGTCATCAACTGGGGACAGTCTGATCCTTCTCATACTCACACAAACACCTAACCCAGAAAGTTAAGAATTCTCTAGGGCTATGTAGGTTCATAACTTTGAGGAGCCAGAGTGTTCAGCAGCTATGAGCTGTTAGATTGTCTGAACCAGGATGATTCACATATAGTCAATTCAGTTTAGCTAATCTGTGCTAGAAAATTCCCACCTGAACCAGACTACATTCTCCATGAAAAAAAAAAAAAAAAAGCATACCATACCACTTTTTTAATTAACTGATCAAATTCCACATTTTTTTAAAAGAAAGGTTCAGTGTTTGGCTTGCAAATGTATACCATCAGACTTGCCTTACTTTGATCCTTAACCATTAACATTAGGACTCTCCCTGCCCCCATTATAAATTACACAAAGTGAGTATGATATGATAAAATAAACTTCCATTCAATGGTATTTCTGTTACGGTTTTCTATTACTTTTTACATTTTACTGCATTTTGTGACATCTGTTCAGTTTACTTCCTATAATTTTGGTCTAATTGCACAGTTTCTTGACACACCAGAAGAAAAGATGCATTTATGAAAATCCCTAGAGAAGCTAATTATAGAATACATACACAATGGAAATAAATCCGTGCCTAATACTCAATCTTTTTAAAAATCAATCTATTGTTTAAGTTGACAATGCTTTCTTTAAAAAGTGGTAATATAGATTGAGAAAAGCCTCACCTCAAACATTATAAAGCAATTCTTTTGCTGCTACAGATTTCCACCCACATGCAAGTCAGGCATCACACAGAGAGCATAATCCTGCATACTCTCCAACATGGATCTAATTTTTTACATAACAAGTTAGAGATGCTCAACTAGAGGCCTTAATCCAACCATTCTATGCAGAGGTCAGAGCTCATGTGATTTAAAGCACAGCTGATAATAAGTTTTGTTTCTTCAAAAAAAGAACCCACAACCAGTCAATTGTTTCCTAGTAATTTCCTTGAAGATGCTCCTAAATTGAATGGTGTTATACTTTAGGAAGCCATAGCTTCACAAACAGACTTTTAAAGAGGCTTTGTATTTGCACAGACAGCATCAAAAGCACGTGCTTTAAAAAGAGCTACATTTACTAGCATTTGTAAAGGTTAAAAAATTAAAAGCTTAAAATGCTATGGTGCAAAGCTCACTATAAAGCTTTTGTTTAGTCAGCAACTTACATCAACATGTACATTTATCCTTTTGGCTTTTCTTTTCAAGGAGTGTTGCATTATGTTCTCAGCCAAAAATCTCAGGACTTTGGCAAAAATGAAACTACTCTCTTCCCAAGTGATTTACATAGGTCTCTCAATACATGAGCTTACAGAGCCATAAACCTTAAAAAAAAAATCCCTGAAAGACCTAGCATTAGGAGTCAGTCATGAGATTAACGTAAAACCATTTACATATTTCACTCTTTTAAAGTGCGAAACTTCAAAAATGCACCCAAGTATGTGTCTAGCACTACACTGATACTCAGCTACTTGGAGAAAAAACAGTCTTCTTTTTCAACTTTACAGAAAAGGATATTCTTAAAAGTCTTTTTCAAAGGTAGATGTTTTTTCCATTCATCAAGTGATCAGCAGCAAGTGCACACAACAGAACGAGCAGTCAGCCTAGCTACAGATGCTCTTTTCTCCTTGGCAGATACCAAGAAAAAGTTAGTACAAGTTGTGTTCAATCCTTACAAAAAAATTCCAATTCACTATTCCCATCTCAACTTTTTAGCAGCCAATGGACCATCACATCAACAGCCAGCAGAGTAAACTCCCATTCCCACTTACAATAAACACAGGCTGGCTAATCCACCAGTTAACACTAGGAAGTGCATCATAGGTGTTTTCTAGTCATGCTAATAGACAATCTTCTGCAGCAAATGAGACATCTCACTGAATCCATAGTCTAACACTGCAGAAGGGTCCCATTCTCTCCTCACTTTTCAAACTAGGATTGCCAGCTCACCATCTACCTTCTGTCAGTGTTTTAGCGCACTTGACCCTTCCATAAGTAGGCTTAGTGAACTGGCAGAAAGTTATTCAAAGTGGGTTTTTTTACTAAATACATTTTCTACTGATTGACTTCCCTGAACTGGCTCATCCTGGACCAGCATCACTGGCATATGAGTACAGCCGGAAGCACCTAAATCACAACCAGCTCAAGACAAGCTAAAAGTGACCTGCAATCAGGCAGCTGATCACACTCCTGGTCCTGGCCGCACCTTCTCCATTACCTCTCAGCCATTCTCACAACAGCACAGTAAAGGTGGCAGATCAGGTCACAGACTCGCCAAACAAGTACCACCCCAAGTCACCTACTGGCCACAAAATTGCCAGAGCTCTCCCCAAGACGGGTGAGGAGCTGTGTCTGGGTCCCACCACGGCTTGACACCAGAAAACTCAATCATAAAAATCACATCCTTCAGAGGCAGCAATTCAAGTGCTCTTAAGAGTACGCTCTGATGTTCTCCCTCTCTTGCTACTGCACTCCCTCATGTTTGAGTCATCTCCTGATGCAGCTGTCATCTTCATCTTCTCCTGAGCAGCCTTCCAAGCTCTGACCACAGCATTCCCACTATCCTCCACTTTTGGCACCTCCTCCCTTATAGAGAGAAGCAAGGAAACATCTCTACGTACCTCAGGGCATCCTACAAGTGTAGGAAGAAACTACTAGATCTCAAAGTGGCACAAGACAAATTGTAGTCTAATGTTACACCACATACTGGGCATGATAGGCCCAAGGCTTTAATTCACCCAGATTCCCTTCGACTTCAGAAAAAGCTTTCTACTTTGCTCCACAGTCTGATTTGTAATACATCTCAGTGTTTCTCTCAACTACAAGGATACCATGAAAGTCAAATCTTTATCTCATACTGCCTTTGAAACGCCAGAGTACAGTGTGCATGCTGAAATATCAATTACTGAGGTTGCTCCTATCTAAAGATGTACCAATGGCAATATTGTTCAGTTTTCAAGCAAACAGCAAACAAATATTTTCTTCCTTAATTCCGTAAATTTTCTTCCACATTCATAAAGTCTCATTACTTTTCTAAGCAAACAGGCAAATACAGTGAAACAAGCACGGTTGAAAGACTAATCTTCTGTGAAATCTGAGAAAAATAAGGCCTGTACTTAATAAGTAAAGGTAAACTGAATCAACACAAATATGGGTCAAACCAGACATCTATCTCTTATGCATTAAGACGGCCTGTCTCAAAATAAATTTTTAACTTTAAAATCAATTACTGCCCAAATCAGAAGAAGATGTGTGGAACAAAAATTGTAAATAGTTGAAAACTAATTCAAGTGTTTTACCAGATGCCCAAGAAACCACAATTTTACCACTGAGAAAAAGACCATAGTGGCAAAAAACTGCACCATTTACAAAGGGAACTGTAACAAAACAACTGTTAAAAAAATCTTGTAAGAATGGCAAGTGAAGCATTAGCAATGAACATGACAAATTAGAAAAACATGAAAAAACAAAATGCTAGCAAAAGGATAAGATATTTCCCTAACCCTAGAAGGGCAAGCACCTTCTCAGCAATAAAAGATATTAGCAAAAGTTGTCAAGATTACAAAGTAAGAATGATAGAATGGTCAATAAAAACACAAACTCACAAAATCTGAAAATGTTCGGTAAGTGCAGAATAAAAAGTCTGGCCAGAAAATTTAAACTGCCCCAATAAAATGCTTTCCATAGAACAAGTATTAAACTTCTTGTTTGGGGCAACTCTATAGTCCAAAAGATGTGAATACTGCTATTCACTCAGCCAGAAGAAACACCTGCAGTCTGGATACAAGATGACATGGCTTATAAACGGTTACCACTTTAAGTTGCTGGCTTTTCTAGATTTTGATATAAAATTGACAAAAAAGCAAATACTAATAATATAGCAAACTAGCAAAGATTAGTACCATGGCTTCACAGGAAATTAAACCTGCCACTTTCATTTGATAAATTAGTAGCAATGGTCAAACACAGTTAATGTCCAAAGTGTTGGGGTTAGTCAAGAAATTAGAATATAATGAAAGTTAATGTGGTCTATCTTGCACGTATTAAAAACCACAGGTAAGCAAGCTTTTTTCTTATGATTTGCTTTGTGATTATTATACATAATCTCCTAGTTAAGGAATATGCTCCAAAAAAACTCTGTCCTATTTTTTTCAGTAGCTCCCATTTTTAAACTCCCAGAGAAGTGTCAATAGGAAAATACTAAGCATCCTTCAGCGGCTGTACCTTGGCCCACTCTATTTCACCATTGTCTCCAATCTAGAAGTAAAAAACAATTAGAGATAATTCTTACTGGGAGGGGAGGGCAGGGAATGTGGAGAGAGAAAAAGGGGAGTAACTAATACTCTCTTTCTGATACAACTTGGGGATTGTTGGGACAGGACAAAATTAGGGTTTTTAAAATATCCACAAAAGCAAAGTCCTATCTAAAATAAAGACCTGTACTAAAAAACTATCTCAAAGGGATGGTCATTATCTGAGTACAAGTCTGCAGTGTGACACAGTTCCCAACAAGACCAGTACATTCCCCATATATGAATGGGGAATGATGAGCAGGAATCATAGGATGGCCCTGGTTGGAAGGGACCATCTAGCTCCAACCCCTCTGCCGTGGACAAGGACACCTGTCACAAGAGCTCAGAGCCCCATCCAGCCTAGCCTTGTAGACTTCCAGAGATGGGTCATGCAGAGGGCGTTGACTGCCACAGCTGTGTGACTGCCAGAATAGTTCCTGCCACAGCTACTGCACTGACAGCAAAGCCATCAAAACACCGAAAGAATGAATGAACTGGAGAGACTCAGAGGGGTCAGGAGGACTGCAGACCATAACAGTAGTGTAGGGATCTGATAATCATCAACATATTAAATAGATACAGACAGACCTATACTTAGATAGATATCTCACAAGATGTAATGAACAGAAATAAATTAAATTCAGACTAGAAACATGTTTAAGTCTTAAACAGACTAATTAAATTTGAGGGCAACTCTCCCAGTTATGCAATATGACCTATTATCATAGGATTTTATTTTCTTTTTTACTTTATAATTCGTACTCAGGCAATAAAAAGAATTAGTTAAGAAAACTTCAGCCTGTGATATAAGGTTGGATTAGATCTGCAGTCCTCTCCATCCTCAACCTCTGAAGCTACCCAAGATACTCAAAGCAAGGCTCAACCCTCAATATAAAGTATGCTAATTTGTCTGAGACTTCACAGTTCTGTTGTACTTTCTAAGCAGTATAGTAAGTGATACCTGATCTTTGAATGAGCTCACAAATGCAAGACTAGTCTCTGGAGTGATCCTGACTAAACAACACAGCAAGCCCTGTATCTGTACAGGACAATTAAGAACGATCAGCACTCCACTAGAACCCCAATAACATCTACAGAACTCCACAGAGAATACAGCTGAAAAGTCAGGCCTTCACTAAAATTTTGAATAGAAAAAAATAGAGCAAAGCTGTTCACAGTAGGTTGACTTGTTTTCTTCAAATCACCAACAAAGAATAAAGTGTATATGCTTCTTACTTCCTAGGTAGTTACAAACTGAACCACAAGGAGAGAGACAAAGATAAGAATGACAGCTTCCATCTCGAAAAATTCCTGTCAAACAGAGCCCGTAACTGTTAAAATTGCTTTCCAACTTTGCAGGAGGATTGTTCTTGGCAAGATTTTTTTAATGCCAAGAGATGTCTGTAATAAACAGTAACTTCCATCTTTCTCAAATACATCCCACATCACCTGACACTGGTAAATGCACTACACTGAAGTAATAAACCAGATCTTCATCTCCAGTAATAGTTCTTACCATTTAGGAAGAGATGCAGGTCTCAACAGCTGCAATACCTTTGGCAGTTAGAGCCATATCAGACACACATCTAGAATATTTTTCAAATACAAAGGAGCATCACAAGCAAAATCCATTTGCTAAGATTTTTTCTGCCTTCCCGCTCCTTGAATTTCAGAATAAAACATCCAAACCTATCATCACCTACCACAGAAGAGTCAGGAATTCACTCTTATTTAGAAGACTCAAAGAATTTAAAGTCAAGTCTATTGGCCTACTAAAATAATTTAATCAGAGGATAACAAACATAATCAGCATAAGCAGCATTCCCATACCAGGACTACACTGTATAAAAGGAAGCAGAGCTTGCTATTCTGTCACTAGAAACCTAAACACTGGGAGAAGGAAACAAACCAGCAGGGACTACTTACAGTGTTACTCTGCCATCTCAGGATGCTCTGCATCCCTCCTAATGCAGCTACCATATCACGCTGCAAGTCAACCACTGCCATGCCCACTCTGAGACCTACACCCATGGGGCTGCCTTTGGTTGAGCATGCCCTCCCCAGTCCTGCTGAAGAATTCACTCTGTATATGAATCAGAGTCACTCCAATAGTCTACACTTCTGTATAGTCACGTATCTGACACACCGCTCAGTCATCCATTTGTGGAATTAAGAAAGCTGCATTTAGTCAATAGAAAGATCTCTGAACTCCAGCTGAACATCAACAGCTGGATAATCCACCACTGCCCTCCTTCCTGCATTACAGTGATTACTCACCCTCAGCGTTCACCACTTGTGCTTTCCAATTTGATCCCAATCAACTTTTACTTTCCAGTCATTGCATCTTGTTGAGCATAAACTGAACAAAGCACTGGATTTCAGAACAAAAATATTCACATAGGCAAAGAAAAAGATAGCCCTCACTTTTTCAGATAATGTGACCAGGGCTTTTGTAGGCCTTTTACTGTAAGGCATTATTAAAATAATTTTTAATCCTTTCCCATACTCTTCACTATTTAACAATCATTTTTAAAGACAGAACTTCATCATTAGCATTACCACATGTTCAGCCAAAAATCATCTCCTTGTTCTTATACATTTTTAAACAAAGCATTATACTGAGAAGTTCTGCAGAACTGCTTGTTCATGTTTGTATCCTATCAGTCAATAACTTTTGGGATACAATCCCACGCATATGCTCCTTACCTTCAGTGCACTATTTTGAATATAGCTGCACTAAGGTGTGCCTTGCTTTACCAGCATAATTTCAAGTGAATTCTAGATGGTTTTCTACAGTTCCATCCTCCCAGCTTAGCACCCATCTATCTTGTTTGTCTGCAAGTTTTATCATTGACCATTTTGATATCACACCCAAATCACTGAAGAAAAAATCCGAGTCTAGTAGACTAACTCCTCCAAGACTTTTATGAACAATGAAATTCAGGAATAATCCTAACAACTATTTCCAAGATGTATCAGCTAGTCAGCAGTTCACCAAGCATTTATCACATGCTATAACATCATTCTAAAAGTATCACATATGCAGTTAATATTATTTGTGGCACTTCACCACTCAATTATCTTCAGAAGCTATGTTGTTCCACTGGCAATCTTACAGCTAGAAAGATCTAGCTGTAGATCCCAGCTAGATCTACACTGTCATACTAAACTGAATTTTTTGTGAGGCAGAATAAATATCCTTGAAAGAGTCTACTACTTAAGTGCAGCTTGCATTCATGAGGGAGGGAGCAAGGAAGGCCCGAGAACTCAGTTAAGATATCACACAAACCCCATCAAAAACACTCCCACCGTAAGTTTCCTAAAGCATTCATATTTCCATAAGTTTCTACCTCTTCTTACCAAAATTACTGAATCATTTTAAACTGAGTCTTTTACAAATACATAAACAGATCTCCCAGCATGACAGTATCTAAGTAATTTTTCACTATTCCTTAGAATCTATTTCCTACAACATTAATATTGTATTCCTAGTGTTTCATGGCAAAATGCAAAGCCTTAAAGCCCGGATAAAAACAGACACATCCCTTTAAAAAAAGCCCCAACAAAACAAAAAACAGACAAACAAAAAAAAAAAAACAACCCCAAAAACTTCAAACCATTTGGAAGTAATCCAAATTAGTCAATACAAAAAGACAGTAAGAAGCAAAAGCCGCATAAAAAAGGCATACAAAGAATACCTGAAAAAGATACCCACAATAAGCAACAGCACGATGAAACAAAAAAATTGTTAAGGCTTTGCCAGTCCTATAAAAAGCATCGGTTTTAAACGTATACAAATGTTGAAACTGATTATATGTTCCAACGTCACTACTTACATAAGGACATAGTGCTATTTTCTTAAAAAGTGGAAATCACCATGTATTAAGGCCCCTGACCTTCAAAAACGACTGAACACAGATGCACTGCGTTGTTCAGTGGGCAGGTCTGTGACAATACAGCTCTGCTACCGCACACAATCCCTAAGTTTTCAAAAGAGCATTTCTGGAGTGTCTGTTAACAGCCAGTCTGTCTCACCACCAACATAAAAACATCCTTCTCTTTTAAAGCTTATCTGTACAAAGACTTAAGGGAATAAGGAAACACTCTACAAATCCATGTAGACACTATCTTGTGAGTAAGATCTAGTCACTCAGCATTTCTGGAAAAATCAAGTAAAGCTCCCTCCAAGCTAGTGATATTTATTGCATATTAAAAGAGTCCAGTTGATGTTACAGCACACAATATATATTAACTCCCTTTCCCATCTTTTGTGCACACATTCAACTTTATACATCAAAGGAACAGTATAAAATTATACCAGATTAACTAGCTAGACTACCAATTTAGTTAGAGAGATTTTAGTTTGCTATATACTAATTACTCAAAGTTAACAAACACTAATCCTCAATCTTTAAAACACAATGAATTCTTGACAACCTGTAAATGGTTTTTATTCCATTTTCCAGTCTTAGATTGCCTACTTAAAGTTTTCTCAAGTTAGGAACACTTTCTTTCAAAGAACACCAACATCCTATAGTCTGGATCACTACTGAAAACTTGTGTCACTTCTGAAAAACATCAGACACTGCCACTGAGAGTAGTGCATTTAGTCTGACTCCAGTTAGGCTGAAAAAACGTGTAGCAACAGTCTACACACATCCCTTAAAATAAATCCCAAAAAAAACTCCACCAGAAAACCACAAACAAACAAGCGAACAAAAATCCCAAAACAACAACAAAAAAAATTTAAAAAAAAAAAAAAAACCCCTCCAAAAACCAACAACAAAAAAAATATCGAGACAGTACTTGGGGTTTATTGCTAGCTAATTATCCTTCAAAACAGACTGCTCTATTCTAAAGTCATGGGCACAGTTTAGAGAGGTAGAGTAGATAAGGTACACAACCACACATAGAGGCCTACAGAGCCGTTTCAGTCATCAAATAAACTAACAGTCCTTTAAGATACTGTTTAGGGAAAAGACACCATCTGTTTAGCAAAAACTGGAGCCTGACATATGCACTTATCTGTTCTTTAGGCTGAAAAATCAATTCTTACAGTCCTTAATGTATCAGGTGACAAGTCCACATATAAAAGCCTTTCTTAACTATCTAAAATACATTTCAAAACAATCATATCAGTCCTCAAAGAATACACACACGCTGCTGACAAAGGTGGGCGGCACAATAGAAGGGTAAAAGAAATGGCACGAAACGACCTCTACATGTTACCTGTAAACATTCCTCCCACCGTCAACACACTGGAAAAAACAGACAGCTTGCTCTCAAAATAAGCCCACGCCACACGGGGAGCGCTGGGCTGGATGTGGCCAGCTCCGACCTGCGGCTGAGCTGCAGACCAGTGCCATTCACCCCAAGGGGAAACACTTATGCCTCCGAGCCGCTTC
>VZSR01003812.1:6464562-6516485 GCA_013398615.1 Brachypodius melanocephalos | reverse complement strand
CGCTCGCACCTCCGGGTGCAGGATAGGGACGCAACCCGCCTCCTTCTCGTACTCCTCTAGCGGCGCCGCCATCTTCCTGCGAGCCCGGCGCCCGCTGCATGCCGGGTACTGCGCGTGCCCGCGGCGCCCCCGCGCGCCGCCGCTTCCCCTCAGAGCCCGCGCGCGGGAGGGCCGTGGCAGTGTAGGGCCAGCTGCAGGTCTGGATTATTTATACATGTACATACACATCTTACATATGGTATTGCATGTATGTCTAGACACCCCCCGTATGTTTGGAGATAGCAGTGTCAGTTCTCCTGGAATCAATATTTAGTATAGCATAGGTTTGCGGAGATACTCCTGATAAGGAGCAAGGTTCATTACAAGTTGGAATTTGAGCGAAGAGAGCCCTTCACCTTCTACCTGTAATGTAGATTTGGTTCCATACTAAGCAATGTCTGTCCGTTTTTCGTTGGGAGTTGTCGTGCGTGCTAGAGTAGCAAAGGAGGTTTTTTAGGTAGCAAAATTAGGTTTTTGCTGTCAGCTGCAGGAATGTTTGAAAAACCCCAGCACTCTGGAGGACTTCCTGAGGAAGGAATTCCAACCATTTGTGCCCTACTGGGTCGGTGGTTCCTCACATCCCAACACACACACACACCGCCCAGATGGCTGAGGATTTGGGGACGAGTTTCAAAATAGGCTTGGTTCTGTTCAGCTGGTCATTTCAGTTCTCACAGGCTGCGTAATGTGCATACAGCCAAGATCAGGAATCCTGACGCGCTTTATTTCTTTTTTTAAAAAATAAATGACATTTTAATCAAAAATGGTTTTGCAATTACGGAATGTTATTGCTGGTTTGACTGCTGCTTTATATTGCTGTATCTATGGTGCTCTCATTTGCCTTTGTGAGAAAGGGACCCTTAGATAATATATCTTGTTGTATCATAATACATTAAGCTCATAAGCTTAAAACCCTACAGTGATATTCTCTTCATTACTCTTTCCTATCTCATGCAAAATGTAACAGAGAAGCACTAATAAAATCTGACTGCAGCATTATTAAAATGTTAAACTATAAATGTCTTTTTTTTTCTGTATTTAAATTCAAAATTGTGAAGAAGAATGACATAAGATTTAGAAACCGGGGGTGTGAAACAGGTCTCAAAGCACATATTTGAAACCATAAGGACTAAAGTGCTAAAAGAGCAGAACAAGACACAGAGTATACAGGAGAGATTCTTTTTTTAACTGTCTATATTATTAAATGTACTAGGGCTTAGATATAATTTGCAATTTGATTTACATGAGGAAGAGGGTTTTCAACCCCCTACCTCCTTTTCAACCTCCAGAAATAGAAATCCTATTAATCATGACAGTTCATCACTCCTATTTATAATAAAAGCAAGGGTAATAAAAACCTAAAAATCTTTATAGTATTTTTACTATTCAGATTATTTTTCCTTGCAACTCTGTCCCATAGCTCTGAAATGGATTGTAAACCGATACTCTGACATCTGTCTAGGTATTTATAGCCTGTTCTTCACAGATCTACATATTTGCAAACCAATTCCATTCCCAGATATATCTGTACAGAGAATTTTTGCTGTTTAAACTGGGGCCTCATCTGTGAGTACAGTTGATGTACAGCCTATTATATCTTTCTTCAGAATGAGTGTCCCTTTTGCCACCAAGTAACAGCAGACCCAGAATACAGTGTTGTGTTTCTGTGCCTCTGCATTAGAGCTCCTCATTCAAAAGCTAGCAGTGGTTCAGAAGTTTAAAAAGTTTTCCACACTGCAAGCATTCCCTGTCCTCTCCTAACCTACGTGCAATCTTACATAACTGCATGGAAACGTGACTCTTCATTATTTTGCATTGTAATTACAAAGAGATTATGGTCTGTGCAGAATAAGCAAATGGCAGATACAAACCCAGAAATTTGCTACAGTGACAAAGTTTACTCCTATTTCCCACAAATCTAAAAGGCTGTAAGGTTAGATGTTTTTCTGGACTCTGCCAAAATAATTACTATCTGACATTGAGTAAATATTTCACTTCTCTATGATGTACTTTGCTCACTTGTAAATCCAAAATTTTGTAATCTCAGGGGGTACTCTGGGGATTTATTACCGTTGCAGAGCAATTTTATCTCTCTGATTAAAGATGCCTTGTAAATGCCAGGAATTATTGTTGATCAATGGCAGGAAATGCTCTTCCATGTGATTGCATTGAATGCTCCATAGCTGATGTGTGAAGTGCTCTCCGTATTGACCAAAGAGGTTTTATCCAGTTCTACTTAACTAGGCATGCAATAGGGACGAGTCTGTAATATTAGTTAAACACCACACACACTAGAAAATTATTTTAGGTCATATTCTCACAAGAGGAAAACAGTTCACCAGTACCACAGACACGTAGATTTTCTTGCCTTTGTTTTGCTTTATGTTAATCACTGTGGAAAGGGGCATAAGGTCTTTTAATTTTCAGGTAAGCCAAAAAACAGCTGGACTGGGAAGTAAGTAGCACAAAGTCCTATGATTCTCTATTCTGCAACATAAAATTTATCTTCTTTAACAAGATTTTTAACAAGCCCTTTGGCAGAGACAAAGCGTATTTATGGAATACGCGTCATTTATGGAACACGATTCAGTACTAGGCATGACGTGCAGCTTTTTTAGCTTCTGTCTTCTACTGGACTGTGAAATGTGACAGTGAAATAAAAGACTTTTAACACACATTTCTTAGTAGTAGCTTTGTATTATGCTATCAACACTTAAAACAACTAAAAGTGTGCAGAAACTGTTGAACTTTGCAACAAAATATTGCAATTAAAGCCAAATGTTTATTCTCATGGCAGGTCAAAACTTAAAGTAAAAATACTGGAATGTCTTAGTACAAAAACAGGTAGTAAGTCAAAAGTACCTTACCTAACCCTACAAAAATGTTTATCTTTAGAACAGTTGTGCATGTCCTTCACTTTTCATACATAGTTTTGATTAATTATCCTGATTAATAAATCATGAGGTGTATCTGAAATGTTCCTTTATATAGTTGTCACTTGCACAGTGACCAAAAAAATCAAGGTTTTTAGCCCCTTCACTATCAAGAGCTAAAATATCTGGAGAAGCCATGTCATGGTCCTGTTCTCTGAGTATGTTTGGAGAGGGGCTATGAGTAATTATCTTTATTATTCTCTATGTGTTCTTCATTTTCTAATCATGTTATTGTTTGAGCCTTGTGCTTCATGTATTGGAAATGACATGCACCTAATCTAAATATGTTTACCAAAATGAATGTACAAACCCTGTCATTCTGCATGGGTTTATTCAAGTCTATGATTTCTCTCTGCATTCACTCCTACATGGAAAGCATTCACTTCTCACAGTTTGGACCAGTTTGGGTGACTGAAAGCCTGTGAGTTTGTGTGACAGCTCCACAGCATTTGTCTTTAAAAATATAATCCAGCTGAAAATGCTCCCAAAGCAAGTGCATTAAGAGAATATGAAAAATACATGATTGAAAACAGAAATCAAGTAGTAAAATTGTTCAATACAGTGCCTCCTGTAACTGCAGGCTCTGCTTCTGTTACATTATCTTAGGGTTCTGACAGTTGTGTGGGTATGAATGAGAGCTGCGTGATTAAACCTGGTTTTGGTCCCAACTGACTGCCTCACCCTGTTGAGAGGGGTGACTGTCCTGGAAGGCAGATACACCAGATCTCACTGTAGGTCCAGTCCTGAACCACTGCAGGCTTCAGCCTTCTCTTCTAAAGTAACGTGAGCTTTCGGCATCCTGGGCTGAAAGCCGTGGCAGTTCAGGAGAGGATTCATGAGGGGATCAAGTGTCCTTACTCAGCAGTGGCAGCATCTGGCAGCCGGGATGACTGGGGACAGCAGCCACTCGACCGTGTGACCATGTAATGTGCTGCCACATGTCAGTCAGTGCTGCTGGTACAAGACAGCAGGGGGTGATGTGATTTCCCTCACTACCGAGTGTGGTCAGGCTCTTCTCTGCGCAGCCAGTGCTGAGGATTAGTCACAGTGGTTGCGTTAGGCTGCTTGTTCCTAAGAATCACCAGAGACCCTGGCAATGCTCTTACACCAGTTTATATCAGTGTGCTTCTGAATTCCAGTGGTGGTCATCTTGATATACATTGTTGTGAAGAGAAGAGAATCAGATGCTGTGTTTATACTATCCTTTACTATTTGCCAAATAGCACTGTATATCATGCCAGGCAGTTTTAGATACCGTGAAGCAATCCTCCTAAAACAGGGGGGAAAAAAATCCTCCTGAGTGTATGTGTTTGGGGCAAGCTTCTTTTGATGGGATAGGAAGCCATAATATTGTCTACTGGTCTGCAAAGGATAGGTGATTTTACAGAACAGGATGACTCTACCTAAGGAAGTCTTCTCTTTTGCTACATAGCCTCTTGCTCCCTTGGAAACAGTCCAGGAGGTTGCTCGACTTTAAAAAGGCCTAATGACAATGTTTGATATAAAACATCAGAAAAATAGTATATTTGTACTGTTTCCCCCTCACTTTCCTTAAGGGAACAAACTTTCTATTTGACTACTGGAAGCTGGAAATGCCCTTCCAGTGGTGAAATTATCACCCATTTAATTTAAAGGTAGCCTTTTCTACGTGTAGTTTCTCACAGTATAATTGGATGCCAAATACCTGTATCAAATTATATTCAGGGAGATGTCCTCATAGAGTTATTGAAATACTATGCTGATGACATAAGCACATAGAGAAAACAGGGACAAACTGCAAGATGCTAGACATCTATTAAAAACCCCCCCTGACTAAATTGTGTTTGTTGAATCCTAAATGCCTAGATGAATGTTGTGCTTTCAAAACAGTAAGCACATCAGCCTGTGTATATATCTTTCTGGAGAGATTCTTTCTGTCACTTTCTGTTGCTTTCAAATAAGTTTTTTGAAGAATCTTTACTTAATATTTGAACACAGAGAGGTAATCACTAAATGTAAGTTGCTACTAAGCATAGCACCCTTGCTCTTCATTTTTTGGTGGTATTACATTTTATTGTATATTTCTTTTCTGCCAAAATAATCTTATTAGCATGAAATATATATAGTCCTTGAGTGACATAAAGCAATCATATTAATTCCCTAGGTAATTATCTTTGCTGATGCAATTCCACTGCTGAAAAATTCTGCATTGATTTAGAAGTGCAGAAAATGAGTAGGGTTATCTAACTTGACTTTTTATTCCCACCTTTTTTTTTTTCTTTAAGATGATGTGTTTCTGTTTCCTACTCGTATTTTAAATATCTGATCTTGATATCATACCATACTTATGCATGACTTTGCTGCTCACTTTTACATGAAAGGACCTCTCTCCTTTCTTTGTTCATTATAGTCAAAGTGGCTATTACTTATAGTTCCCATTACTTAGACTAGGTAGATATAATAGGTGCACTAAAATAATTTTTAACATACCTGAGGCTGTTAGTCTCCTATGAGTTTTCCCCCAGAGCTTGTTCTTGGCACATTCAGTAACACGTACCAGTTTGTTCTGCTAACACATCTTCCTGTGCCCATTCTTTGGGGAAAGCCAGAGGTACTGTGATGAGCCCTGTACAACAGCTGACACTAGATTATGCTCCATATTTGTGAAGGAAAATGAGCAGACTTGAAAATGAAGACTGGATTTCACTTTGTGAACTTTTTTCCTTTTCTATTTTCATTTTCATTATCCTTTGTTCTCCTGGATCTCTCTTTACATCTTTTGCATTGGGCTGATTATTCTATCTGCCTTTGGAGAAGGTGCAGAATATACTCAAAGCATGAATTTTTGAAACACAGGCAGTAGCTGAGGCAGAAACTCACTGCCAAAATGAAAACCAGTGACAAAGCAATAAAATAAAATTAATAGTAATTCCACTACTTTAAAAAGATACTATTGAGAATGAAGCAATAAATATTCAACAATGGCTTTATGGAAGTATTGGAACCTCAGGAATTTAGGTTGAAGTGGGTTGAATGATAAAATAAGAGAAAAATAACTGTTAAGAGTTTCATTTACAATCTTTGGTTGAAAGCCAATAAATGAATTCTTTTTGGTACTTTATATCAAATGAAGTAAATATTTTCCCTGCTCAGATCTAAAGCAAGCTCTGAGGAACACAGTAGACTAATACCCTTCCCCTTTACAAATGAGAATTTTCTAGCTGAATTAAAATAATTTTCAGTAACCAAACATAAAATATTAAAACACTTCTATAAATAACATGGCTGTAGAATACTATTGTTTTATAATCCTCTTCAGGGATTGTTGTCATCATGGTCATGACAGTGAATATGTGGAGCCCATTGTCAAGGGAGGTGTATTGCCAGGGATGGACCCGCTCATTCGTTGTCCATGAAAGCTACTTCGCCTTCATGTAAGAGAAAAAAAAGGAATAGTACAGGAAAAAAAGAAATAAAATAGGGAAACTTCATCAAAAGTAGTAAAAACGAAAATGAAATGTTAAACCCAAAAGTTTCTGGTATTAGAGAAGAACAAGAGACAAGAAGTGCTCAGGTGGAAGAGACCTACAATAATCATCTCATCCAACTGCTTGATCACCTCAGAGGTGACTATTTGCTTTTCATGGGAGATGTTTAAATTCTCTGTCGTTGGTTTTGTTTGGGTTTTGTGGGGTTTTTTTGTTTGGTTTTTCTTGGTTTTTTTTTTTTTTTTTGTTGTTGTTGTTTTTTGGTTTTTGGGGGTTTTTTGTTTGTTTGTTTGTTTTTTGGGTTTTTTTTGTTTGTTTGTTTTTGTTTTTTTAGGACAATTAATTGGCTTATTGAAGTCCTTAAAGTATGCCATGCAGGTATTTTAGATTTATTGTATTGTTGGAATTAAGGACAGACAAAATAAGCCAACAGCACTTATAAAATCTCTCAGAATTGTGTTGGAAAATGTTGCATGAATTACCATCTTATTTAAGTTTTTGCTGAATTTATGGTGAATTAATAGTGGTTGCACACAGGCAAGTAGTCTAAGCATAGGGGCCAATATAAATTCGACTGTGTTTTAATGGGAAAGAGTGGTAGCATTTTTCTGCCCTTGACTAAGCAAGAGTACATAGCAGCAACCTCTTCCACTGACTCATTGATACAGTGAGGGAAAATTCCTTTATTACATTCATATAAGGACTGCCAGAATACTGAAGGTACTAAATAAAGAAATAATCCCCACAACCAGTCTTTAAAATAATAAAGTAAGTTAAATATGTCAAACATTCATAAGGTTTGGGTGAAAATGGCTAATCTGAAGCGTGAACTCAAACACCCCTAATATTCAATACACCATGTTAAACATCATGCTGTGTGATTATAAAAACAACAAGCCTGGAGTTCAGAAAGTTGTACATTTAGGTGGTTTACTTGGGAATCATAAAAGACATCCAAATGTATAGGAAGTGCATAGTTGGTATAATCAAATCTTGAAGCTGTGAGGAATGAACCAGTGGCGCTGTTTTTGGAATGAATGCAGGCAAACTGAACTGTCACATTAAAGCTGACAGCCCTGCTACGCAGCTCTAATCTGCTGTGCAAAGATCTGGGTTAGGAGAGGATGGAAATCTACAGATGCACTATTCCAAGTCTGCCTTTCTGAGCTTGCAGATCAAAGTCAAAAACCCTACCTGATCAGAAACATCAAAAACCGTGGGCAATGTAGATAATTTCAGAAAGAGGTAGTTGATTTAACCCTCTTTCATGATTCTTTTCTTTAAAAAAAGCCTCTAGATGCCAAGACATTTTCAACGTAATGACTGTGTTATCTCCCTTCAGATGCTGAGGTAACACAGTCAAAATAGCATCGATGATTCTTGCAGCTTGATGAGACAGACTTCTCTTGAATTGCTGCAAAGTTTAAGACTCTTATCCCCTCTTCTCAAGAGAATCATCACTTAAGAGATTTCCCAGCACTCTAAGTGCACATCTTGATGGTAATGGAAAGTGGCAACCCTTCTGAACTTACAGGACCTTGGACAACGTGGGTTTCATTTACTGCTGGTGCTTTTAGTGATCCTAAAAAAAAAAGAAACAAAAAAAAAAAAAAAAGAAAGAGAAAAAGAATAAAGTTTCACTCATGCTTTAATACAGGGAAGTAAAACGTTTGGCACACAGAATGTTATTTAATAGATGAGTATATATCTGGGCTTTAAAACTGCTACAAATGGTCATATATCGTAGCAGAAGAAGTAAGGAGTTTATTATACCGTAGCATGCTGCTGCTAATTTATAAGCTCTTTCTCTTAGGTTTCAGCAGTTGCCAGAAGCACATGAATGTTTCTGTCACGTCTTGGAAACAAGTAACAAAACATGTCTATAGGGAAAGTTACACCATAAAATTGAATTTTAATAGAGCAGGAGGGGACTGACAGTAAAAAAAATCATTTCATCTGCAAAGTTGTGGGTTGGCGTATTGCAGCTGAGAATGCTCTGGCAGTTGCGTAGATGTGAGCTCCCCTGTGTAACACTAACCCAGTCCCTGGCTGTCTCACAGGGAGAAGGGGTAATTCTGTGAAGGTGAAATGAAATGTAATACAGACCTAGTAGCCATATGCTTATTTTCTTATTAATATCTTCATTTTTCTTGACAGCCCATGTCTGGTATTCCCAGTTTTTAACTCAGTAGTTTTTCCTAGCATCATGTCCTACAGCTTCAGGCAAAGGAGCAGAGCTGCTGCTGCCTGGGTACCCACTGGGCTGGGAGAGGGGCAACAGAGGAGCACCAGCATCAGTCACTGCCCTAGGGATGGGGACAGGATGGACAGAGTTGTAGGAAGCTGCAGGCTGGTGCTGCTGTGGCATCTCTGGAGCAGGAGCTGATGGCCTGGGGGGGCTGACATGGGGTGGGGAGTGTGGGTGAGCCTCAGGAGTGCGGTCAGGGACAGTCAGGGCTGGTGGTACCATTGGGGTTCTCATGTACTGAGTAGATCTATAAAGTCTTCTCTTCTGACTACATTTTCTCTCACAATTGTATGGCAAATATTTTCTTACCATTTCTGCCTTAGGTAGTGTACACCAGGTAAAAACATAGATACACACAATCAAAACCTGCACTTACTGCAGACAATTGTCCATGGTCACAAGGTGGGTTCTCACAGATACAGAGAATCAAACCGAGCTAAACTGCCTAAAAACCTCTCTGTGCATTATTGTGTCCCAGAGGGACAGGCAGAGCTCTGCTGGATGGAGCAGGGCGTAGAGAGCCCTGGTGTGGGGTGAGCTGAGCTTTAGCATTCCTGCACTGCAGCATGGAGCTACTGTGCTGATTGAGTGGCACAAGGAGTAACTGAGCAGCACTTCTGCAGATGCCAGCTGGATAACCCCCTAAGGCTCCCAGCTCCAGAATTAGCAGAGCCAGTTCATGTGAACCTAGCTCAGGGTCAGGATCATGCAGAGCCAGCTGTGCACATGGTCAAAGATGCACATCAGAACCAAGTTTTACAACATTAGTTTGACAAGAGAGACAACAAATCCAACTTCTCTCATGCACCCTAAGTAGATGAAAGCCAGTTTCTATAGTGGTGAGAGAGACCCTACATTGTGCCTGTGAAAGCTATAGCACTGTTCAGACATCAACCTAACTATCCGTTGTTAAGATGGGAGAATTTGTGAGTGACCACCAACAGAGGCCTTTGGCACTGGGGAGTGATATAATTTCACCCTATCACTCCTCTGAGGGATATTTTTAAAAATTGCTTTGGCTCCAAAGTAATGTAGGTGTTTCTGAAGATAATAAATTTGTGCAAAAGGATGACAGCTTGAATCTGTGTGCATTTGTTTTTTGCATTTGTAGTGGTATTTCAAGTGCTTATCAAATGCATGGCAAAGAAGGTGTTCATAATGACGGGAGAGTAAATAAAAAATCTTGACAACAGTAGCCTCAAATTGTGAGACTTTTGCAGACATAAACCTTATATTTTTTCAGCAAAACCAGTAAAATCATTGTAGTGATTGGCATTTTAGTGAAAAATCTTATGCTACCATCTTACTTGCTTCTCTAAGGACCCACTGGAGATATGTTAAGAAAGTCTGTTGTGATTGTCTTGCTGTTTCATTTCTCAAAGTGTTGTTGACTTCCAGGTTCCCCATCTTCTCCTTTGATCCTAAAGAATGTCAGCAGTCTGTAGTCTTGACAACTTCATAGCAGCCAGCTGGTAGGAAATCTCCCAAATACTGATACTGAGAAGTCTATTCTGATTCCTTCACATGCTGTCCTTTCAACTCATTAAGATATATGTTCCTTAAAACATCTGTTTGGAAGTGTCCATTATATGAATGAAACAGGCCATGTGCAATGCTTCTAAGAAGTCTTATTTATCTATGACATTGCTGTGGTGATGACTGGAGGAAAGACAATGGAGGTTTAGACTTAATATTAATTAGAAAGCTGATTAATGAATTTGGCACCTTTACCTGAAAGACAGGAATATATTTCTGTGTAGTTTTGCTTGTGTTGCAAGCACAACAGACATCTGAAATATCATGTTCTGGGGATGGCATTAACATGCTTTTTCAGTGGTGATTTTTGTAGAATTAAAGCTACCTATGGTGGGTGAAGTATTTCAGGATATGGAGAGGATGAAGTGAAAGGCACGGGCAGAAAGAACATCAAAAATATGAAAGTTTGTAAAATTATCTGCCACCCTGTAGCCTGTGATTCTTCAGTAAAGAGGCTGGCTAAGAGAGGAGCCTGGCCTCTCTGATGCATTATGACAGAGGAAAAAAGAGATATGTGTTCTGTTTATCTGCCATGAATCAACAAGAAAGAGGTCAGCAGGAACATGAAATGAATTTTTATGAGAATGTTGGACACCAAAAATTGCTTGCTCTCTCTTGCCTGGATTATCACTGCAGATTTTTTTTCTGTATTTATGCTTTTGACTTCTACTGAGAACAATTAAGAAGAAACGACGAGCCTCTACTGTCCTGACATAAAATGTGCAATAAAATCTAGCCTCTGGAAGAAAAGCTTATAATCCATCAGGGAGAAAATACATCCCCCTGATAATTGCAATAGCAGAGCACTGAGGACCCTCTGAGGATATGAGGCATGAGATTATAGATCTAATAAAAATGTCTGTAAAATGGAGAGTAATTGAGATGTTTTAGAATAAATTCAGGAACTATGAACAGACACAATAGGACAAAAAGCTATCAGTCTGCTTGAAATAACAGAATCAGCTGCCTTGTAATGTTTCCTTCAAGGACAATAAAGTGGGTTTGGGGATTTTTTTCTGTACTATACCTTGGAGGAGTTTTCAGTTTTTAAAAGCACAATAGTGCCAGAGCAGGTTCTGTCAAACATGAATAATTGAATTTGAACAGAAATGCAGAGACTCTGAAAACACAGCTGAAGACTTTGGAAAACACTCAGAAAATCTACAGGCTACGTTTTCTGCTCCTGGTCTAATATCACTTAACTTGGCCTACCTCCACTGAGAGCACTGTAGTTCTGCTGGTACAAAATTTCAGCAGATAGCTGTGAATCAGGCCCAGTATTTGCAGGGGTCTTTTCTTAAGTAAAAGGATCAGTATGTATCTTTGCAAACACTGGTGTCGACAGTATGATAACATTAATATCAATTACATTACTTTAGACCTTCATTAATCAATGCTCTAAGATCAGCATCTGCTCTTCTCTTTTGCTCCAGTGACAAGTTGCCATTTTGTGATTATGCTTATTGCATTAGGCACTAATGAACTTCAATGCTTTCTCCAAGGGCACAGTGTGGATTACTGAAGCCTAATGACTAAGTTGTTTGTTCCTCAAAGAGCTCACCCATGTGGTCCTGCCCTCTGCCAGTAGCCTTAAGTCTTAACCTGGCAGCAATCTCAATAAATAGGTTGAGAAATAAGAAGCAGAACAGACAAGGTGCAAATTAAGAGTTGGGGGGCATATGAGAAACCAGGAAAAGATCCTTGAGTAGAAAGGAAATAATAGGAGTCTGTGAAGCTTTGGAGGAAATAGGATTGCAGACAAACCATTACAACAGGCAGCAATGGTAGAGAAAGAAGAGTACTAAAGAGGAAAAGAGGAGTGATTAGGGAAAGAATAGGGGTCATCTCACCCATCTTCTCTTGCAATGAAGTTTTCTTTTTCATGAAGTGTTTGTTAATCTTAAAGGCACTGCTTTATAATTTTTCAGTTGTACTAAATCTGCTACAGAATGTATACAGCCTGGAGAGTGGAGCAAGGGAACAAGGCCATGGGGTCTCATGCATCTGACGTGCAATACTTGCCACAATGTTTTTTTTTCTCTGATTGAGCAGGGCTTGACTTTTAGCTTAGCTGACTTCAAAATGTCAAGAATAGCATCAAGCTTTCGCCTGTTTCTAGTGTCTCAAATCCCACACACTCAAAAATGGAAAAGAATATACTTTCTTCCCCAGGGCTTTGCAGATAGAGGGTATTTCCAAAAACAATGCATAGAGAATGATAAAATCAGGCAACAGAACCTCCTTTTTACCCAAGCAGCTGCTGTTAAAACTGAAGACTGTATGCAGTGTGCCATTAGTGCCATTGCTTGAGAAGTGCATGTTTAACAGCAGCTTTACACTCCATATATACCCTCTTGAAAAGAAAGCCCCATGCACACAATTCCTTATATATATATATTTTTATATATATATATATGTCTGCATTTCTTACTCTCCCACACTATGAATACAAAACCTATTTATTTAAAGATCAATTTACTCCTGCTGGGTAGTTCTTATTTCACCAGGGCTGGATGATATCTGGTAAGTGGTTCAAGACACTTGAGAGGCAGAAAACATTCTGTTGTGTCCAGAAAAAGGCCTGTGTGTTTGCCTGATTTGAAAATTCATTGACTATTGATGACTCAGGATATCTTTAAGAACAAAAAATCAATGCAATATGCCACTAGAAGGCTGATCATCCAGTTCAGCCTTCCAAAGATGCACAGCAGTTTATTTTCTAGGCTCAGTGGTTCATGACAGTTTGAAGATAAAAATCACATTACTTTCACTAACATCCTCTCTGCTTGCGTTGATTCACTAGTTCTGACCCAATTTAAGTGGCTGCTGTCTCCAAGTGATTTATGTTTGAAACAATGACATGTTTCATCTGGAAACCTATAGTCACAGCTTCCAAGCTATATGAAGCATTCAGCTTCAACTCCAGCAATTTGTGGAAATATTGGCTCCAAAGCTAATTCAGGAATTTAAAGATATTATGAGAATTGTTACAATAGTACAATTTCCAAGGTCGCTATTATTAATCATATTCAATTATTTCAGAAATTTTCTGTTGAGACTGTTAGGTAGTCTTTTAACCAGACAGAGCTGCATATACGTAAAGAAGAGAAAATTGAAGAGCTGCAGCTTAATAGGAAAATTAAACAGAAAGGGGAACACAATATCTGTGAGCTCACAGTGGGTGAGGCAGCAGATGGGACTGGGAGAGAGTCTGCATCACCAAATTCAATTCCCTGCAATGGCATCGACATTAGGGTCAGATAGATCCTCTGTGTATCTTCTCCCTCACCTAAACCTCGTACCACAGAGAAATCTCTGAGATCATGTAACAGTTGCAAGACCATTAGTGCAAAAGGCAAAAAGCCTCAAAAATTACACCATGGCATCACTTTAGAGAGAACATAAGAGAGGCACAGCACTGCCATTAGTGAAACGTCCCTGGGTAATTTCTAGCAGATGGACCCAGCACTATGCCCTATAGGAAATGAAAAGCTGCTGAGCCTCTGCCAATCTGACATGAAGGAAAAATTTAACCCTCAAATAAACACCAAAACTGACAAGTAGTTTGGCCCTGGGAATGTGAGCAATACACTGCAGCCAGCAGCCTGAGAGATTTGTCAGAGTGTGGTCCTGACCTAGCTCTTGTTGTGGCCAATCCTATTACATGTCAGAGAAAGTGAATCACAGACCTTTCTCTGTGCCAATACCTGGTGGCAGCATTGCCAAATATCCCCTCCAACAGAAGATATCAGGAATAAGAAGCTCAAATTTTTTGGCATATATGAGACAGCACTTTCCCTCATTTGTCCTCTGCTTACCTGCTCAAGGCCAGACCTGAGAGTCGCTTCTCCCAGAAGGAACTGGGAGATTTGTGCATCAGCCCCTAAAACCTGACTCAGTCACATATCAAGGCAGTGACTACTGTGCTGTCCCTACACCTGCCCCAGTGCAGAAGGATCTTACCCTCTCTGTAGATCCTCAGCTGTAGGGCCTTCAATGTGTAAAACTGAAATGATAAACTTAATCTCTGTGTTCACTTACACTATTATACCCAGACAGCTTAGGACTCAAATTCATCCAAGCAGCTCATCCTCATATTCACCCAAAAGCCAGTCTGAAGACCATCCATCTCAAAGGCTTCTTTCTTCTACTGGCAGTACCCCTCTTCCAACAGATCTAGCTCCAGTACCAGTCAAATTCTAGCCAGATAACCATCAACAGCAGTGAAAAGGGACAGAGTCTCTTTCCCTTTCCCTAAATTTGAAAACGCAAAAGTTTAAGACTCAAACATTCCACCCCAATCTAGGCTACTTTCTGCTTCTCTAACTGGTGGTGTTCAAACAAGGCCAAGAGAGATGAGCTCATTGGTCATAATTATAGATAAAGAGAAATAGGATCAGGGCACAAACGATCCATTTTCAAACTGCACCGCACCTGCAGTGAAATGTCAGCCCTCTTCAACAGAGCCAATATTTTCACTTGTAAGGAGTAGCTCAAGCAAGTCTATCTTAGAATTAATTTGCAGACAGAACCAAAGTTGAAGTATTACTCAAGTAACTGAACCACAGGAAAGGATAATGCTATAGAAGAGGGTGGTTTAATTATAAGGATTTTTGACATTTATATTTTATCGCAAAAATATCAGTAATGTAAAGATACAATTTCATTTAACTTTGTTTGTTCAGTTTTAAATAATTTTACTACCCTATCTCCAACTAACTTGCTTGTCATTAAATAAATGTATCTTGTCTCATTAGATTGTTTGCTTTATCAAATTCACCAAGTAAATTTACTGAGTATTCTTAATGTAGCCGAAGGGGAGTCAGTACCATGTTATCCCATTGGGGAACAGCATATAGCATCAGCAGAAACTTAGTACCATTTGCAAGTCTAATAAATCCCACAGCCCAGTTCCACCAGTTCTGAGTTTCAAAGAGACATGTGAGTTTGATTTGGGGAAGGGGGAGAAAGGAGTAATTAATCTTTGTTGGACAAAAAGAGCTGATGCCACACTTCCTCAAGGACTTTTGTGACTGACTCTGCCCTAACAGTGACTTGTACTCAGTAGGACCACTGAACGTGGAATCAATGTAGAAAGGAATCTACATTGAAAAGTCTGCTAGATATACTGCCTTGTCACTCAGGGGAGATGAGAATCTTACAATACAACAGGAAAATAGACTGAATAAGAAAGGAGTAAGTTGTAGACTGAAAGTGAAACTTTCCAGCTTAATACACTCTGGAGGGCTCAAATAAGTGCTTTCTAATTAGCTTGCTTTTCACTTGACATATTTATGGCTGTCATAGCACAAGTAGACCAATATACAAGGCTTTTTATTAAAGGGTCTCCAGAGAAAAGCATGCAAACCTGCCAGCAACCATGTTTCAAAGGTTTAGCCTCTCTAACCTTTATGGTTCAGTTAAAGTTCTTCCTTCACACGTGCCAAATACATCATTCTGCCAAGTGAACTGTAAGACTGACTTAGGCAATTACCTTCTCTATTTAACATGCAATTGCATTCCTTGTTATTTGTGGTAAGTTTTATATTATTTGCTCATAAAACTTGCCTAATTAGGTAAAGATATGGTAACACAAATGCTAAACCTAACTATTGATTTACAGAAAGCAGATGTAGCAAGCAGACACTGTGTTCATGACCAGAAGATCCCTATACACTGAGGCACGAGTGATTCACACAGCATTTAACCTGAGCAGGCGTGCCCTGCTGCAGCTTGGTTTTCTGACTGGTGCTGTGCTGCACAGGTTTCTTTGCTGCAGGATAAGCTTGGGTGCTTGCTGGTAACAGAGGGGCCTGCATGCAGCTTGGCAATCACACCACCTGCATGTCCTCGCCTTTATCTGAAAATGCAGATAAACATGCTTTCTTCTGTAAACATGCTTTCTATCTGACAGCACAAATGATGAATGGAGTATTGCTTTAAGAAAATCCTGAAAGAGCAGGAGTTAACACAAGATAAAAGGTGGTTTAAACTTCTACTTGGATGGGATCTGGTGGCCTGCCTGAAGCTGCCCAATACAGCATTAGCAGCATCTGGAAGGACATAAGATTGTCTGTACTACTTGTCTTTCTCTATAACACTGATGCAAATAAAAAGCAGTGCTTGTCAGAGTCTGAATGTCTTTCTTACTGGGATCTTAAAAATCTAGCTCTGTACAGTACAGGTCTGTACTCTTCTTTGTCTACAGGACTGGTGTCATCACTCCCATAATTTTTCTCTAATTGACAAGATGCTTAATTGGACTGGAAAAGCTGTATCTTGCTTGAATTTCTTTTTCCTCATCAACTGGGAGAACGATCCAGTTTGATTTTCATGCTCCTAATTTTGGTGGTTTTTGTTTGCCCAGTACAGGTGGTTGAGACTTTCAATACTACCCGAACAAGGTCTCTCTTTTTTTCCCCCCCTTTTCTTAAGGTTTAGTGTAATTTAATTCTAGCAAAGAATTTTCAGGTCATCAACCTACATGTCACCAACCTCCTGGCCACTCAGCCCAGCATTTTCCTGACAGACCCTTGCCTAACCATC
Source organism: Brachypodius melanocephalos (assembly GCA_013398615.1). Taxonomy (NCBI): domain Eukaryota; kingdom Metazoa; phylum Chordata; class Aves; order Passeriformes; family Pycnonotidae; genus Brachypodius; species Brachypodius melanocephalos. The sequence continues at coordinate 6,499,716 of VZSR01003812.1, read as the reverse complement.
CATGTCCATCTTGGTTGCTCAAAAGCTTCTTTAGCATTGACTAGCTACTAAGCAAATGAGCCAGCTGCATGTTTTACCCTCAGAGTGAACATTTTTCAGCCTGTTTATTTTTCTGTTCTTCACTGAACTGGGATACAGTGATGTTAAGATATTTGTATCTGGCACTAATTAGCAAGTACCACCCATCAGCGCTGCTAAATGGAATCTTAGTTTTATCCTACAGAGGGATTCAGTGATTTTGTTTCATATAGCTGCTGTGCCTTCCTTCACAGTTGTTCCTTCATTTTCCCCTTTGGAAGAGCATCATCTTTTTTATCATTTGCTTTCAGCCATAGATTCCTTAAGGGAATCTCTCAGCTATTTCCTCAGATGTCTCCCTTGTGTCTATAAAGCACACTGGAGTGTGATGTAGAGGGCTGACTTGGAATCAGCTGAACAGAGCTTAGCTCCCTTCCTGAAGGTGCTCACTCATGTGGCTCTGCTGAGAAACAACAAACATTAAATCCCAGGCAAAAGGCACAGAGATGCCACTTCCTTTTTTCTGACACCTAAAGTGTGTATTGTGTATCTTTTTCCCCGGAACTCCTACCCTTTTTTTGCTTAAACATTTATTTTGGGAAACTGTGTATGAAAATGTGCTTATTGTCACTATGCTAACTATTCTGAAACTATTCTGTTTGTATATATTGCAAATATATTTTGTATATATTGTATATATCTTTCTCCAAATTGAAATCCTACTTTTTTCTTGATTTGTGTGGTGTGGGTTTTTTCTCTATCTCTTCATGGATTGTCAACACTAAATCTTTCTCAAGGTGGAATATGCCCTTCCTCTCTTGCATGTGTCACAATGAATATCCTGAGTCATCTGTCAAGGAAATTAGGAAAGTTCATTAACTTTGCTTCCACTGCTTATGTTTGAGCAAAGTTGAAATGAAAATGCTTGCAGAGTATACCTATATATTGAGGGAGCTGGGGTTGTTTAGCCTGGAGAAAAGGAGACTCAGAGGTGACCTTATCACTCTCTACAACTTCCTGAAAAGTGGCTGGTCTCTTTTTCCAGGCAGCAACTGACAGAATCAGAGGACACAGTCTTAAGCTACACCAAGGGAAATATAGATTGGATATTAGGAAAAAGATTTTTACAGAAAGAGTAATAAAGTACTGGAATGGTCTGCCTGGGGAGGTGGTGGAGTCACCATCCCTGGATGTGTTTAAAGAAAGACTGGATGTGGCACTCGGTGCCATGGTTTAGTTGAGGTGTTAGGGGTGGGTTGGACTCAATGATTTTGAAGGTCTCTTCCAACCTAGCGATTCTGTGATTCTGTGGTTCTGTAATTCTGTAGCAGTTTGACCTGGCTGAAAGGACTGGTATCCATCAAAGCCACTCTGTCACTCCCCTCCTCAGTTCCACAGGGGAGAGAAAGTACGAGAAAAGGCTCGTGAGTTGAGATTAAGGATGGTGAGAGATCACTCACTGATTACAGAGAAAATATACCCCATTTAGGGCAATTAGCTGAATTTATTACCCATCAAAATCAGAGTAAGGTAATGAGAAGTAAAATAAATCTTAAAAACAGCTTTCCTCCACCTTAGCCTCCTTTCCAGGCTAAACTTTATTCCTAATTCTCTACCTGTGTAGGAATACATTTCCCACACCCAACTGGGCATTTCTGTATAAGGAAAGAAGTTTCAGTTTGCCTCTAGACATTTTAGGAAGTTAAACTAGAACTTTACATAGCCGTCTCATTGTAATTACCTCAGTGCCAGCACAGGGGCACTAGTTGGATCTTTAGGATGTTTCTCAAAACCTGCAGCTGTTTCTATTGGCATATTGCCAATAGAAGCCTCATTCAATACTTAAGGACAAGCACAGAGGTGCTCTGGGCTTTTAGAGTGTTTTTAGCAAGGTGTCAGAGGTTTCTCTGACACCTGTGCTTGGCTTTTTCTTTTGTTTTTGTACTGTTTGTTATTTTGCTTTTATTAAAACTTAATGCTTTACAAGACACATCTAAAGAGCCTAAAGAGTCTCACTATTATTGAGCCATTCTGAAAAATGCTGGACACCCTCAGAGACAATAAATCTTCACGTGTCTCATTCCACCCTGGACATGTGCCAAGATTTTATCATACCTCCTCCTGCTCAGTGGTGCAAGGACATGGGAAATGGAGTTTACAGTCAGTTCATCACGTTGGTTCTGCCACTGCTTCCTCTTCAGGGAAAGGAGTGCTTTTCCAGTTTTAGAATCCTCAACAAATTTGTCCAACATGAGTCCTTCCCATGGGCTACTGTTCTTCATTAAATGCTCCAGTATGGCTCCCTTTCATGGTGCACCCTTTCAGGAAAAGGCTACTCCAGTGTGGGTCTCCCATAGGGTCACAAGTCCTAGCAGCAAACCTGCTCAGGTGTGAGCTCCTCTTCCTATGGGTCTGTCCCTGCCAGGAGCCTGTTCCTGCATGGGTTTCCCACAAGGTCACAACATTCTTTTGGGCATCCACCAGCCCCAGTGTGGGTCTCCTCTGTGGGCTGCAGGTGGATCTCTGCTTCCCCATGGACCCCCATCGGCTGCAGAAGGACAGCCTGCCTCCACCACAGGCTGCAGGGTAATCCCAGTTCTGGTGCTTGGAACACCTCCTCCTTCTCCTTCCTCACTGACATTGATATCTCTAGAGACTCTTTTTCCCACAGTCTCACTCCTCTCTTCTCTGGTTGCATTTTCTTCTGTGCAGTAGCTTTACTTCTTGAATATGTTATGACAGAGGCGTTGCTTCCATCACTGATTGGTTTGGCCATGGATAGCAGTGGGTCCACCTTGGAGCCGGCTGGCGTTGGCTCTGTTGGATATGGGGGAAGCTTCTTGCAGCTTCTCTCTGATGTCACCCCTGTAGCTCCTCAGGTCACAGTGCAGCCTGAGGGGAGGGGGGATGTAACTAAAGTCAGCTTCTCTGAGCCTCTACACTCCCCTGCTACCAGAGCACTTGCCATGCAAATGCAACACAATAACCAAACGAAACACACACACAAATAAAAAATCAAAAGAAACCTTTGATCAGTGGTGACTCAATAAAAAAGAAATTATAGTAGATGTATGATATCTAGATAAGATAAAAAATAATCCTTAGGCTGTGGAAGAAAATCAATGTAATCAAAATGAGCATGCTCAGAATCCATATGTAATTAATATACCATTATTTGTACAGGGTAAATATTTTTCACTTAAAGAAGAAGTTTCAGTCTTTCATTGCAAGAACTGGGCAAAATCCAAATTGCTTATTGACTGCAGCAGTAAGCTACAGTAACTATGTACAAACAAGAGATGAAAGATTTTTAGCTTGTCATTGATGATATATCCTGAAGACATAAATGAATCATTCTCAAGTAAGCCCTAGGCTGACTAAAGCAAAAAGGGGAATCTACCCCAAATTTCCATAAAATAATTTTTAAGAGGTGCCTAGAACTTTTATCTTTTGCAGTAGTTTAGTGCTTAATACTGGTATGGGAGGTCTCAGAAATTAAGAGTTGCTTCCTTGCAACAAGGAAGAATTAGGGAAGCATGAATACTAACTGTTTTAGGAGGGGAAAGGAAGAGAAATGGAGTTCAGCAAAGATAATCTGTTCTGCAAATTGAAACAAGGATTTAAAAATTTTAATAAACTTATGATCTTGGTAGCTAAAATTAAACATGTCCGGTGGTATACGGTTTGGGAAATAACCTAGCAATTGGGGTTAAAACCCATTAATAGTTCTGGAAAAATTAGATGGGTGAAACTGATATGAGACACAAAAGAAGAGAGAGAAGCTGTGTGAGCACAGGGCAGCTGCAGGTGGTGGTATCTCCATATGTGAGGGAATTGCTGGCTGAGGAGTTTATGATGCAACTGCCGTCCTTTGGCTGTACAGCATGACGAGGGAAAGGAAGTGCTCCTTGTATTGATGAGGCTACACCATTTTATGCTACCCAAATCTTGCATGACCATGTAAGTGAAGGCAATAGCCGGTAATTTCACTTTAGTTTTGCCTTTCCTGTCAAAAAACCAGGCTGCAGCTATCAAATGCCCCCTGGGTTGATACAGAAGGACCTCTAGTAACAGCTTGACCAAGTAGTTTACTTTTTTTCTTCCTTAAAGTATAGAACACAGGGATTTGGTCATGTAGTTGCATGTATAGGTGTGGGTGATTTTTATTCTGTACATATATACACACATATGCACACAGACTGCTCTATATTTTGATAATGCTTTTACTACTGTACCACAGACACGTGAGTGGATTAAAGATAGCATCTTAATAAATTCTAGCTTTCTAGTCCTACACTTTGCTGATTATGGTCTTCTAAATTGCACATTTGAGGTGAATACCCTTAAAAGTACTGTAGTTTGAGAAAAAAGGCAGGAGGGAGAAAAAAGCCCCAGTAATGTTCCATTAAAGCTGTTATCTCAAGTCTTGGAGTAATTTTATTTTTTTGTAAAATGCTTCATTATAAGTCAGAAGCAATTTTCTACCCAGGTTACAGTAATTATGTTGATTGTCATTAACCATGCAACACAGAATTGTGTTCATTAATGAAGTGCAATCCTGTAAATAACACAGGCATAGCTCATGGGTACCGTATATTTAATTGGGGTCTCGGCTTGAAATATCCCCCAGTTGACAGTGAAAGATAGACAACATTATCCTAGATGTAACCCCACTGAAGTGATACACCACAATTATCTTACTATTCCATGCATTTAGGGGAATTGGAAATAGTATCCTGAAAATGATCTAAGCAATATGCAAGGTTTTCATGCTTTCAGACCTGTGTCAATGATTCTCATAATGGCCTTGGACTCCAAATAATTTTCACTGTATGCTCTAAAGCATTTCCAGCCTGAGTACTGTTATTAAAATGCTGAGAATTTCTTCAAGAAACTAATTTGCTATTTTCCTTATTATGTTATATAGCTTAGGACATAAACACTTGCATGCCCTGGTAAAGGAGAAAACTGGAAAAGCTAGCACCATCCTGCAGCACAGAGTTTAAATTAAACAATATATATGGATATCTCTGAGGGATATATATATATATATCTCCCTCGGAGACCTCTATTACCTCCTTTGTGGGGTCAAACAAGTACAGACACTGTTGAGAGTTACAGTAACAAGAAACCAAATCTATTTCCAACAAGTAAGGCAATAAAAGCATCTTTTATTAGCTATCTACAAATAATGTAAATTCCTATATATGACCCAGTAGAGAGGGATTTTCTGCCAAGATCATCATACAGTCATAGAATAATTCGAGCTAGAAGTGCCCTCTGGAGGCCACCTCGTCCATTGGCCTGCTCAAAGAAGACATGGCTGGAACAGATTGTTCAGAATCCCAGCAGGAGTTAGTTAAATATCTCCAAGGAAGGAGTGTCAGTAATCTTTGAGAATCCCTTTTGCTGTGCCTGATCAGCTTGACCCTCAGCCTCAAAATCAAGCTTTTCAAAGCCTCTGAGTGACATGGCCTTTCTGTGTCACAATGATGGTTTGAAAATCATCTTACACACAGTGGTCTCTGCAAAACCAGAGAAGTCTCCAGTGATGCAGTGGGTGGAGGTGGCTTAGTCCTGCATCACCTGCCTCAACAGTGCTCCAGTGCTGCTGCAGCACTTTGAGGCTCCAGGGAACTGCTGTGGTTAATGAGAGACGACTCCTGGGGAAGGCAACTGCAGAACCACCATTGTTCACACATTGATTATTTCGTCAACAAAATTAAGAATATGAAAATGAAGCCAGATATTTGTAGTGGAGATTTTTTAAAAGAAAATTCGACTCTGCAACCTTCTTTAGAGTATAAAAAATACCTGTATAAGTTTTGGAACTAGCTTAATATTTACATTTATGCAGTGCCTTAATGCCAAAGTACAAACACAGGGTTTATAAATACAATATGTAAAGTAGAAATATCTAATTATGTTGAATATTTATATGGTACTTCTCATTCTCTAGATTTTTGGCTTGACTCTTTTGCCTTCATACATATAAACAAGTAAAACTTTGATAAAATGAACCAAAGTCCTAACCAATCACTTTTGGTAAGGATGTGAGTTCATGGGCACTCACTTCCACGTGGACATCATGAAAATCTCAATCGTTATTTTTTAATAGTTCTTCTCTTCTGCTGTACATTTCACCAGAAACATGCAGACACTGACCATGCAAGCACTGGGGGCCTGTGGAAGGGCTTCTAGAGACTTCAATCCCTTGTGCCTACAGCAAACATGTTGGCTCAAAAATTGCTTTTCACCAGCTGATAATAGCCAATCTTTGTATGGCTTCACATAGCAGCTTTTTTTCCCTTGAGCCTGGGTGCTGACAAGAAAGTTCACTGATTTTGGAGAATAACTCAGCTCATAGCACAAGGATTTGAACACGGTTCTCTCTCCTGGTTGCTCCTGAGGCTGAATGATGTAGCATTCCAGGCCCAAACCCTCCTCTTCACAAGAGAATCTGGGTTATGGCTAATATCTGGATAATGGGAGCGGTACAAACATCTCATGTCTGTATGTCAAGCCACTGCTTTCATCCCTAAAGATGGTTTGTTTCCAGCACAGATCCGTCAGGCCACACCTCAGGGGATGAAAATGGACTGTGGCAGGCAATATCATCATGACTGAGCAACAGCATGAACTCCAGTGGGAGCTGAGCACTGAGCAGTCACAGACCCGGCCATTTGGCATGGTCCCTATTCAGCATGCACATAGAGCTCAGCAGCGAGCTGAAGAGTGCTCTCCCAGCCTAGCAGCATTCTCAGCCACTGTGAGTATTTCTTGGTTTTTATCCACCGAGAAGGTTCTCTGGCTGATACTGAAAAAAGAAAAATGGAAAAAAAAAGAAAAAAGGAAAAAAAGGAAAAAAAATTTAAAATGTTAAAAGAAAAAAGGGACAAATTTAAAAAATAAAAAGCAAAAAGAAGAAAGAAAGAGAAAAAGAAGAAAGAAAGAAAAGAAGAAAAGAAAAAAGGAGAAAAATAAAAGAAAATTTAAAAAGAAAGAAAAAAAAGAAAAGAGAAAAAAAGAATGAAGGAAGCTACAACAACTACAGAATAAGGTCATTTCACTGTAAGCCACCCCAGCAGAAACCCATCCTGAGAGACCTTCTCAGATTCTCCCTGCTCCCACACTTGGCTTCAGGCAGAGCCCTCCCCACTGTGTATGCCACACTGATTTTCCTGTCCAGGTGGCTTTTATTCTGGGATGTCCCATCCCACTGCAGCTGCTTCCTTTGATACCTTCCTTTCCTACCTCTGGAGGCTCACGGGGCCTCAGTAGGGAGAAAGTTATGCAGGCTCCCTCTTAGAAGCACAATGAGCTCTTTTCATCCCACTGTTCCTGCAGGATAATGTTCCTGCTACACTCCATTATCCTCTGCTTTTTGGCACAAGCAAACATCTGGTTCTTTTCTGTAAGCAACATTTTCCAGAAAATTAGAGCAACTTCTCTTGCACCGATCTAGTGGCCAAAGGGGACAGCTAAAATGTGACATGGCAACATTCCCTGGTGAAAAGAAGTGTCTACAGGCATTAAATTTAAAGCTGTATTTTAGTTGACTGAGTTATCAGATTGTGTTTAACAGCAGCAGTCATACTTGTGGTAGACAGGAGGAGGTTTTGGAGCAGATACTGCTGTAGCAGAACAGTTTGCATGTGATACTGTGTGAATGAATACAAAATCTAAATTCAGTTCTCCACCAATTAAAAGAGTGAATCAAGACAAAAAGCCATAACTATTGAGACCACTGTGTCCCTGGCTGTCATTGGAAATGTTCCAGCAACAGGCTGGATTCACCCCATGCTGTATGACTTCTCTGCTGTTAGCCACTCAATATTTCATTAAAGAGTTTTCCTTCTCCAGTCTCTTCCTCTTTCATGGAATCATAGAACAGTTTGGGTTGGGAGGACCTTTAAAGGTCATCTAGTCAAAGCTCCCTGCAATGAGCAGGGACAGCTTCAACTAGATCAGGCCACTGATACTTGGTAAATATAAATTAAATACCTCCACTCTTACTTATATTTATCACAGCTTTGCTCCTCTATATAGAGGAGGTCACCATGAAGTTCTCAAACACAGCAATCTGGCATTTCATTGAAGATTAATGTAGTTATTTCTGTTTTCTGTGGGACTTCTGTGGTGCTAAGGATGTCCTGTACATCAAGTGTTCTACTTTTAACACAGCCCATATGCATCACAAACAGAACCAAACCCATCCACTTAAGATCTAACCAATAATTAAATATTTAGTAGCACAAAGTTAAATTTGCCTAAATAGTATTTTGTACCTCTCCAGAAATATAAAGTAAAATTGAGACCTTCAGAACATCAGGAAATCAAGAAGTAAATGTGAAGCCCTAAATTTAATGACTCATCTGGATACCTCTTTCATAGGTGGAACATAAGAGGAACAGATGGAACATTAGAAAAATAGAGACCCCAGTTCTTTATTTAGTTACATCAATAAATTATATTACCTTCCTTCAAACAGCACAATGCTGTCATAAAACCATTATTATATTGGTTGCTTTGACAAAAATCATTACTTCCAAGTAAACATTTCATGGAAACATTTATGTATTTGCTGGGTAAATACAACTAAGTTTTGCTCTCTGTTGACCACAAATTTGATTTTATCTCTTGAATTACAAATTTGCCCAACTAAGCCCCAGCTTGTAATGACCAGCAAACCAGCTATGAAGCTTCCCCCTCTCCAAACCATAGGCTGCCATAGGAGATCCTGCCAAGCTCTCACATTAGCTCCCTGTGTAATTACAGCTCTTTAGTTCAGTGGGGTGTGATTAGCTCAAGCTGTAACTCATTAAGTGCACTATAATTACAGCGCACTCAGCTTCACAGTTGGTTTTGACCTAGAAAGGGTGTGTTCCTGGGGTTATTTTAGCAATCTGTTGGCAGTGCTTTTAGGCAGTACCAAGCCTCACAAGGGAAACATCTGAAATTCGACAGGCACTTGGCAGTCTCGTTAGTGGCTGCCAGTGTTAAACCTGTCTGGATATTTCTGAGTGTTCTGCATGTTGGTCTCATCCATGTGTCTTTACCTCACATATCAAGATTCTCTCTTCTTTTAGCAACAGATGCACAGTGGAGAAAAAAAGAAGGGTTTATTTAATAACTGTGAGATTATTAATTTTTGAATAAAATAATCAAAAATATAAATATGCAGTGAGTGCTGGAATTATAAAAGGCAGTAAAAATAACAAGCTGTGCATGGGAGAAGTCTCCTTTTATGATAAGGAATTATATTTTAGTGCAATTAGGGCAGCAGATGCTTAATGCCTGGCCTAAAAAAAATAAACACAGTTTCCACAAAAATCTTTCATGACAATTTGCCATTACAGATGTGTATAAAAGAACAATATTATAGCCATCTTCAAAAGATTGTCCTCTATTTTTTGCATTTCTTTTTAACACTTTATTTGAATTAATGTTGCTAGGTACCATTGCATCAATTTAACCCTACCCATGAAGAAAAGCTGCCAATTCGTTTCCATTATGTTGGTGGTCTGGTGACACAACACCTTACCTGCCAGTCACATCAAATATTCTCTCTTTTTTTCTGTGTTAAAAAGAGTCTTCCTGAAAATTTCTCTCTCTGTCTTTTTTTTTTCAAGAGGTGTTGCTTTCACCAGTTATTTCTGGACATATGAATGCTGATAAACTGCTTCTGCAAGACCAGAATTGCTTTTCACCTATTAAGAAACAAGAATTAATCATACAACCTATAAAGTAAACACAAAATTAAATTGGACTTTTCTTTGATCAGTAGGGAAGGAGAATTTTCCACTCAAAAAAAGTGTGGAGGACAGGCCAATGCTTTTTTATCACACATAATTAAGCAAATGGCCTGCAGTATTGTGACAGTTTTGTATGGCCTTCTCTTGGAATTTTATACCTTCAGGCGGAAGAAAAGGGTGCAGAAAAGCAGCACTGGGAAAAATGTGTCTGAGAATAGTCTGTAGCATAATAGATAGATACACTATTGTTGCAGAAAAGAAATTTTCAGCTTTGATTCTATGAAAAATACCCCTGCTCTGCAAGAAATTCTGTTCCCATCAGGAGAGCGTAGTGGAAGAGCTCAGAAAAGTGGCTGCCAAAGATGTAACAGGCAGCTTTTTCTCAACAGGGGGTTAACTTCACTCCTTCGTGTGCAAGACTGAGCTCTCTGAATCCCTCTGAAGTTCTGCTGTCACTTATGTCTCACTGCTGTGGTCTTTTAACCCAAAGGCCTGCAAGGCAGCCCCAGCCAAGGCATGAAGAAACATCCCTCCCTGATCTCTGAATGCTGAAGGTGTCCCAGCAGATTGGCAGAGCACTGCTTGTGGCAGGCGGGATCTGTGGGAACAATGGATTACAAAGCCAAGGCACTGTGCTTTCTTACACAGAGAAATTGAAAGAAAACTCTCAGTCAGGCCTGCTGAGGGAATCTGAAAGAGATGAAACCCAAGGACCTTCGAGAACTCCTTTTCTTTAGGCTCTGCATGCAAGTGCATGTTGTACGACCTCCATGGCTAAAGGATGCTGCTTAAAAGCAAGGGCAAGATCATGTAATCCCTCTAAAGTGACATTATTACAGATGGCAACTGTGGGAAGGATTCATTTACCATCCATCATTTACCACCAGATGCAGTGGCTACTCTTTACACATCACAAGGCTTTTCTTACATGTCCCAAAGGGTTGTGTAATTCTAACAAAAGCTTCTGCTGCTCTAGCCCATGTTAGTTGGGATTTGGAGTTTTCCCAAGATCTCATCTGGTTAAATGTGCATTTTATTAAAAGCCCGGGTCTGCTACTGTTTGCCATGGTGAGAGATGTTGTGGGCAGTCAAGGAAAAGTCTTGAGTCCTAAAAAATTAGGCAATAAAAATTTTATAGGTTGACAGATTTGATTCAAAGTAAAAATATATTAGGCCTTTCTTTTTGTCCTCTCTTCATTTTTCCATTGTCACTTTTCTAAGACATTATTTTACAAATTCAGTTTCTACAAACACAAAACTGTTATAAAAGCAGTTCCATTTTCATGAAACATTGCCCAGCTGATTTTATCACTAGCGATCCTACTAAAATAAAAAAAAATTATTATTGTGCACACAAGGAGTGTTTGCTTCCAAGCAGAGGGTAGAACATATGTCATGAGCAGTTACTAAAATAACAATATGCACTAATACAGGTGGATTCAACAATCAGGGGGCATTTCAATGATTTTATTAACACTCTTTTTATTATTGTTTATTATTATTATTATCATCATCATCATCATCATCACCATCATCATCTAGTGGTATTTTAACTGTTCCAGATATCAAGTTAAAAAAAAAAAATCAATCTTGCATATTAGAATTCCATAGATGTGCTCTTGAAAGAAAACTTATTTGAATATGAGTTTTATCTTTGTACAGGTGATTGCACTGGAGTCAGCAGAAGTTTTGCAAGAGTGAAATCAGCTTCTCAAATGTTTAGGATATGCCTTGTGAAGTGGTTTCTGCAATTCAGTTGAGTAGGATGTATGCAGCTTCATTCAAGTCTCTGTCTTGGTGTCTCCACATATAATCACAGAATCATCAAGGTTGGAAAATACCTTTAATATCATCAAGTCCAACCATCCATCCAGTACTGCCACTGTAACCACTGAACCACTAAACTACATCACCCAGCACCAGATCCAGATGCCTCTTAAACACCCCCAGGGATCATGACTTCAGCTCTTCCCTGGGCAACTCATTCCAATGCCTGACCACCCTAACAGTAAAAACCATTTTCTATTATCTATCATGACACTGACAGCAAAGAACTTAAGAAAAAAAGAAAATGCAGTCTCCCTTTAAAACTGGACCAGCACATAGAAAGAAGATTTCCAAGGCAGGGAAGCGAGAGAGCAAGAGGCAACGTAAACCTGCAGCCCAGTGAAAAGATGATTTGATTTGCCTTTCTCTCCTCACTAAGCTATGTGCAAGCCCTTCCTTGTCCCAAAGATATCAAATCATCTTTGCTGTGACCCTCTAAAAGACAGAGTGGGGAGGGAGGGCACCCAAAAGACAGGTTAGATGCCTAAGAGAAAAAGGGAGTTCATCCTGGCATTAGGAGAGAGCTGAATTTGGGAACATCCCCTGCAGTATGCTTTCTTCGTGGCTGTGTTTCCCTCTGCCCATCTTATCAGCAGACAGGCTTGTTTTCATCCCATTTCTGACTCACCATACAGAGAGAAGTTGCTAACTTCTGTCCATGGATTTTAGGCTCCAGCAGTAAAGTTTGGCGCATCTAAATCAGTAAGAAGTAGACATCAAAAAGGACATACTGTTTAATTACTGGGGTATCAGGGGCTATTTTCATTCCCTTTGGTCATCTGCCAAAAGTAACACTGCAATAAGGCCCTCTTAACATACAGCAACTACTGACAGCCACTCTTGCCCACCTGAGAGCAGAGAATCATCTCAGACCTTTCTGGTCTGTTCTATTCCTCCCCCCCATTTCTTTTCCTTTTTGTGAATATATCCATATTGCACTTATAAGGGAGGCAACCGCTCAGCATACCTGCTCTCATGCTTTTTCCTTTTTCTTTGTCACTCTTCTGAAATACATTCCAGCTCCTTACTCTGCTTGAGCTGACTGGAGTAATGAGGAGTCTTACTCAACATCTTGGCTATTCTCTGCCTTATGTTTCACTTCTTAATGAGTGGAAAAGGTCAAATAACTGGTATAAATTCACTCCAGCAGCTGGTCTGACTATCCACACTTTCAGCCAGTGCTACTTCACTTGGACCAATTACATTCTTCTAATCTGCTTTTTCTTGCCAGTGTCAGTCTCTTGGTGCCTGACACCTTCTTACAGTTTCCACTAATATATCCCTATCCAGCAGGTCTGACCCAAAGATGCTCTCCCCTGTAGGAGAATTCAAACATCTTCATTACATTCCTGGAATCATTCTCTGGCTTCCTTCACTGTGAAATGTAATCGGCCTCTGTGCCCCAAGGGACACACTTCTCTCAGCCTGCTTTGGGAAGTGCAGCTTCCTGGGGCACACTGCAGACACATATTTGCTGACTGCAGGGCTCAAAAAATTAACTCAGAAGTACAATGAGAGCATTGGAGGTGATAATTCCTCTCCCTCATGCTCCAGTTGAGAACCACAAATGTAAAGAAGATATGAATGAAAACTACAGGTCCTTTTGTTAGACTACAATTTGAAGTGTCTTCTAATTTGACCCTCACTCTCTAAATCCTTGAATTGTCTATGGAAACACAAAAAACTCAGAAAAGGTTAAAAGTTACTGAGAGAGACACTTTCATAGGTCATAATTAATTTTTTCATTGATTTTCTGTCCTTACATTACACCTTCTCGTGCATGTCAGGTTTACTCGTGTGCCTGTCAGTTGAAATGAACATACATTGCTCCTTATCTCTGCCAGGAGGGTAGCAGCAATCCATCAGTGTCACATTAGGTTATTGGTCTGCTTATTACCCACCCAAATTTGTGTCCTGTGGAGGTATCCTTTTGAAGGATGTGGCCTTTATTTACTGACTATTTCTTATAAACAATTGCTAGTTTAGAAATAATTGTTCTTTTCAGGGATGCATGCCTCTTGCTTACCTTTCTAAGGTATTACTTTTTTGCTACTCCTTGGAAACCTATGGAGGTTCATCAGGAAATTTGCATATTTGCAGATTTGAAAAGACACCAAGAGGACCTCTCTGTTTAGAGAGCAGCATAACAGCATCATCCAGTGGATTATGTTGATTTAAACTGGTTTCTGTGGTGTTAGGTTCATGGTAGATGCTATAATTGATGCAAGACATTTATTGCCAAGTGGAAATATACAGTCATAATAAAAACCAAATGAATAAGCATTTTTTAAAATAAAAACAAAAACAAGAAGAGCAACAACAAAAAAGAAAAGCATTTTCACATAGTTCTACAATCTGAAATGAGATTTCGATTACAGGGTGATGGGTTAGAGAGGGATGACTAGAGTTATTAAACACGTACAGCTTCCTTTACTTGAGTAATTTGGTATTGGTTTCCAGTCGAGCAGAAAATATTAGTAGAAGATGAGGCTGCAAAAGCATAACAAACCTGAATATGTAATTTTTTAAAGTCTAGAAAGGTCATTCAGGGGTCTGCTGAGAACACTACACTGCTGTTTATTGAACTGGATAACACACACAAATTATAGTCCCATCTGTAGCAGACATCCAGAGATTAATATAGGATTCTAATATTATAGTTGTCATTGTAAAGCCTTTCCTCCAAAGATAAAAGAGCCTCAGAGTCATTAGTGAATGAGGCCATATGTAGTATTCCACTAAACAAGCTTTGCAAAGATGAAACGCAGGAGCAGCAGCGAAATGGACTCTCAGTTTCCGCTTGCTTTGAGAGGTGTGGTGGAGCTGTGTGTCCATTTGTGGTTTCTTACAGTGGCTTTTATCAACAGCAAGTAAAACAGAATGGCTGCAGAAGGAGGTGCTGTACACATAGGAATGGGAAACCTCACTCTATTTTGGGCTGTATGGAGAGCTCTGTCCATCCCTGTTTTTATCAATCCCAGGCAATGTGCTCCTTAAGTCCTAAAGGACACTTGTGTGGCTCAAGAGCTGGGCCTAGCACAAGGAACAAAGTCTCACTCCTGATGCCCAGAAACAGCGTAGAAAAAAATCCTACACAGAAGTTAACCATATAAACGGTATCTTTTTGGCGAGTCAGTAGCAAAATGAGAAATCTCATTTTTCTTCTACTTTTCTTCTACAGGGACACAATTAATTTAGATGTTCACTACAAAGGAAGCATTTGAAAATGCTGAGGCTTTCCTCAGTACTGCTCTGTCTCTGGCAGAGTCAATGGATGGGCAGCAGGGATGAAATTTCTCTTGATCTAGTTCACAGTGGAAGACAGTGCCTAATTAGACAGCTATTTGCTAAGGAGTCCATTTTCACTTTTCTCTTTGTTTTTATTCTTTTATTCTCCTCTTCCATTTCTGCAGTTAATCCTGTTCAGTCTTTCTGCAGGAGGTCTACAGAGGAAAAATAATGAAGTTACCAGTATGCTGTTAATTAATCTCCCTCTCTTTATTAATAGTGTCAGGAACACTCAGAAGTGAAGGTAGAATTTTTACAATTTTGTTGATGACTGAACATTGCCAGTTACTCTAAATTGTCAACAGTATAAAACAAATCACAGGCATAACAGTGCTTCAACAATTAGTGTAGGAAGCTGGAGTGCAAACTCTTCTAGAAAGAGCAGTTTAATGAGATACATATGTGGTAAAGTCCTGTAGATGTGAAGGAAGTTGCTGTTTCTGATTTTAAAGCTATTCTGTAAAGCTTCATGACAGCTCTTATCATCTTCATGTTTATTTTCCATTTATCCATATTTTTATAATATAAAATATGATGAATAAACATATTTTAAATTACTTTCCTTTTCTCTTCCCTCTGCCCCCTCAATATCCAAATGTTTCAAGCAGTATCTTTGCAGGTCTATTTTATTGCTGGTCTCTCTTCCCTTTCTTGTCTCCCGTACTTCCTAATTTCCATTACTAATTAATTATTGTGAATCTTGTTTCCATCTTATTTAGAAACAGATTGTTGGTCTCTCATGCTTTCACAATGTGGTTTTTTTTCCTTAGGAGAAACTCATTTTTCTGCATCCCAGACTACTTTCTCAAAGTACATGACACTGTCAAATCCCTTATCCAGTTTTATACAGGTTGTGGAACTTGTCCTCTTCCAAAAACTCCCATCTCCAGTGTTCTTTCTAGGCACCTTGCCCCTTTTCACCCCTCTACTCCACCCCCGTCACTCCCTGCTGTACTCCAGTTTTTGTCCTGTTGCTGCCAGGATTGATGCAGTAGAAGGAGCCCTGAAAATCCAAATAGGCCAGCTTTTTGCTCTCAGCTGTTTTATCAAGGACCATAAAATCTTCATCAGCCAGAAGCAGCATCTGCAGGGCTGTTACTCGCTATTTCTCAGCTTGGGCAAGAACCGTGCTTACTGCAGATCAGATTTCTTGGGAAAATGGGCACCAAACTGTGACAAGTCTTTCTGGAGTTCACAATAAGTGAGCTAACAGCGTGCTTTATAACCTTCTCAAAAATGGTCTTGTCAGGAGACAAGAAAATAGCAAATATCTGACATGAGGCCATTCCCCTGCCAAATATCAACTTCCATCTCTAAAGGAGGAAGGCAGCAGAGAACTTGTTTTAATAAGGAGAAGCACTGACTCATGCTGGGGAGTCAAGTGAAGCTGCCAGGATGGGGAGGCTTCTGTGTGGCCAGCAAGGTGGCAGCAGGAGAGTCTCCATGCCTTGCTGGTGCTGGTAGCTGCTCTTCTTAAGCTCAGCTGAATGAATTCCTTCCAGTGAAGTACCTCCTGTGAGAAACTGGAATGTTAGTGGTTAGTGACTCAAAGCAACCAACCATTTGCAGAGGCTGCAGGGTGCTTTGCTGAGGCTGGGTTTGCACCCCCCCAGCAGAGGAGAAGCAGAATCTATCAGCAAGAACCTGAGTTAGCCTCACCTTCAGGGGCTGGTCATAACCCCTCCTAACCTGGATGTTCACATTACTCAAAGGAGGCTCTGAAGATCACCATGAAGGGTCAGATTATTACCCAACACGACAGTGAATCGAATTATCTTGGCTACACTCACTGCTGCATCGCTACAGCACAAGATTCACAGTACCTCCCTACCAATCCACTCTCAGTTCTGCTCTCTTAAGAGTTTTGTTCTGCTCTGCTCTATTCTTGCTTTTTCACCTTTTTGGCTTCTGGAACTGTGGATGGGCGTGTCCCCCTCCATTTATCTATCTTTCCTTCCTATCATTAGACTTAGCCTCTGACTCACTTATAAAGAATCTTTCTGCTTCAGAGATATGGTTCCTAATGCCATCCCAATCATGTAATATCCCAATTCCTGCAGAGATTTACAGATAAAAGTAGCATTAGGAAGTAATAGTTTGGCTGTTTATTGATGCATCATAGTACCTAGGGAAAAGTAAGAATGAGTACTCCAATACTGCTTTCTGTGAATCACCAATAATTTCTTTATGAAACATGGATATGTGACTGTAGCTGTGACAGGAAGGCTGGTGTGAGAAGGGAGTATGGAGACATTCTCCAGTCTTCCTCCCATGTGGCTGATAGAGAACTGACAAGGCGAAGGACCAAGGAAAGGAGAGACCAAATGGAAACCATGAACTACCAAGTGCACGCACAGCTGAAAGATTAACAAATTCTAGGACTATGAGCCAGGCCTGAGGTAAGATCACTAAATCAATAGAATTTTTTTTGTGTGTGTGTATTATTCCCAAGTCACTTCCTCTACTAGCTCTTAGAGCTTCTTCCCATCTCTAGTATTATCCCATCTCCCAAAGCACAAGAAACTATCTGCCTCTATTCTCCACTCCCTCTGCATCATGCAGAGAGATCAGCTGTGCTTCTGGATTTAGGTCTGAGAAACTGAGGGAATAACTGGCCACCTTGCAGATGGTTATGCCCAGAAGATGCATTAAATTTGCCTTCACCCTTCCTCCTTCTCCTTATTCCCAGACCTCAGGGCAGTAAATTGCTTTTGATTTGCTGCCTCAGCTAGTCTGACCAGCAAGTACAGCAAAATGGAATCAAGGCTCTGCCCTCTGCCTGGCTCCCCATGGTGAGGGGAATCATATTAACAGCTCTGAACATTCAGGTGTCAGGTCTCAGTAGAACTCTTAAGGTTGTAGGTGAGCTTCTCAACTCCCAGGACTGATACACGACTTTGACCACGGTCTGATTCTGACTCTAACCCTAATCTACAGGGCTCTGAAGCTGTTAATTCCTGATGCTTGCCTGCCAGCTCCCAGCAGCACCAGCACACAACAGAAGGCTCCAAATGGTGCTCTCATCGTCAGTGAGAGCAGCAAAATCTTCTGGGGCATATTAGTCCTGCTGATAGGTGGGAAGGCAACAGATGGAAAAGAGGTTTAAAAGCTCTGGGGACATCCATGATGCTCCAGGGACTACAGATGGCTGGGAATGAACACAGTAAAAGCTGCACCAAAATTATTCAGGGCCTCTTACCATCCTAGAGCTGAAGGAGTGATTTGGCCACTTTGTAAGCAATGCCCGTGACAGATGGTTGAATACCTATCTATTCAGAGGCTGCTAATAGAAGTATTATGGCAAACCTTGAATTCTGCTAATCCACAAATTCTAAACCTGCACAAAAGATAGATGGTAAGATTAACTCAGAAACCAAACAGCCTAAATAAAACCTACACATCTGGAGACATGAATTAATACTTCCTGTTATTTAATGTGGCTCATTAGAAGAACAAGAAATATATGACAGCTGATTTTTAAGTGACATTCTGTCTGCTCCACTGACCTTGATTTTGGATAGAATGTATGAATTAGTACAGAGCCACACTGCATTCAGTCCTCTCCTTCCTTCTACCTTCTCAAAGAGAGGGGGGAAATTGAATCCTCATCTATTTAAAATTCTGCTTGTATTAAGAGAGCACAGTCAGAAGAATTAATTTTTGTTGTAGGTTTCACAGCTGGGCTACAATCTGAGGAAGACAGAAGCTGGTAGCAGAGCAGGCAACAGCACTCTGCCCATCAATTCTAATGGATTGACTTGAAGAATAAGACATCAGATGA
The DNA here is from genome assembly GCA_013398615.1 of Brachypodius melanocephalos. Taxonomy (NCBI): domain Eukaryota; kingdom Metazoa; phylum Chordata; class Aves; order Passeriformes; family Pycnonotidae; genus Brachypodius; species Brachypodius melanocephalos. The sequence continues at coordinate 6,481,047 of VZSR01003812.1, read as the reverse complement.
GAAACGTGCCAGAATTGGACTCTGAAAAAATTATTTGACCACATACTTCTATAGCTGAAAACATTCTATTTATTTATCATAAAAAACCAAGCAACACAATAAAAAACAATTTTGGCACAAGCTGAATGAGTATCAGATAACTAGTTGCTTTTCCCAGTGGAAGTACACCCTTCCTACTCAGGCTATTAAAATAAGTTTCTAAACCCTAAAACAAAAGTTTCAACAACAACAAAAAAGAATGAATTGTTATCATTAAAAAACCTATAATGCAGTGTTTGCTAGAAGAGGAGATCTCAGGAGCTATTTCAAATCTGAGCTTAAAGGATGTATTTAGATCAAGAGTTCATGCTTACAGTCCATCTTCCTAGTCATCATTCTAACTCTTCTCTATTGTATCGGAGCACCTCATAAAGACAAATTCATCCAAAGAATATAACCTTATCTCCTGAGGGCATTGCACTGAATTTTCAGGTAGAAAGTTTTGAAAAACTTACTGATGAGTGACTTGCCAAAAGGTGTACAGAGAATAAGGTATCGATGCCTGGAGTTTAAACCCTGCTGCCTTACCCAGCAGCTGCTTTACCACATAGTGGTGAATAAGGACTTAAAAGGCATCTACAGCAAAACATTATTTTCTCACATTATTTAAACCATTTACTAGAGTAAGTAGCATAGCAAAGTATCATAGGAGTAGCCATATGATGTCATATCAAAGGTCTGTCTAGCCAAGAGTCCTACCTTCATCAGTGGCGGAAAACAGATGTTGAGAGCTGTCACAAAAGCTGGAATATCCTTCTACTATCCTTCTACTCAGCACATTTTCTTGTCTGAACTTCATTTGACAACTGCATGTCAAAGCTATGTGGAAAAACTCTGTGGGCTTTCATGTGTATTGTGGAGAAGGTATGACAATTCATCTGTAGAGTAAATCTGAGCTACATGGACAACTGCTAGCTGTGCTGTCAGGTGACTTCCACATCTCTTCCATCAGAAGAGATTATTTATTTTATTATTTATTGAACTTCTTACGTCACCAGATTTTTCAGGGATCTGCAAGTCAAAAAAGGCTGGATGCTGCTTCTTTAGAGATCAGGTTTTGGATCATTCGATTTGCAGTTGCCAGTTTGTAGCTGAGAAAGTTCTGCCATCTGCTGGAGAGAAGAAAATCCACTCTGGTTCTGGCAGCGGTCTCCTCTTCCCGCATCTCATGTTCTCTTGTCTCATTGTTGTTTCAGTATTTTTTTTTTTTTTAATTTTAAAGTTGAGGACGGTTTAATTATCCTGTGTGCACAAAAATTTGTCTAAGTTATTTGGGTGCATACACATATCTTGGGCGTTAAGTTTGTTTTTTAATTCCCACTTCTGTTTCACAGGGAGGCAAATATAGTCTAACATCATTTGTACTAATTAGAAGCTGCAAGCAGAGAAGAAACTTACTCCAGCATAGTTTATTACTTCTTGAGGTATAAGGTGACTTGATCTAGTACATTTCTGAAAAGCAGGGTTTTCATGCTGACCAGAATAGAAGCAAATAAATTCAACAGTAGCACTTCAATCCAGTACAGCTCATTACTTACCACTTTGCAATTTCCCACTAGCTTATTCCTAGGAATCACAACCAGCAATTCTACCTGTGCCTTTGTCTGGGAACAGGAATGGCTTTAGTCAGCTCTTCAAATCCCGGTCAGTATTGCAGGTGAACTGAGCCACTTGAACAAAGCACTTGTCACAGCAGATGTTCTTCACATTTTAGAGGCCATCTGAGACTGAAAACAAGGAGAAGCCCCTGAACTCCATTACCTGCTGGGAGGTTTGACACCTTTTTTTTTTACAGCACGCAGTAAATGTAGCACTGACCCATGCACAACCTGTCCCTTGCAGCAGAAGGAATGCTGTGGAGGACTGACATGGGCTGGCTGTGTTGGGAGACAAGATATCTCCCCAAGAATCCATTTCTTAGGGATCCTTTTCACAGCCAGCCTTCTTCAAGAACCCAAACCAGTACAGAACATGTGTCTGTTACATATTTAAAGCACGGTAACAGTTTCTCTTTGTCCATCTTGCCAGCCTGGTATCTGTCTCAACACAGTTCAAGTTGTCTGAAGGATGAACACATCACGGTGACATTCCTGTCCATGTGAGTGCATTCAGTGGCAGACCCTGATTCAAGAAGAAGGAAGGTTGGCATATTTGCCATCCCTGCCACATGGTGTTTGTGCCCTGTGTTAAACACAGGACAGCAGCTCTTAAATGCAAGCACGCATACATGCCCTCAAGCTTGATCTTGCATCCTAGCTCCACCTGCCAAGGCTTTGATGGATGCTCTGGTTGGAGTCAGAGCAGCAGCTTTGGCCTTCTCTTATGCTGCTTCTCTAGTAGCACCACCCTGACTCCTGCAGCGAGCCCAAGAGTGAAGACACCAGGAATGCATTCTTGGATGGGTCTGCTGGGGCTGCGTGGAGCTTGGTTGTGTCACAGACATTTACTCAACTCTCCCTACCTTTTACTCATGTAAATACCGGTGGCATTTCTCTTGCAGGTAACCCGAGGTTTTGTGCTATGATAGAGCATAACAAAAACCTGCAGGAACTAGGCAGACAGAGAAGTTTTTTCCTCTATTCTTCCTCAGTTGCATTATTTAAGCCCCAAATGTAACCCAATGTCCAAAATACACTTATCTAGACTGCCGGTTTTTAAACAGTATTTATAATGATGTACAATCTAGGAGTCAAACTCTTCCATAACTCTGCAAGTCACAGGTTTAAAAAATACTGTCTTATTCCTTCTATCATGTATAAAGCAAGAAAACCAAAAGCAATGTGTCCCCTATTTTGAACACAGTTATTCTTTAGTCATCTGCAGTAACATCATCAAAAGAAGCAGAACAATTTATAGCCTAATATATATCTGTCTGCATTATAAAACAGTAAAACAAAAAGGAGAACATGAAAACTCAGAAAGGTCGCTAAAGTATCTTTGATCTCATATATTATTTCTCTTCTCAAGCACATAAATGAAAACAGTAGGCTTCACTCTGCATTCTTATACCTAGAATAATAAAACAAAATAATGTAAAAGGACATTTGTCTAACAATTCAAAAATCCTTTCTCTGAAAAGGTGAAAATCCATCCAACCCACTTCTTGTTCCTTCCTGGACAGCTGCAAAAACAAACAAACAAACAAAAACCCCAAACCAAAACAAACCAAAACAAACAAACAAACAAACAACAACAACAAAAAGAAAAATATATATTCTGCAGTGTATCCAAAGATGGTATAATATAATTCTGGCAGATCATTGAGTTCCAGGGAGTTTTCTGCAAAATGGAAGTCAAACACACGCTATCAGGGAATGAGGGCTCTTGGAGATTTTATTACAAAGTTACAGCCTGAAGAGGTAGTTGCAAGAGGCATCTCCACTGATTTCTATCCTGTGCACTCGCAGCAATCCAGCAATTACCATAAAACTTCTGCCTGACTAAAATGCATTGGGCATTAGGCAGGATATTTTCCTTTTTGTAAGATACTGCTGCAGATAAGAATTTCTTTTCGTTGTACAACTAGGTAAGAATACAATGCTGAAGTCTCTTGATGCTTTACATTTTAACAGGAATAGGTTCTTCTGATCATACAGAATTGAAAAAAAGAATGCTAGAAAATAGCTTGCACCAAAGTCCCCTGGTGTGCCTAAGGTATTCTAAACAAGAACATCATAGATTTTCCCAGGGATTATCAGAAAGAAATATTGTAAATAATTTTAAATGCATATATGCAAGAAAATGCAGGAATTATTTAAAAATTTTAAAAAAAGGAAGAAGCAGAATAGCTAATTCTTATGATGTTTAAGTGAGGACAGAAAATCCACGCTAGAATCTTGCTTGCAGACACACCTATATTACTCCAGGTAAATTATTACTTAAATTGGTTTATTTGATGTAACACCCCTATACAGACACCCACACAGATTTTATCAGCTATTTGTTTGGATCATCAACTTGATAAAAATCAACATAAAACAACTTAGGGCAATATACATATTGACCTGCACTGGTATCATTAAACAATTTCCAAAATGTCACTGAATTCTGTATTTGGACAAGGCTTGAAATATCTAACTGAGCAAAAATCTCTTTTTGGGAATCCATTGCTAATGCTTCCATCATTCTGGAAATCCAGTTCAGAGAAAAATGCATTCTCTCTCATAGGCCTGTGAGTGAAATGATGAAGCACATCCTTGTTTTATAGCTCTTTGATCACTCTTGCTCCTTAGACAGTTATGAACATCAACACTGCTCAGATTTATGCATGCAGGGCCACACATCCCCAAAAACTGGGTTTGGAAGAACACTAGTGTTTGAGAAATGAAGTCAGAGCCAGCAAATGAGCAAGAGAAGGATGCCTTTGCTGGCTTGTTTCAGTGGCTGGCCACATTCAGTCCTCACCCAGTACAATTGTTCATCTCAATCAGCACAGGGAATGTATCTGAACACAGCACAGGGAATGTACCTGCACTGGGGGTAAGCAGTAAGTAAACAAAAGGTACCTTCAGAGATCACAACAGGAATAATTGTAAAGGTAATAGATGCTAGTAAGAACATTCAGACACTGAGAATGTTCATTCCATTTACAAGTCATGTTGAGAAGGCCACCATCATGAAAAATTTGTAAATATTTTTAATTAGAAAAAAAATCCTTGCACCCCCCAGTAGAAATGAGAATTCTCACCTGACCCTGCCCTTACCAAATTGGCAGAGTCCCTGTCTCCCACAGCCACTCAGTTTAGTCATATTTCAGATGTCTCCCTCTCGCCTATGGGTTCTTTTCCTCACAAACCCTAAGGGTTTCTGTTCACCATATTTTTTTCCTATAGCCTTTTCTCTCTCAGACTGCATCCTCCCACATTCCTTGCTCTCTGTAGCAGAGACAATTTTGAATACTCCCCTCATCTAGTGTCTTGCTCCCCCATTCACCGTCTCAAATAGAAATTTCCTTGAATGAAACTCAACATATAGCACAACTAATCTGCTTTTAATGTGATTTATTGCAGGCATGATTGTAGAAATTCAAGCCAAGCCCAAAATACTTAACAAGCATCATGAAAATAGCTTCCTATTCCTGCAACAGAGTAAGGAGATGAGAATTTTTTTTTTTCTGACTGTTTGTTATTTATAGTAAGTCACAGGGGTGACTGCAAGGGACTCCAGGCCAAACAGAACGATGGTGAGATTTGCTAGGATATGAACCTGTCATCACTCTCTCTCACTGTAAAACACGGAAAAATAGGGAAGGAGGATTTCCTGCCTGATACCCTAGGCTTTTGAATAGCCCATTCTCTGCCTCAATAAAAGTACAAAATGAAGCAGGTATTTCTTCCTGCAGCAGTGTGCTAGCAAAATGATGAGGCACTGGTCTTCCTGAGAGTTGAAAGTCTTGTGCTTTTTGGCAAACTTCTCGTTGTTTGAGATGAATTTCCCTGCCATCTCCTCATGAGTTAAAATGCTCAAGGCGCTGAAAGAAACAGCAGGCAGATGGTGCTAGTGATTTATGCATTGTCGGGCACAGAGGATAAGTGAGAGTGCTTACAGGAGCCATCTGCAGCTTCATACACTGATCCTACAGTGCATTCATTATATTTGGGCTTGACACCAGCAAGAGGAGCCTCCAGCACACAGGCGGCTGTGAGCTATAGTGGAAGTGTGCTAATATCAGCTGGAATGAGGATTTGGAGCTCCCTGGGAAGAGTAGCTTACCTCAGCCTTGCTGAGGCAGGAAGCTCCTGCTGAAGGTACCCCAGGGCATCACCCAAGGCAAACCAGCCTTTTCAGGGTAAAGTTTTCTTCTGTTTGAGAAACAGCCATAAATCCTGACATGTTTATTCTTTGGAACTTGGGTCAAATTCTTTGACTTTCTACTTCAATATTTCAATCTATGAAAAAAAAGAGGATCGTTTACTTAGCTCTTGGAGATATTGTGAAGATATTTCTATATTATTATATTGCTGTTAACATGTAAATGCACTCTACAGTGAAATACAATGTATATTGCTTTTGAAAGGCTGCCAGCCCCTGTTTTGGGACATACAAAGCATGTGTTTCAAAACTGTTATTCCTATGTATAGTAGAGATGAGTCTTAATTGAATTCAGACAAGGCTCACACTGCACCAAAACATTTGACTTCGTTGTTTAGACTTGGAGTTCAGGGTCAGTATCATCTACTTAGCCAGACACTGACCATGAAGGAGAAATACCATGGCTTTCAGATAAAGGTAAAATCCTGGCTGCATGAAATTTAATCAGAAGTTTGACAGGGCTTCTATTTTAGCACTTCAGGATGGAAAGTTTGACAATGTGTTTTTGTTTTCCTTCAGCCCCTGGCCCATGGATCTGGGTAAGCAATACCATGTTTGGGACTCAAACAAGTGAGAGGGCTATCAGACTGTATCCCTCTTGAAAACTACAGGCTGGAAAAACACTTCAACAAATGTGGAAATTTATCCGAGAGACAATTTGTCCCATAATTGAAAACACAAAGGGAGGGCCCAGAGGTAAGGCACATCTTCATTAATGCAGACAAATATTCTTGAAAAATTCTGAGCAAGCTGGGACGGTCCTGACATTGAGGAAATGAGAAAATACAAACACTGTGGCATTAAGTCATTGTGGCATTAAGTTACCAACTTAGTAAGGGAAAAAATATCCCACAACGAACTCTGAATAACACCCTAAGAATACACTTTTGGGAAAAATACTTCTGAGACTGCCCTTCACCTAAGTTCTCTGCAAATACAGGAATAGAAGGAAAAGGCTTTGTGCCTCTGAGGCTTTAGATTAAGATTGCTTAAGAAGGCAGGGCATTTTCATAACCCATCAGCATCCTCACAGGCTAGTGTCACAGCTAATGTTTGCAGCAGTACATGATTTGCAGAGATGGAGGAAACCACGTATGTGAGAACTTTCTTTTTCAAGAGAAAGACTTTGGGGGACAAAAATAACTCAGCTACCACTTGACCACATTATTATTCACAAGTGTTTGTACTAGCAAGGAAGGAGTGCCTGGAAGCATTTTGCCTTGTTTTTGGTTTTCACTACATAGGGCCCCATTGCAGAGAGGTTTAGTAAGAGGCAGTCTCTCCTCATTATCAATAGGCTGTTTTTTTAGTAAACACAAAAATTCTATCTGACGGAAGGCAGGAAAGGGTATTTATGGGCAAAACCATGCAATTGCACCTAGATTTGGGTTGCATTTAATTAGTAGCACTTTAGAACTTTTGAGTTTAAAATTGTTTAAAAGCAACATTTTCTTTCTGGAATTTTTTGCATGTCCATGAATAGTGGTATTAACAACTCTATGGCCTGCCTAGCCATTTTTGCAGTACCTGAGAAAACCATGGATTTACCAGAAAGAAAAGGTGTTTAAGACATCTGTTACAGCTGGGGTAGCTGTGCATGACCTGCAGTGAAACAGGAGACCAGGATGGAAGCAGGAGAGGTGTTTGGCCAATGCAGAGCCTGAGGAATGAAAGGTGTCTCTTAAAGTGTTTAAATATGTTCTCTCTTCTTTCTGCCCAACACTTGAATCAGTCATCAGCAGCTGGTGCTAACCGGGAATAAATAAAGTAAAAATTCCCTGAGTTGAGAGTGTTTCATGTGAAACAGGACAAAGAGAAAGAAAAACAAACCCCAAAAACCCAACCCCAGTTATCTCCCCTCCTTGCAATTCCAGGAGATTCAAAATTGCCTCCCCCACTTTTTTTTATTAGTGCTAGCAATGCGCTGCTTTCTCAGAGGCTCACAGGCTGGGTACCTACCAGCAGTCACCCTCCCATCTCCCACTTGTGCTCTTCACTGTCCTGCTGCACCACATGCTCTCTTTTTTCATCTCATTCACTATCAGGTCTCAAATCCACTTTTTTTTCTCCTGTTCCTGTTGGTATGCCTCCCTCTGCTGTTTGTTTTTTAATTCTAGCCTCCACTGTTGTATCATTCGTATCAAGCACAGCGGTTCAGAGCACATTCTCCCAACAAGCAGCGCTTTTCTGAGGTGTGCTGGGAAAGGAGCAGGTGGTTTTAGTCATGTTCATAGTTATGCTATAATGACCATTGACTTTACAGAACCCTACAGAACCCATGGAGGCAGGATTGAATTCAGAATCACTACAATTTATTAGAAGCAGTCATCTAGGTTTAGACTCAGCCATTTTTATTTATGAGAAGTATTTAATGGAGCTATTTGCTAAGTTAAAACTTTCATGAAAAAAGCAAACCTTGAAACTATGTTTTATCAGTTTTCAGGATGCAATAGCTTGAATCCACATCCATTCCCTCTGGTGATTCATTTGTCTCCCTCTGGATTTTCATTTCTGTAGTATAAAAGTACCACAGTGTAGGATCAGGTCAGAAATGCACACTAGAGAATAATGTAATAAAGTGTCCAATTACAGTGGTTTTTTAAACTCATGTGTTCATGGTTATTGAAGAAAACTTACACTGGGTGAATGCTTTCCTTCAGCAAATAAATGCTGTAGACTGGCTGGACTTCATGAACTTTCACATTTATTTCAATAAGGTACATGGAATTAAGGATATCATTCTATTACATTTAATCATTTTCTAAAACCCACAGGAGCCACTGTCAACTTTTCCATTTTTCAAATCAGAAAATTAAAATACTATATATATCATATTCCCACTTTACAGATGTTGTGTGTAGACTGTATCCTTGTACTTACTAAGGTACTACCAAATTTAAAATATATCACATTGACTTCATCCCATTTAGAAAATTCCTTAGGCAGAGAAAAGGAGGGTAATTCCACATGATTTGTTCTGATTTGTTAATGCCAGCTTGTTATCTTCATTACCTTGTTATCTTCTAGGGGTTACACACAGATGACCTCTGCTGGGCTATTTCTAGGAAGGGAAAAGGGGTTAAATGTATTTTCCTTGGTTGTTTTCTTCTTCCATCCTTTCAAAGGTAGCCACTGTGATTTCAATTTCACAGGCCTCTAGAATTCCCCTCGTCCTTGATAATGAATATTCTCTTCTGTAAATAAATAAAGGGCTCAGGACTCAGTCTGTTGCTCATGGACAAGTTTCATGACAACTGTACACACACAAATAAAACCTAAGAGGAAAAGACAGCTCAGATATTTCATTAGACAGAAATGCAGAGCCATCTAGACAACTTCCAACTAGATTTGCAGACAGCAAGGCTACATGCAGAGAGGAATGACAAGAAGTTTCCTGTAGCTGAGGCAATGGTGAGCATACATATCATATTTAATTTTTAATGTTTACATCTGTAAACATAGCTCTCAGCATATCAAGATCAGCCTGTCGAGGAGCAGATGTGAGACACTGGCCTTTTGTATTAAGAAGATAAGAAAAACATGATGAAGAATGCAAAAGAGAATTGTGTGACATGGAAAGGACCTAAAATCACATGGGGTGTGTTACTTTTACATAGTTTTCTCTGCACTAAGCTTTCTTATGATATAAACAAAGTGTCAGATAACACAGGAGCTGTGTGGTACAAGAGCTGAAAGAGAGAAAATTGCTTGAGCTGCCTTTCCCTGATTAGAAAATGTTTCATAAGCTTCTGACAGGCTGAAGACCATGTAATCACAACACACATTTGCAGAGGTGGATGGAGTCTTGATTCAATTGCCCTACTGCTAAATAAAAATTCAAACAAGACTCTAAGAGATGTCTGTGCTTTACACTGAATTAATGAATGCTTGTCTGTGAGAGGAAATTGAATGTGACAGTACACCTTCTTTGACAAAATTCCCTAAGCACTGACTATATAACTGCCCTGAACAGTGAATATATGTTTCGTTTTCAGTAATGATGTGCTGGAGACCAAGCATTTACAGGCTAACTGAACATAGCTATCTGCCAAGAAAATGAAGGAACTGAGACATGATCAACACTGCTTAAGGTTACTATGAGGCCTGGAAATAGAATATGTTTTGTGGATTATGCACTAAGGACATGCAATAGAAAGAAATAAAACCTACATACATTAAGGGTATGAATCAAGCTGGCAGTCAAGGGTCAGGAGGGAGGCTTACAGCAAGACAGTATCTGCTAAGGACCAATTGCAGGTTTTGCTTCAACTGAGGCATCAATCTCAACAGCTCAGGTTCTCAATGGGGAACCATATTGGTACCTGTCATGGTCCATGAATGGGCTTGCTTAGCCAGCAAACTAAAGTAGATCTGAGGGATCTATTGGAGGGAGGGCCTGGACTCATTCTGAATTAAATGAACTTTCTTTCTCCAAATTTAGGCTACAGAATGGTATTGCATCCAATATAGAAGAGAGTTATTTAAAAAAAAAAAAAAAAAAAAAAAAAAAAAAAAGCAAGAATCATCCCAGGGAACAAAAAGACTCACAAAAGGAAACAGAGAAGAGAGCCTTGATAAAAAGCCTGTAATGGAGGGACCAGCAGATACTTCCCACTGGCTTGACAAGGGAACAGAAAGAAGCGTCACACAATGGAGGTCCCTTCCTCCCCCAACAAGTAAGCCCTGTCCTTTTGAAAGGCAGGTTTATGACTTTAAGTGTATTTATTCCATTCTGTAACTCAGGAAAACACAACATGTCAGCAAGAACTTCTGGAAAAGAAGGTTCAATCTGGAGTATACTGATCTTAATGTGTGTATGTCTTCCTTCCTTCCTAAAAGAATTGGCATGTGGCAAAGGAATAGTGCCAATAGGTTATCCCCAGCCAGCATCTTGGCCCCATGCAGCTGCTCACTCACACACCCCACATCCCCTCTGTGGGATGGGAGAGAATCCAAAAGGTGAAAATGAGAAAATCTGTGGGTAGATATAAAGAGATTTTAATAGGGAAAACAAAAGCCATGCATATAAGCAAAGCAAAATAAGAAATTAATTCATTACTTCCCAGCAGCAGGCAGAAAGAACTGACATTCCATAAAATGTGAATGTTTTACATCCTTCATGTTTACCATTCAGTGCAAGAGTTGATGCATTGCTGTTTTCTATTTCTCCACAATACCAAAACTAATACAAAGAGCTCTGGGAAAACTGACTGCAAGTGTGTAAGCTAAGTATCAGGTGAAACAGGTGCATTAGGTCTCCTTGCTGGAAGAACTCCCTCTCAACAGGATTATTGGATTAAAATCCTACTGATACAGCTAAATATAATCCTATCAAGCTCAGTTCACTGTACAGGAGAAATGTGAAGTTCTCTACATAAAAGTTGGAGGCTAAAAACAGACACATGGGGGGAAGGAGCTTCTCCAAGACAGAAGAGGAGCTGATACAGCAGATATTTAAAGAGGACTTGTCAGACAAGAGCATACTGAAAACTGCAGAAATGACAAACCAGATCAGGGCCAAGAATACTTGAACTGGTGATGCAAAAGAATAAAAATATGTGAGTACTTGAAAAATGCCTGAGTTGAATTAAAAATCCTGTAACATCATGTCCTAAATAACTAAATATAATGCAGAAAATCAGGACTGACATATCTCATGGAGACAAGCTTAGATCTAAAGGAGGGAGGAACATTCTGCAGTGTCAAGGTCTGTGACAGAATGAGTACTTCTGCATCTAATAAAATAAAAATGTGATCTAACTATGGAAAAGTAAGTTTAACTTCTTTTATGTTAGCCCTGTGAATGGCTGGGGTAAATGATGGATTACTGCAGCAAAAGTAATTTCCTAAGGATAGCATTTGTAACTGCGAAGAGATTGAAGACAGTGAGAATTACTGTACTGTAAATAAGAAATACTTCAGATACCTGCCATAGAGCTTTTAGAGTCAAAGTGGAAATAGCTTCATCTCATTTTTAATTAGCATAAACGTGCTGACTTTAAATGAGAGACTCAAATCATTGGCAATGTCAGTGGTTTTAAAGCTTCAAAACATTTGTCCTAAACCAACTGTGTATTACCAAACTCGATGATTAAAAGGCTGCTACTAAACGTTGTTTCCTACCATGTACAATGTACTTACCACCCAATAATAATCCTTTCTAATTTTCATTAAAATTCTAATTTCACTGCCATCAGAATGCAGATAATTGCTCCAAATCACAAAGCTGTGCAGTGAGGCCACAAGAGCTCAGAGGCCACAGAGCTCAGGGCCCCATCAGCAGCACTAAGGCTCTCCCACAGGGGAGGGACCCAAAACTGAGCTTCCTTCCATCAGAACACACTAAAACCACTCGAAGTGAGCATTATACCTACAAGGTGTTTCACTTCTCTGCCAACCCCCTGCTGCTTGTTAATTAAAACCAAATTTTGTTAATTAGAACAATGGTCCAAATTTTAACTTTTACTAAAAATGATTTTTTTTTAAGCTAAGAACAAAAGCCTCTGTTCTCTTTGACAGATATTGGAAGCTGAAACTTCTAGGAAGTGCAAGGAAGACAGCTTCCCTGAAAACATAAAATTGCCGTATTTTTCCTCTTAATATTTTTAGTACAGTATTTCTGGGAGTTTTTTTCTGGTTTTGTTAACTTTCCCCATGTTGTCAGAGTTCCCTACACCTGTAGATGTAGCAGGAAATGACTATCCACTTCAGAGAAACCAAAAAATAAAATGTGTGCAGAAATCTCCTTTGCCAGGACTGCACAATTCTCACATTACTTCGGATTCTGCTGTTGCTTTTAGTCTTCCTCTGTTTTCCTTTCCCAGTGAAGCCCCATGTGGCTGTGTTAACATTAGATAACAAGACAACACCCAGCAGGATTACAATGAATACCCTCTAGCGACTCTGCAAGCATGTTATCTGAGAATAATGCAAATTTTATCTTCTTTTCGAACAGAGCTTCTTTGTGTTCCTATAGCATCTACCGGCCCTAATCACGTACTTATCATAATCAAAGATGTGCACAATCACAAAACAAAAACATTCTGCCTTTTTGTTGTTCACCTTGACTCTGAAGTATTTTATCTTGTTTTCTGAGAACAGATGCACTTGGGAGCTAACCCTGAGGTGGTGGCACTGCCAGAAGCTCCCCCAGTTCAGGTGGAAGTTGTTCTTCCTGTGGCTCAGCTTCCTGTCTAGCACTCAGCTCTCCTGTCACGATTTCCCCCTCCTTTCACAAGAGTTGAGTCAGAAAGGAGCAGCTGTGGGTAGCTGAGGTGAAAAGCTTGCTGCAATATATTATTGCATATTTTATCCTGAAGTGGAAAAAGGGACCAGATGAATTCTTGGTGGTCCTGAGTGCATTAATAAGCCTAAATGGCTCTAAGCAGCCTCATCTGCAGCTTCTACTTATACCCATAGGCCCAAGAGCTCTATTTAAGCACAGCCCCGGGCCCTTACGCCTTACCTGAGCTGTGTTAGAAGAGTATTAAGCCTGTGGGATGGTAAGTCTTCATTCAAGCTTCAACCTCTACCCTGAGTTCCTGGTTTGACATCACCCTGCTCTTGTTGCCTCGGTGGGTGCTAGGCCTCATCCTAAACATCACAAAGGGATTTTGTTCCTGGCTCCACCTTACATCTCTCTCTTTGTTGTGATATTGCTTTATCATCTGAACTTCTGGCGGACTGTGACTGTCTCTAGGTCTGTCTGGCTCAACTGAATGTGGGAGTGGGTCTTGGATGGTGGGGTACCTGCCCTGACAGCTGTGTGACCAATTTTGGCTCCCCACTCAGCTTTCCCTTAGGGAATAGTCTTGTCCTTGCCATTCCCTCACAATCTCAAACATCAGATCCTCCTTTAAGTTACTTGAATCTCTGCTATTTTAAATGGGCCTATGTCAAAGATGGAAAGCAGCTTCTCCCCTTTCATGGAGGAGTTTTCACATCCTTTTTCTGACCCGCAAATTAACAGGATTGGTAGTTCTGGTGTTGCTACAGGAAGAAAAAAATAGGTAATTCTTTTATTCTGCTAGCTGTGGGCTTCCTGTTTGTTTATTCCTGGTCACAGATGTATACAGGGCAGGCAAATGCCTTCTCTAGTCCAGAGCATCCAGCTCTGGGATCTCCAACATAAGAAGGATCTGGACCTGTTGAAAAAAGTCCAGAGGAAGGCCATGAAGAGAATCAGAGGCATGGAGCACAACTTTTATGAGGCTGTGGGAGCTGGGGCTGTTCAGCATGGAGAAGAGAAGGCTCCAGACACCTTATGGCACCTTCCAGTACCTAAAGGGGACAAACAATAAAGCAGGGAAAAGAATTTTCAGAAGAGAATGTAGTGATAGGATAAGGAGGAATGGATTTAAACTAAGTGAGGCAGAATCAGAGTAGATATATGGAAGAAATTGCTTACAATGAAGGGTGGTAAAAGACTGGGACAGGTTGTCCAAAGAGGTAGCTGATGGCTCTTCCCTGTAAGCATTCAAGACTGTGTTGGATGGGGCTATGAGCAACCTGGTCTAGGTGGAAATACCTCCACACTTGGCAGGGAGTTTGGACTAGGTGACCTTTAAAGGTCCCTTCAGCCAAAACCATCTATGATTCTCTATATTTATGGTGAGAGTTAAGTATTTTTTCCACCTGACAATCCTATGGAGTGAGGTGCAAACTCCCACTACTCATCAGGTCTCCGTGTCCCCAGATCTGAAGCTGTGACACTTTAAGGGCATTTCACTCCCATTTTTTCTATAAGAGATCCTTTAATGAAAAATATCTGAGGCATAGTTCAGCATTGTGCACCTCATGAAAGCATCAGCACTCATATGATTCAGTGTAAGCCCTGCGAGGAGAGGCCTGAGTTCTCCACAAACTCTTGCTACTCTGGTGCGCTGCCAGCCTCCCGCTTCCATCTCAGGCAAGAACACAAGAACTCTACAAAGCTAGGAAAGCACTCTGAGCAATAAATAACAAAGAGTTTACCAGTGCCCTCCAGGAGAAGCAAAAACCATAGTGTGGATTCACTGGCATACTCACTCAGCTGCACACAACAGCCTGATATCACATACTGTGTATATCTGAAACTGTGACCCCTCCATGGGTGTTTAGCACAATTTGAAGATTTCCATGGTTTTTTTATGGAGCTCTCAAAGTGTTAAAGTGTGAAATATGGTGTCCTTGAAAATAGCTTTTAGAGCATTGCTCTGTCACAAGGCAAGACATAAATGAGTCATGAATTGCACACATGCGCAGGACTGCTTCCCAAAGCTAGACTCAGTCTGTTCTGTAGACTGCAACCACCCCTGTGAATTAAAGCTCCACAGTAAGAAAGCCTGGGTGGTTACCTCTTGTCAGAGTGAATTATCTCGTTCCAGAGCCTTCCTTTGGGAAGAAGTATTGTTTAATTATAAAAAGCTTTGTACAAAGGAACTTCAATTTTGTTTTCATCATTAGATATGTTCTTTGTATTATTCAACATTTTTTACCTCATTGCTGAGAAGACAAAGCAATCTTCCAGCCAGGAATACATACATATTTTTCTACAGAAGCATTAAAAAGTACTGAGGAAAGAACAGTCAGCCTGTTAATTAACTCTGATTCCAAGGATCAGAATGAAAAGATTGTGAGTGGAACATTAGCCCAAGATAATGGACTCCTAGTCACAGCGCCAGATAATTGAGATATAGCAGATGATTTTATGAAAATTGGATAGAGCAGGAAGAATTATTTTTGGAGTTGGGAACATTAATCCTGTGTCAACTTTTCTGCGTCATTTGTTGGGGGTCAGTGCTGAAGGTGCCAGATATCTTCTGAATGTACTGACAGTACTTTCCCTTGAAATAAGTGAAGATGGTCTGCATTTTGCAATTGTTTTCAGCGCTGTCAACTGGCAGGTGATAACGTGAGGTGCACGCTGATGTTACTTGAAATACAATAATGCATGCAAGTTGCTCATGGTGGTTCTTATTACCGAGGATGTGTTTAAAAGGGCTAGAAGAGGAGGCTCAGGGGTAACATTATTACTCTCTCCAACTCCCTGAGAGGAGGGTGCAGCCAGGTGAGGGTCAGTCTCTCCTCCCAGGCAGCCAGCAACACACAAAAGGACACAGCCTTAAGCTGCCAGGAAAGGTTTAAGATGGACATTAGGAAGGATTTCTTCATGGAAAGGGTGATTAGACATGGGAGTGGGCTGGCCAGGGAGGTGGTGGAGCCACCCGTCCGTCCCTGGAGGTGTTGAAGAAAAGACTGGATGTGGCACTAAGTGCCGTGGTCTAATTGACGTGGTGGTGTTGGGTCATGGGTTGGATACGATGACCTCTGAGGTCTTTCCCAACCTAATTGATTCTCTGATTCCGAGATCGCATTTGGAGGTGATTTAAAAAAAAAAAAAAAAAAAAAAAAAAAAAAAAAAAAAAAAAAAAAAAAGGCAATGCGGGGTTCCTGCTGTGATGTTCATCTGAGACCACGTCTTGCAGTTTTTCGGGTGTGCTTCAGACCGCGTTTTATTTCCACTGCTTCTGCTTTTCCCGTAACTCCACGCTGGGTGATGTTACAGCGCTGGCCTGTCACCTGTGCCCGGGCTTTTCCCCGCGTTCTGCGCAGGTTCCCGGCGGCAGGACGGGCGGCTCTCGGTACCCGGGGCAT
>VZSR01003812.1:6397263-6464462 GCA_013398615.1 Brachypodius melanocephalos | reverse complement strand
CTCCGGAGCCACGAGCCGGCTGTTGCCGGTGCCGTGCGCGCACCCCGGGCCGGCCCGCAAGCCGCCGTTGAAACCGGTCGCGTTAAATGCAGTTAAAATGTAGCGCCTGTGACTGCCGGTAACCTCCTTCCCCTCGCACTGGGAAAATAATCTTGCGCTGTAGCTGTGCCCTGGGGAGCAAAACCTAGTTACTGTCCCCAGTCCCGTGGCGCTGCCAGTCGCGCTTCTGCATCTCTATTAGCAGGCCGTGCCAATGGCTCACTTCTAAAGAGCCTGGGCTCCGGGGGGGTTTTGCTCAGCGAACTCGGTGATCGTTCAGATGAGGTTCACACGGTTGCTTGGAAGAGCAGTGTTCACATAATGTGTGCTGTTGCAGTGCACTGTAGAATTCTTCGCCTGAAAGGAGGAAAGCCATCTATTCAGTGTGCCACTGAAGATGTTTCTAACGTGTTTTGTGCTGCCACTGTCCAAAACAGAGTTCTTGGGACTGAGATCAGGATTTAAAAACACCTTTTAAAAACAGTTGATTTTCGCTTGGCAACTTTCGTAACTTCAGTCATTTGTACTTAACCATCGGAAATGTAAATCTAATGATCTGTTGAGTGTTAAAGTAATCGGGGTCCTGCTAATGCTTGTTAATTATCAACATCAGTTTTGGAGTTTTGAAAAGACAGGAGTTAGTACTGAGTTGTTAGTCCACAGTGGATATGATGGGCAGCAACAGAACTGTGTAAAGAGCAATGCTTCCTTCTTGCCTTTGTCGGGTCTGTTGTTTGGCAAGTGAGATTTTAGAGTTGATACAATTCTGGCTTTAAATGATTAGAAAATATCAGAACATAGTTGCATTGCTGGCGATCAAGTAACTGTAGAAAGGACTGGTGAAATTTTCTGTGTGCTGTTTTGTTTTAGAATTCCCTGCAAACTTCTGAGGTCATTTGTCGTTTTAGCCAAGTACTAGTTTTTAGACAAAACTGAGCTTTGAAGTGATTTGTTTTGTGATTATACAACTTTCCAAAACCTGGCCATAGAGTCCTCCTTTCCAGATGCTGATTTGATGTGTTTACTTCAGAACTGAAACTATTTGGGGGAAAAAAGAGTTGTGTGATTGTGGTCAGTTGTGGACCCTTTGACTCCTTTTTTTTTTTTTTTTCTTCTTCTTTTTTTTTTTTTTTTTAATTGTAGAATTGTGAAGATCATAGACACTCATTTAGCTTTGAAAAGACCCTAAAAATCATGTTGGAAGTAAACCAAATTTTTCGAGGCTGATGTAGCTTAGACCTAGCAACACATAATCCTTTTTCTACTTTAATTATGGGTCAGGGAAGGAATCATTCTGCTTTGTCAATTTAGTTAAAAAGCGACTATTTAGTAAAGGGCTATCCAGCTCATATCTCTGCTGCATGTGTAAACTCCCAGAGTATCTCAAACTCTGTCCTTTAAAGGCTTGTTGATGTTTGTTAACTTTTACAACACAAGGAGGAATTTTCTGATGTTGCAGGAAACAATGTTGTACTCGTACACTTTTTACGGGGAACCGAACTGGGACAGAAAGCCGGACTTCTGTGCTCCTGTTCTTTTAATAGTGCTTGCTATATTATCTCAGGTTTTGCTCCAAAGAGAAATAACGTGCAGAAATTAAAGGAAAGTAATTTTGGTGGAAGGGAGGTTTATTGAAGATGGCTCGTTTTTAGACAGCCTTTTCTTAAATTCTATTGAAGTGATTGGGGAGGCCATGCAGCACTTACCCATTTTCTTTTGTCTAGTCTGCTGTTACACTTTCAAATAAATGGCTGTGCAACTACCTAGTGAAGAAACTGCATACTTTGTATTCTCCAGCCTCCTCTCCATCCAGTAAATTTTTGCATAGAACACTCAGCCAAGTTTTAATGAACTGTGTCCAGTCAGTTATTAGGCTTTCATCTCTTCACTGATTACTGTTTTACCACCTACTTCCCCACTGCATTTCCCACAAGTTCTGTTTCCTGAAGCATGCAGGAGAGTTTTCTAAGAGCCTTTTCTCCCTTCCCCCTTCCTGTGCTATGTAATTCCTGTTGCTTTAGGCTGTCTGTCAAATAACTTATCTCTTAGTCTCTTCTGTTTCAGAACAGAAAATAAATTTGTTGGAGAGTTTACGTAATGTCATATACTTAAAACTTCCCAATGGGACAAGCAATGTGGTTTGTTTTAGTTCTATTTGTTTATTTTTAATGAACATGCATGAAGCTCTATATTACTCACATTTCTGATTAAACAGAGAAGAACAATTTTCATTGTTCAACAAAATGGAGAATTGTGAAGAAAAACAGAAAAAGACCTTCAATGAAGAAATAATGATAGCTGTAGAAAACAGCAGTCTTACTCCCTACAACTGTGGGGTTTTCTCCAGTCTATGCAATGTAATTAAAGTAGTACTAAGACAGAAGTTGCTGATCCTATTCTCTGAACTATAATTTGGACATCTTGGTCAGGTACATTGTGTTTCATGATAGGCTACTGTTAATGAAGATCTTGCTTCTATGGCAGATGTACCGTTGGGAAGCAGAGGAGCAGTAGCAGAAAGCTTTTTGAGGAATGTATTTGTATAGTCACTGTTTTCACAGGAAGAGTGAAGCAGTGTAGTTCTTTGCCTAGGCTGTTTTGGTGAGTTGGTGTGGAAGTTAAAAATACTGCTTTGAAGTGTGAAATGATTCTTTAGATAATTTCCTGAGTGAACTGCCTTTGCTGTTTGGCTTTTTTTTTTTTTTCCCTCCTCTCAGTATTCTGATGTGATCATAATGATGTTGAATTAGTTAATCTTTTCTGGTTTGTTAGACAGCAGTTACAATTATATTCTATTAGAACAGGTGGCTGATGGTAATATACTTCAAAAATGAGTCTCGTTTAAGACAGAAAAAATGATGGGCACAGTCTTGGTCATTTGTTTTGTTTAAAAACAACCTAGCCCAACAAAAAAAGTTTTCTCCAATGCCTTTGATTCATTTTAGAGGACTGTCTCTGAATTTTGCTTGAGTGATTTCTTTTGCATTTCTCTTGTGTTTTGGGTAAAGTTGATATCCTCTGGGTTTAGCTTCAGCTGGTAATAGTTCCCTTCCTTCCTTCTGCTGCCCATGCCTCTCCCACTAAAACAAAGTGGAGAGTCACGCTCTGAGTTTAAAGTTGAAGCAATGTGAAGGGCATTGTAAGGCTCTTTGCTTCTCTTGAGAATGTGTGAGCAAATATTGAGACAAGTGTGACTTGCACAAGTTTTCTAGGTGTTAGAAGGTCTAGTAACCGGAAATAAGAAAAAATGAATTACTGACTTTGAAAAATACTTCATGGTATTGGTAACTAGTAGAAGAGATGTATTGTTGCTGCCATGTGGGCTAATTTGGACCCTGGACTTAAAGAATCTGCATTGTTTTGGGGATGTTTTTATAAATTAGCTTCTCTGGCTAAGAAACTCAATCAGTTTAGATATAGTAGAAGCAGCTCTGTGTAGCTTTGTCTTAAACCATATACTTGTCCAGCTTTTGGGAACAGCAAATTGCGTGCTTTTCTGGTAATTTCAGACCATGGTGGAGCTTGATGTTATGAGGACTGACATTGGCTTTAAAAAGGAAGGCCTCTACAGAGTGTTGAATTCTATAAATGCAGCAAGTGAGGTTTGGGAAACAGTGCTCATAATAGGCCACTGATTAGTAGCAGATATGTTAAAAGTGTTTCATTCAGAGTAACTGGTTCTGGATTGTACACAGTTGGAATCTGGAGCAGTATTTTGCTATATTTGTTATAAAACAGTGTTTAATCCCATCTGTACTCTACAAGAAGGAAATCTGTTGCAGATGTAATGTCTATAGTAGCATAAGAAGCTTCTTGAGAGCAGCTAAAACTGTTTGACAGATGGTAGGAGGCATTTGGGAAGTAAGATTTTCACTTTGAGGAAATAGCTTGGACTTCTGGTGCTGGGAGAAGAATAAATAAACCTCATTTTCTTCACACTCTTAATTGTGAATGTGAGGTTTTATGTCAGCTTGTTCCCTCAGCACAGGGTACAGTACTTACCATTCATCCATTAAAAATGCTACATCTGTCTCTCTAGAAGTTCTTAAGGTTACAGTGACTTGGACACATTATGGAAATGTGTATCTGATTTTTTTTCTTCATTGAACCATTCATTCATCCATTTGAAAGTGTTCATCTAAGCTTGAGCTAGTTCATATGCAATCTGTATGTTCAGACGTTTTCCAGTGCCTTAATCCTGTCACCCAGTGTTTGTGTTGCAGTACTGCAGAAGGTGTTCATATTCAGCTGACTATTCAGTTGAGATAAGGAAAACCAGCATGTTTCCTTCCAAAGTTATCTTTTTCTTGCCTGCAAATGGAAGCCATGGTATTTTGAAGGTTATTTCAAAAGACTTGTGAGTTTCTTTTGAATAGGCTTGGACTTGGAAGTGCGGGTATAATACTGGCCATTTAAACATGTGAAAAAAATTGAGTGTTCTTGCTCAACTTAGGGAAGCATGTGTGTTGTAAGGAGACTTTTTTTGGTTGACAGCTTCAGCTATTTAAGGAATTACAAATGAGAAAATATGTGAGGTTTTATTAGAATTCACATGTTTAGAGCCAATGGTAAGCAGGTGGTCTAGTAAACCGAGCTGGATATTTGACTCTGGCTTGGGTGTTATTTATCTATTCCTAAGCATTCCCAAGGCTTAATAAATTAGAGCATACTTTTCACCTGTCATTCCACTTCAGAGTAATGAATAACACCCGTGAATGGTGTATGTGATTCTTCAAGTAGCAGAAGCATCATTCCAAACCTGGCTTTGTCTCATGTACAGTAAGTCTTTTTCTAACTACCTAAGAGGGCTATGTCTCAGGGATTGGTATATTTTTCCTCAAAAATGTTCTTTAATGTTGTATTTCTTACAGATAATTTGGAGAGTTAAGGCAAAAAATATATTACTTAAAACTGGATAGTGATACTTAAAAAGAGAGTCATATTGTTGATACAAGATTTGTGAAAGTTATAGATTTAGTTGATGTCAAGTTAGCAAATTATAAAAGATTCGTGGCCTTATTCTAAAGGTGAAACGTGATGTATTTGTGATTCCTGAAACACTTAGCCAGGTGCACAGCAAGTTCATTTGCTTGAAATTTCGGGTCGATTTTTTTTTTTCTAATTACTTCTAAGACATGTAGTAAAAAACATCCTTTATGGGCAAAGTGAATGCTTTTTTTAGGTAGGATATGGGTGGCATTTGGTTCAATGTTGCATAGACCTAATTTTTTAGTTAATATATTCATATTTTATGGTCTTGGAATCTTTGCAGGTTTTAAAAATCAGTGTGTTAATGCTGTAAATCTATGAATAGATACTCTTTAAATGGCACTGAATTGAGAAACTTGAAACATTAGTTTTCTCTAGTCTGGTTGCAGTGTAGTAGAAAAAATCACTTGGTATGAGGATATATGGTGACAGATATAAGCTCTTTTCAGTACTAAATAGCATATTTTTTCTTTATTTTTGCATATTTAGTTCTGATGTAAATAGCTGCTTATGGGTCACTGGTTTTTCTTTGAAGCAGGATACATCCTGGTTTGTTTCTGCAGGGCATGAAAATACTGCGGAGTGTATGACTGGAGTTAGGGAAAAATACTGTTCACAACCACAGGAAGCTTTCAGAATAAATCCCAAGTTTGCAGTCCCTGTGCAAGCTGTTCCTCCCAGTCTCATCTCAGAGGTGGCTGCTCGAGAGACCTGCGATGTGCATGAGGACAGGTGCTGGAGAGGAGCAGGGTAGGAGGCTTGCTTGTGTGGTGGGATGCTGGTGCTGCCAGAAGAGGAGGCAGTTTATTTGTGGAGATTTTGGTGCAACTTGGTAACCTTTGTGCTGTGTTAGTCAAATATTGCTCTTTAGCACAGAAGAGATAGCAAGGATATTGTTTAGGCATTAAAGCAGCGGGTCTGCATAAACTGCAGCTCGTTGTTTGTCAGCTGTGGGACTCACATACAGCAGCACCATACTGTACCAGGAGAGCAGGGTTCCTGTTGTTCCTCACTGCAGAACTAGTCTAAGAGAAGGACTGAAACATGCTAAAGTTTCAATCTGATACTTTAAATACATAACAAATACAGAAACGAGTATTTAACATGGCTGTAGAAAGTCACCAGTCTCTTTCCTTGCTGGACTTTACCTTTGTCTAATAAGAGCTCTGTTATAAGGCTTTTGATGTAATCAGAGCTCTTGTGATACTTGTTTCAGTACTTTTTCCAGTGGAAAGCAGTCACAAGAACAAGTTTATTTGTGTCTCTGAGCGGAACTGAGCCAGTGTAGATCTCCATTTAGAGTAGTGCAGTTGATTACATAATGCAAGGAAAATGTTTCGGTCTAAACAGATGTATTATGGCAATGCACATAATGCAGTCTAGGTTACTTGGGCCTGACTTTTAAGAGTGGACCACTTAGCTTTTTCTTCTCCCTCATCCCAACCCTCACATGTGCAGTGTGGAGATGAGGCAGCTCATCTTGATGGAGGCATTTATTTGTTCTTAGGCAGTTTACCATTGGTGCATCTCCTGCTTTGTAGACAGGCACAGATAATCTTTGTGCTTCCTGTGTAGGAACATAGCAGCCAGCTCCTTGCCACCTACACCATGGCTGCTGAACGTGAAACTGCATTCATGTGTTGTACTGAACGCTGGCTCCGTAGAGTTACAACTGGGAGCTAGATTAGATGTAAATTGTAGGAGTGGTGCTGGGTGGAGATAATGCAAACCCCTGAGACTGTTTGTTTCAGGCCTTGGTCATTTTCAGGTGAAGAGTACATGTGAAGTCAACCAAGTGCTCTTTTTCCCCAAATAGGTGGATGTATAATTTAATTTTATGGTAGAAGTTGAATTCTCTGATATGACTAATGCTAGTGTTGTCATTTTTCCACATCTTGAAAGCTGCTGTACTGTACTTTTTGAAGGACTGTTGGACACTCAAGATTACTGGATATTTTTATAAAGAAGGCTGAGTAACTTTAAAAAAGGATTTATATTTTAAGTACTTGAAACATGATGTTTCTATTAATACACAGTCCATGCATAAATATGGAATAAAGTAGCCAAAGACATCAAGTTGGTACTTACGGGAAGTGTCAACTGTGTTCTAGTATACCAGTCCTAGAAATAGAGGAGTGGTTCTGAGTTGAAACATCAACAAGATGAAAAGGACAAGACTTGGAAATGCTGCTTCTATTGCCACTAAGGAGCATTCTAAGGAGCTATTGCTCTTTTTAGCAAGGAATGTTTGAGTAATTATGAATGTGTTTAATCCAAGTCTAGGGGAAACAAAGTTTATCTAGAGACAGTGTTAAGTACAAAAAAATGCTTAAAATTATTTGTTGAAGATGTCAAATAACAGCTAGTGTGATTGGGAGGGAAAAGTGCAAAGGAAAAGTTCTGGAGACTTGGGCCCCAAATTGGCATCAGCTCAGTGTCAATTCATTGTTTCTTACAGCTTGTTCTCCTTCTGAACAATTGGCACATGCCAATGGTTAATGGTCTGCACTGTAAACCTGGGCCAAATGGAGGGAAAATTTGGCTTTGACTCATCTCAGTGGATTTGTTACATGTACTGTACAGCCACCACACATTTATTCTGGGTATGGTATGCCAGACAATATAATTTTGGAAAACATCTTAAATACTGCAAGTATGACTGTACAATTGAGTAACTGATTATGCTGCAGCAGAAGATAATGCAGACATGCTCTCTTCTGTTAATTCTCATTGTTCTTAATGCTCTCTTTTCACTTTGGGAGATAAAAAGAGAGGTCTCTGCAACAGGAGAATTCATTTAGGTCTTGTATTGTGGGAGCCAAAGGGCAAGGTCTACAAGGAGAAATTTCCATATCAATGTTAGGTTTCAGACTTGCATGTTTTCCACTCTCTAGATGGCTGATTATGAGTGATTCTGTGAATAAGAAATCTGCTGCTCTTCTCTTTCCATTTCTTATGGGGGAATCTTACAATGCTGTAATGGCTTCTAATTTTTCTCCCTGCTAAATATACTTTTCCAATTTAGGCAATGTCACAGAAGTTATGGTAATATGCAGGAGAGGGAAAGGAGGAGGATCGAGGAATACTGTTAAATTCTTACCTGAAGTAGCAGATTTAGTGTGACAACATCTGGCCATGCTTTTGTAGCTGATGTCTCACATACTTAAAGTGGATGTCGTGCGCACATTACTGATGGAGGAGCATCTATTGTGAGTGAAGACCACTTGCATTGCTTTCCTAATAGCATCTTCTCTGCCAATGTTGAGGTGGCCTTTTTGCTTCTCTTCTGTCCATTTTTTATTGTGTAAGTAGGATGGTGAGAACCTCCTTCTGTTAGCTTTGTTGAGGAAAAGACATCTGGGGTTGCTGCTTTTTCTTGTGAGATATGGTCTGTCTGCTTCGTTTGCAGTTTGAGCTACATTACCTGTTCCAATTTCACTGGATACTTAGCATCTGTCTAATGCCTTGGTCTGCAAAAATCACCCTTAAAATATTAAAGGGAATTTTCTGTGTGATTTCTTGTAGCTCTAGGCACCATCTGCCTAACTGTGGCTTTAGCTGTTTTTCAGGAGATCATAGTTTTAGAAGAGGGCATGACAATACCCTCTCCAGATGACAATATTCTCTCCAGATAGATTAGACACTGTGGAGGACTACCAGCTGGAGGAGGGTTTTTTTTCCTTTTCCTTAAGTGGTCTGCTTGCCTGTGTTACTTAGACACCCAGGTTTGTGCTGTCTGGATGTGATACAGGGCCTATGTAGTATTTGCTTTGCTGCAAGGACTTGCTGAACCTGTAGAATATAATTTGTGTGTGTGCATGTATATATTTGCATAGGAAAGAGTGTCCTAGCAATACATTAGAAGGAGATAATCTCTTGTAAAGTGCAAGCTGGCAATTCTCAGTGCAGGGCTCCCAGCTAAGTGTTCAGCCAACAGTTGGGGTAGCTGAGACCTGCACTCCTTAATTTTATTTGCAGACTCCTTTAGAAAAAAAAAAGAAGTTTTTGGTATGGGTAAGTAAAGCAACTTTGCTTATCTGTATGATGGAAATTGCAGACTTTGAAGGTATATCTGCTTCAATTAGTATCTTTAAAAAAAATCTAAATTGAATCTGCAGAATGAAAATGAAAATTGAACAACATGAAAATTTACAATTCTAACACTAAAGGTCTTGCTGGGCTGTCTGTTACGATCTCTTGGAGGCTGGAAGATTTATGTTACAATACATACTTCCTCTGCTGAAATCACAATTCTGTAACTTCTCATCATTAATTAAAATGCATTCTTTGTGCAGAGAAGCCAATAAGCTAACATTTGGATCTTGTTTTGTACACAAAATTAAGGACTCCACTAAGCTACCTATAAAGATTTACGGTTTGCTGTTTTTAAAAACAGTATCGTGATTGTAGCTTGCAAACAGGATTGTAGTTAACTGTTACAAACGTGTGCTGCCTTGAAAATGGTCAGCATAAACCTTAATGCAAACAGCTACATTAAAATACCTGGGATAGAAAGTCATCAGAGGAAAGTATGGACTTGAGGCCCGTGATACTGGCAAGCAGAAAGCATCTCCTCTACAGAAATGACAATTCCATCTATTTAGATGACTGAGCATAAGCAGAATTTTTTAAGACACAGTCCTGAAATAATCAACAAGAATAAATGTTCTTCCTTCATGAGAAAAGTTCTTCTTTGATTAAAAAAAAAAGTCTGCTGAGGCAAAGGAGCATGAGCAGAACGCTTATATGTTCTAATCAAGGTAGAATGCAGAACAGAGAGCAATGAGCTGCCCTATAAAGTGAAGGAGAAACTGGTGAAAAATAAACCTGAGAGAGTGTACAGATGGATCTGCACCATGTCAGCTACTTTAATTAAATATTAACTATACCCACTTACTGTCAGTGCTTCAAAGAATGCCACTCAATATTCCTCTCCATGCACTAACAAAAATATTTTTCTTTGAAGTGTAATAATCAGCTTTTTCAGTGTCATTGGCTCTGTTTGGCTGTCAGCTTGCAGCAGGGATAGATACTTTCTTAAGTAAACCAAGAACTGGTGTGAGGAAATGACGCCTGTGGTCTGAGAGGGCTTGGGGTTTTTTTGGTGGTTTTGCTTTGCTTGCTTTTTAAATTTGTAGAAGACCTCTGCTCTGGTCACTGTCAGATCACATGTTACGAGTTGTGCTACTTTGGTGTTCAGAGACACGTCCTTGTTGAATTAAAACAAACTTTTGGACTTTTCCCCCAGTTTTTGGCTTAAAAACAGTATCTGTCTTTAGTAGAGTTAAAAAGGTTCATTATATATCTTATTGTTGATTTCTGCCTTCTTCCTAAACAGAGCTTGATTTATGTCAAAAAGAAGATTAAAGATCTTGTAGATGGTGGTTACTTTTCAAGTGTAACAAATCAATGGCTACATGTTGTACCATTTATTGAGTATAAATATTTATTTTCTTGTTACTAATTGACCAGAAAAGAACTTGAATACACATTTTTTACTATTTATTTTTATCAGTTATCAAACTGTATTTCATCCTTCTTTATGAAGTGAAGAAAATTGGGGTTTTTTTGCTTACATCACTTTCCTCTGTGATTGATTGTTTTTGTAAATATAACCTTATGAACAGGACTTGTGTTATCTCTTAATGTAAATATAATGAAATAATCTCCATCTTATTAATTGCCATATTAGCAGCGTAGGTGGAATTGAGGCATGAATAGAATAAGGCGAAAGTCAACATTGACCTGTCCTGTTTCAGTTGCTGTTTTTTGTGAATGTATGTGAATGAATGAACGTGATGGTTTTTTCGAAGTATTGCCTGTAGTCTTTCATTCAAAAACAGAAGAAATTATTTATCTTTACATCCTGTATAAATTAAATACTTGGCAGTACAAATCTCAGACAAATATGTTGCAGCTCTTGCTTTGCCTGTCTTCCTGCATTTTCATTCTTTGTTCCCTTACATGGATTTATTTCTGAATTTTGTTCCTTAATTATTCTAGATAATAATTTGTGGACTCCTTCTTCCTCTTATTACAGGTACATGAATTCATTATGCATCTGAAATGCTTACCAGCATGACATTTCTCATGCTGAGAACAGTTAAAAATCATATTTTCCTGTCCTCATCAGAGCTTGCAACAGTATATTATGTATCAGGCTGATGAAGATCCAGCAGAAAAATTAGATGGCTTAGTCTGCTTTTGGAAGAAGAAACTAGTAATTTTTCTGTAACAGCATGGATGCTTGGTATTGCTGTGTAGCATCAGGAGGCTCAGGCTTCTCAAACTGCTGGCTCTTTTGGGTTTAATTTTAAACTTCAGGAAGCTAAGGCTTGTTGCATTTTAATAAAACAGTGTTAAAGGTAACTTCATTGTGTATTATTCTTAAAAACTAAAGACAATGAGGTTTTTTCTGTTTCTCCTTTTAATTCTGTATGTGGAATATTGTCTGGCAGTTGACCTTTTGTGAATTTAATATGTAAAAAGCATTTGTGCTGGCAGCCCAGGAAGAGGAAAGGAAAATCAGAGTGAGAGAGACCTGATGTTGATTTCAATGTATAGTGTTCAAAAGTGATGGCTGAAACATGTCAGTGGTATCGCTCGTAAATTTGAACTGTGATTCAGTTTGGCATTTTGTAGACATTTCTGTAGGTTTAAAGAAATGCATTAGTTTCCAGTGTTAGCTAACATTTCATTTAAACAGTTTGGTGGGGTTTTTTTGTGGTGTGATTTGGTTGGGATTTTTTGACTGCTAGTTTCTTGTAAGTGATTAAAACATAAACTGCTTGTTTAGCAGATATTTCTATCTTACAAATGCAGATTTAAAGAAGCTTGAGTTGTCTTTCTTGCCAAATGAGTAGCATCTGTTCTGATTCATTTGGCTTTAAGGTGCTGGGGGAAATGTTGTGGAAGCAAGCTCTTGGCTCATAAAATAATTTTCTGAATATAGTTTGTTGCCTTCATAGAGATAAAAATGTTTGATTGAAGAGATGTTTGATTTTGCATCTCCGTAAATTATTGGATGGAGGGAAGGAAGAAAGGGATGTGGGGGTTTGTTGGTCTTTTTTTGTTGTTGTTGTTGTTTTTGTCAAACAGCAGATGGTGTTTTAATGACTCGTAACTTGCTATAGCTGACCACCTGCAATCTGCACAGTGTGTTCTGCAGCACTGCAGCCCAGACAGGGGAAATTGTGGAGGAGCGAAAAGTAATTGCTAAACAAGTTTCATGTGAAGTCTTAGAAAAGAACCTGAGTGAAGGAAGGTGTGCATATGTTATCAGAATTTTACCTTTCATTCTGACAGCTCTCACTGAATCCTCACTCCCTTCTCCACTGTCAAGGGTCCCAAGTGCTGAGTGATGAGGGAGAAGAAAAGAAATGATGAGGCTTTTTTATTACCACTCACAGGTATAATAGGTACAATTTTCCAACTCTGCTTGGCATCTGTCCTCTTCTTGTGACACAATGCTGCTATTGCCATCAGTACTGAACAAAAGCCCACTTGAGTTCTGGCAGCCTTAGTTACCATCCTGTTGCAGAGTTATATCTGCTTAAAATTTGTTCTGTGATTTTAAAAGAATACATTTATCTCCATATTTGTCTTGCTGTAGTCCTCTTTTAGGTGATGGCCCTGTGTTATTAACTGCTTTGATTACAATTATTTGATCTCTTCTCTGTGTCCAGAAAAGCTTTTTCTTTAGCCTCATGCACCTCTCTCCTTTCATTTACGGTAACAAGCAAACTTGTTTTTTCTTCTTTGCTGCTGTCCTGCCTGTCTTAGCAATTCAGAAACATAGCAGCATTCTGTGTTCTTGTGCTTTGCTTCACTTTCTCTGGAGGAAAATACAGGTGTTCACTGATGGAAGCTTGCATGATGCATGACTATTTTGCAGTTGTGAAATTTTAAATGTCTCTACTTGAATCCCATGCATGACAGACTTTGCTGCTTACCCTGCAAAGATCATGTCATTGTAACAGTGTGGGAGAAGCTGCAGTTCAGGTGCCTATGCCAGCGTCTCCTCCCTCCTCAAACAAATTACTGCAAGCATAAGCCATAAAGCAAAATTAGTAACACTCCACTCCTCCCAATATTGAGTCCAGAGAGGTTATTATCAGCATGAGTTTATTTGCTCTGACCAGCACTTGTAGGAGCCCTACTGCTGATACTCTGGTGGAATGCAGTTTATCAGTCTGCTCTCCATTACAGCCTTGGACTTTGTTTCCTGAGTTAATGAGGATGACATATTATTGTCTTGGCTTCTGCTCCTCCTTCATCACTGTTTCTGGTGTTTCATGCATCTTCTAGCTCCCAGCAAATGTTTTGCTGAGTAGCAAAAACAGTAATTTTGATCTTCAGCAGGCTGTCTTTCATCGTAAGGAACAGAAATGCTAGACTCCTATGAATTCTGATTTGTGAGCATTACAAAGACAAGCTTGCATGCTTGGTGTCCTGGCAGCTAGTGTTATGTTCTTTGCTTGAGATGCATAATGAGGCTGACAGCTAGGAGATGGATTTTATCTGGGGGAGCATTGAAATTGCTGTTGAGGTGGTTCCTAAAGCTACTGACTTGCTAGTGGTGGAGTCATTATTCTACCCATTATGAAATAATGTGAACCCACTTTGATGGTGGCATGGGATTTGCACAGTTTGCTCCTCTCTCTGCTTCTGGCCTGTGCAGCAGAACATGTAGGAGTTGTAGCAGTGGGATATAGTGTACTTCGCCTTTGTCAACTCCTGCTAAAGTTTTAGGAAGAGAGGGAATCGAAAGTCAAAGCAATATATACGCTTAGATTCATGTTACTTATGTCTTCCAGGAGTGAGTGGTAGTTCATTCCTGTGAAACTTGTGCCGTGTGTGCCATGGTGTAAACAGTCAGCTTCCAGACAAAAGCGACTGCTTTTGGGGGGCTCTGCATGGAAAGTGTTGCTGACCTATATTTTAGCAGTAAAACTGAGATGTTTTCTGTGTAGGCAATTCGTTTTTGAAAGTACCTCAATTTCAATTAAAGTGAAAGCCAAGGCTATCCAGACGTACACCTGCACTAGAACAGCACTTTCTAGTCAGAAATATGAGGTTACTATGGAAAACTTGATTTTTCTTTTGGTAATCTGAAACAAAATGTCTGAGTGTGCTCAAATCCCATACATGGGAACAGTTAATTGTAGATCTCTGTTTTAAGGATGATGTCACCTGTGGTAACTTGACATTTTTGTTTGACTGGCATTACAGTACATTTCTGTAGTCATCTGAGAAGGTTGCTTTTCCAATTAAAGCATTTTTTATACTTTCTTACTGTGTATGGTATGTTGTAGAAGCGCCTGAACTGAAGATTCTTGAAGCACCCTTCCAGTGTATTCCTTGTATTGCATTCCTTAACCCCGGGTTAGGGCGGGGAGGTGAGCTCTGTGAAATGCTGCCATCTACAGCACTCTCAAGGACAACTGAACAGCATCGAGAGAACTCCTTGGAAATTATAAGGCATGAAATGTGACATGAAGATGATGCTGACTTTCAACCACTTCATAAAGGACCTGTTTTCAAAATGAGGAGTTAATTTAAGCTTGTTAAAATAGTGGAACAGATGCTTGTTAAGCAGATATATTGTATATATTTAAAAATAAATTCTAATAATGGGGAAGAAAATCAATGCCACTCTAAACACCAAGAGTGGACGAAGTTATACTAAAATCTAACACTGGAATAGATCACTGGAAACAAAATTTTGATGTTAAAACTGAGTAGTAACTATGATACTCATCAGCTCAGATGATCAGATTCACTAGAAAATCAGAAATCACTTTACTTATTTTTCCTTCTGTTGGACAAGTAAAGTTATGAGAAGAAACGTGATCGTCACAGAGTCACATGCATCTGGATTTCATAGCAAGTAGGCATGATTTTTGTTTATTTTTGTAAGAGGAAATATCTGTGTTGTAGGAAAGAAGTTAGGAAAAAAAAGAATTCTAGCTCCTTCTGCATAATTGTTCTGCTAATTTCAAAATGGCAGACAAAAAAGCAGGTTGGGTGACATCAATTATAGGTAATTTCCTTGTCAGTAGTCAATCTAAAAGGCAGAATGAGTGAGAGAGAGAGGTTAAGCTCTTTGAATGGGAACTTTACAATTAATATCTGTTGTTAAAGATAACATGAAAAGGCAAAATCAAACTTCATAGCCCCCCACCTAGATCATCTTAATCTTTTTCCCTGTGGCTATTTTTTTCTGTTAAACCTTCAATTTTGCCTTCATAAACCTTAAATGTTTCAGGATCTTCATGGAGAATTGAAGAATTTTTCAGTTCTTGTTAAAATGTAATTTATTTTTGAGTTATAATTTTTACTAATATGATTAACAGATCCTTGAAGGTGTCTAAGGAGACAATTGTGCTATGCTTTTTTTTTTTCTTTGATTAAATGCTATTCTCCAGTCCCAAAGTAGACAGACTGCTTAGCATTTTAATTGGTTTTCAAGATGAATTCAGATTTAATGTTCAAGGCCAAAGACAGGGTTAGAAGGTTAATTATACTTATCAACATTTGAGAACAGTCAATTCTCATTGTATGTGAAGTGTTGGCATAGTGCTTTTCCCTTGGGGGGAAATTGCTTTTTACTTCATGCTGTAACTGGAATGCTTGTATGCTTATCTTGGTTAGGTGGTTTGGATGGGTGTCTCAGTTACTTTACAGTTTGGTGCTTATAAAAAATGGCTTTAAAATATGTAGCTGGCTATTCACTTTTAATCTGGATTTTATTAAGTTAATAGCAATAGCACTCCTGTAATTACAAGCCCTAATATCATATTCCGTGTCTGTTAGAGACAATTTGGATATAAAAAAGCTGAGGTTGTGAATTTCAGACTTTCTAGAAGACGTCATGGGAGTGTGAAACATGCCACTGTATTAAGAACTACTGGCATATGGTATTTTTACTCAGGTTGTGATCATGAGAAAGAGGACAGCTCATCCTTCTCTGAATTCTTTTGAGGACCACAAAATGAAGAAACAAGATCCTTTCTTATGGGAAAGACTATATATGCCAAGATAGTTTTGACATTAGAGGCTCTGCGTGCTTGTTGCTGTCATTAAAATCAGTATTGCATGGGCTTTTGCTTTACAGTTTTGGAAAAAAAAACCCCAAACCAATAAATTTTTACTCTCATACATGTTCATGATGAGATTTATTGGACAAATCATAGTTTTTACAAGTTAAAGACTGTAGTTGTAACTACACTGTACCTGCTGAAGTTGACTGGTTTGTATCTGTCACAGCTGTTTTCTGCCATCTCAGTGCGATGTGTGAAAGTGAGCCTCAGAGGTGGGATGTGCCAGGAACGCATTCTTATTCTATGGGTGGGTTAGGACACACATTTTTGTTCAGTTACAGCTTCTGAGCTATTGCTGCCTGGCTCCATTTACTTTACGAAGCATGGAAATCAGCATTTCATTCTTTTCCTACACATTAGACTTGGAAATACATGTGGAAGCTGCCTTCAAGGGAATAAAATGTGTAACATTATACATAGAGGTGTAGTTAACTGCTTTGGCAGAGATACAGGGTATTGAATTGCTTTATGCTAATATTATCTCAGTAGTTAAACTTGTGTTATCTTGGTATTGTGTGCAGTTTTAAATATGAAAGTAAATCATAAAATGCTGTTAACTGATAATTCTTGTCAGTTGGGGGACAATATTGGAATATTTTAATGCTGTGAAAGGGAAGGATGTAGGTTTTTTCCTTTTAAAAAAGAAACACATTCCCTCTTGAAACTATTCTTCTCCTTATTTATTGTCAAAATAACAATTGAATTTGTTTGAGCTTACAAGTATTGCATCCTTCCTTCCCAGCATTTGTATGTGTCTTCTGCATTCCTGAACTCTGTAATGGCTCTTGCCCCTTAACTACCTCCTTTAACTAGCTGGTTATTCAGGGACTGGATAGAGGATGGTGGGGAGGCGGGATTCAAAAGTTCCTATCACACAATCCTATGGGATTGCACAGCTAACAGAGTTGTATTAACTTTAAATCAGGTGTTCAAGCTATCTGATGGCCCCATTAAACCATTTTATAGGAAAGAGAATTCCCAGTACTTGAACAGACTGGGTAGAAGAGCAGGAGGAGGTTCCTCGTCCATAAAATATTTGTTTAGCCTTGAACAGAATAATGCTTTGCCTAGGATATAATTTTTTTCTTTGTTTTCTTCTCCAAAGCATTTCAAAGAACTTCCAAAGAAGTGTCAAGACTTTGCTTTCCTGTCTATGCTTACCATCACCCTCTGGCTGTCAAGGAACAGAACCTTTTATCCCAACCATGACATGTTCTCAACTGATTGAAGCCAAAAAGATAGCATCTTCTATATTGGTCCCTGAAGCAGAACATTAAAAGCACCCTCATAATAGGTGGTTCTTGCTATGAAAAGTCTTGGTGTCTCGTAGTACTGGGAGCAAAATGCATTCTGCTTTTCAGAAATGGGATGGCTTTGGGAACACATATGTTTAATTTCTGTTCTTGAGGGCGGCCCTTGATCTGAGAAAGACTTGACTTCTGTTTTAATTTTTGTCAAAAATTATTTTAATGTAAGTTGTTTGTTTGTTGCAAATAGTGTGAGCAGTTGCCTGACTTACATTAGGCAGTGATACTGACCTGATTTCTGAGGACTGTGAATTGCAGGTAAGTTGTCACTTGATGATGCTTGTAATTTGTCCATAGTTGTTTTTTTGTGGCAGGTCAGGTGCTTCTCATTGCCCAAAGAAATGTCATAGAGGAGCTTGTAATTTTTTAAATAGAAATGGGTAGGTAAACAAGAGGTTTATTGTTGGTCATTTGCCAACTCTGCAATGCAATAATATTGTACAGTTCCTGTGGATCAGGCTGTATTGTTTAAGTATTATTGGTTCATCCTGTTAAACTAAAAACTATGCACGATTGTTGCAGCAGTTCCAAATCAAATTTGATCTGCAGTTACTCAGTAGCTTCAGAAGACAAGCTTGGATGTTTGGTGCTAAAAGCACTAGTTCTTGTTAAGAACTGTAAGAAGTCTATTTGGAATATTTTTCTTCTGTATTTAAAAAAACCCACAGAACAACAATGAAAAACCTCCCCAAAACCCCCCAACTTTCCTCCCTAGGATCCCCCAAAAATCTCAGAAACCATAAACAAAAAAACACAATAAAAAAACCAACCCTGCCAAAAAAACCTATGAAAGATCCTGAATAGTGATCGTGTAGAGCAGCACTGACATCTAAAAAGCAAAGTGGATTCATCAGCTCGTTTTACTTTAGCGTTAGAGTGAAAGAAAAACAAACTTGGCATAACCAGTGGAAATCTAAATTAGACTTTCTAAAGCTTTTTAATAAACCATGATGTGTAAACCAGATCCTATTGCTGCCTGTTTGAACCTGCCGCTGCTTTAAATTAGGATTTCTAGGGTTTTTTCTATTGCAGTAGACTACTCTGACCTTTTGTTCTTAAATTCTTGTACAGATATCCTGTATCTTAAACTTGTGTGAACTACCTTTTAGCATTTGCCAAAATAAATTGAAATGAAGGCCATTTATTATGTCATCAACTCTGTTTTAATGTCAAGAAGAGACACTGCTGCTAAAATAAGAAAATTGAATTGTACATGAGAATAAACATTAGGTTCCTGTTTGAAGTATCTCCATTTAAGCCTGCAGAAACCCCATTTTTTAGGAACCTCTCACAAAACATAACTATATTACAGCCAACACAGCTCAAGAAACTTGTTTGTCTTTGTTAAGACTTCTTTCATATTTTTAATCTTCGAACTTGGATCGATTTTTCTATTTTGTTTCAGTTTAGTGCAGAAATTAAGATTGTAGTTACTCTGAACTGACTTGCTGTATCTATGATGCTCGTCATAGAGGTAGTCTCGGTTCTTACTTTGCTGAAACAGCTGTTGTGGTTACAGAAAAATGGTTCTGTGCTGGTAGGTCTTTGGGAGATCTGACACTTAGGGTGTCCTTTCAGTAACTGAAAATTTAAGAGGCCCTCAGGTCTCCTTCACCCTTGAAAATAGGTTGAGCATTCTTTGCAGTTCTCAGAGGTGGCAAAATACATAGTGCGAGGAAGGACTAAAAACCTAGTGGAATTGCCATTAGAAAATTGGTCTTGGCACTGGCTCAATTTAGGAGATAAATTATTCATTTAATGGACAATCTTGTGTTCATTTGGGAAGTAAGCTGCAGTAGCATCTGATGTGGTGATGAACTGTCTGCATGTTGGTGCCTATTTGTCCAAGCAAAATCACTGCAGCTTCTGAGATACAGAGACTTTATGATAGTTTAAGCTAACTTTTTAACTTTATTTGCAGCAGGTAAAAAAGTACTCACCTAGTCACATATAGTTTATCTAGCAGTTAATAATTCATTGATCTGTAATACTGTGATTAGTTGCAATAAATACTCTCAGAATAGCTTTCTGAAACTTTATTCCTTGTGAAGTAGATTGTATTCTTGACCTGCAGATGAGGCTTAAAATATTTGTCTATGATCTCATTATAACTAAAATGATTAGATACGTCATTTGATGTATTAAAGTAGACTTTTAAGATCCTCTTACTGAGGCTTTTTCAGCACAATTAATTAATTCTTATATTCTTAAAATGCTTTTTATAGTCTTGTGTTTTGTTTTGGAAAGTTCCATATGGAAGAAATCCAGATCTATTTGTTCTCTCAGGAGGGTGACTGATTCCATTTTGGCATCAGCATCAGAAGGATTTGTTCTGCCACCTATCCATCTTGTCTGTGGAAACATCTCTACTGACTGACTTTTTCATTTCAGAAAAACCTCTAACAGCATTGCTTTTCCTTTTGCCTTGGCTGGGTTCCCTTCATTTCCTGAAGTAGTTTCCAGTTGGTGTTGGAGGAGTCTGTAGCTGTAAACAGAGTCTGTGCTTGCCCAGGCTGTTATGGTTGGGATGGAGGTGAGTGAAGAAGTGTCTGTCCCTCAGCCTGCAGAAGTCCCATGAGCCAGCTCAGTTTAAATGATACACATTTTGTGAGTGTCTGTTTAAAATAATTTGCAATAGTGGGAATTCCTCTTGACAGAAGAGGGTTAGGGAGCACCTGCACAGACAGGTCCACAGGCAGTTCAGAAAAACCTCAGCCACAGTGGGGAAAGAGGTGGTGAGGACCAGGTGTGGAGGACTGGTGATCTCCCAATCTCTTCCAGCTGTCACTAGCAGAGTGTCACACTGCTTCTTCATGCAGCTGCCTAAATGGGAGATGGGAAAGACAGAGTATCATGTGGGAGAGTATTATTATTACTATATTTTACAGATTATTATTATTATGCTTTACAGATGTGGAAGAAAATCACAGGGTGGAGTTTTGAGAAGAATATACTTTGCAATGTCTCTAACCACTTAGTTCTAGTCCATCTTTTTTTCTTCAAAATTCAGACTGTCTTTGGCCAATTTAACCTTGTATTAAGGTTGTGTATGACACCCACTTAGTTATTTTGTTGGTTAGTACTGCAACAAAGTAACAAAAAAAGGTATGTAAAAATAAAATGCTAGATTTGGTGTTAGAAGGTTTGAGTAAATCTTCTTTTCCTACTTCACAAGGAAAAAAAATCATCTGAATATTTTATGAAACTTTATAGATTCTCTCTTAAATGAACAAAAACAATTGTTTATTGCCTCTCTTATTTTTATGCTCCAAAGTTAGACTGAGCCCTAGGTAGAAATGGCTCGTGGAGGCTAAGTGTATAATGCTGTAAGGTAACTCGATACCCTTAAGTGAAGAAAGACATTTTTACCATGAAGACCAACAACTCATTTGAGTCATGGGAACAGTCTTGCAGAATACTTACTATGAAGACTGGGATAAGTTTTGGAGCTTTGAAGCATATTTCAATGGCCAAAGGGCTCCAGAAGCCTAGGAACTCGAGCTTTTAGAGAGAATATTGGTGTTTAGTACCTGTACGTGACTCTTACCACATTTTCTACACTCTTTCATTTTTTTCAGGACAAGTTTGTTTGTGGAACTCAGTTTAAGGTAGTAATTATTAAAGTCGCAGTGGGTATTCAGAAGTTTGTTATGCTCTCCTTCACCTTCATTGCCATCTAACTCTCTCAAAAGATAGCTGAGGTATCTGGACTGTGCCAGGTCTTTTCCGGATGAGAGATGTTTGCAAGTCTTGTTCTTAAACATTGCAGCTTTCCTGGATTTTTTGGTGGTTTGGTATTTGATATTTTTTTCCCTTCTGAAAACAGCGATACAGAAACAGAGAGGAAACAGCTTGCTCTGCATATGGACTGTTTATTCAGGAAATGAGAAGGCAGGTGATGAAACTCAGGGTGGAAGGAAGTGTTTCATAAGGGTAGATTTGGTGGTTGATAGCATTAAGTGAGCACAGTGTCCTTGGGGAACCTGAGGCAGTTGTTGATTCTAGTGTGTTTATACTTGTAGCGGACTTGAGCATTCAAACATTGCAATTCAGAGTTAATGTAACTATGCAGTTTCTCATCTATGACTTCCATATATAATTACTGATTTTGTCAAGCTCTCCTGTTTGGACTGACATCACAGTAGAAGGAATTGAACATAGAGAGTTACTCACCTCTCAGAGTTCTCTTCCGGAATTGCAGAATACAACCAGTTCCTAGTTCTTCTGAGTTATTGTTAATGTTAGATGCTTAGTTTGAGAGTTGAGAAAAAATTGTGATTTCTTTGTTTACCAGATATTTTGCTGAATTTTTGACCCTGTTGCCCCTCCTCCATTTTTACCAGTAACTCTGCTTCAGTTCCTGCTTTCTTGGAACTGATCTCAACAAACACAGGGTACTTGGCAAGCAGTGACACTGTGTCATGTGCAATAAGCTGGCCTGATCTGTAGCTTGATAATGAAGCGTGCTTGGTGTGCAGACTTCTTAGCTGAAAAAGATGATCGTGGCCTTGTGCTACAACCAGGAGGCTGCTCTTCCTCTGGTGCACTGTAATCAAAGAGCCTTGAGAGTGAGACATGTTACCTCTATTGCCTTCTGTGCTGTTACTGCTCCCCTGCTGCATGGAGCAAAGTGAAAGCAGTCATACGACAGCCTGAAAGACACTTAGATTTTTTGAGAGCCTTGGTTTGATCACCCTAGTTAGATTTAGGGTGTAGATTTCCTTTAATCTCTTAAAACTGACCCTATACCTCTTAGGAGTTAAAGGTAGCTATAACTGCTATAGTTGGCTCTTAGTATCTAGGGAACTTGTTCTTTTTGGTTTATTTTAGCACTTAGATACCTTTGTCAAGAGTATTACCTTTAATTTCCTTGTGGCCTATATAGAACTGGTTACCTGGTTATCCTGACAAAGAGTTGAACATGAGTCAGCAACATGCTCTTGCCATAAAGAGGATGCATGGTATTCCTGAATGCTTTAGACAAAGCATTGCCAGCAGGTTGAGAATAGTGGTCCTTCCTCTGTACTCAGCACTGTTGAGTTTACATCTGGGGTGTTGGGTACAGTTCAGGGCTCCTGAGTACAAGAGGGATGTGGATGTACTGGAGAGAGTCCAGTGAAGGGCTGTGATGATCAAAGGCCTGGATCATCTCTTGTGTGAGGAAAGGCTGAAGAAGCTGGGTCTGTTTAGCCTGGAGAAGAGAAGGCTCAGGAGGAACACATCAATTTTTATGAATACCTGAAGAGAGGGTGTAAAGGTGACAGATACAGGTTCTTTCTAGTAGTGCTCAGTGATTATACAAGAGGCAATGGGCACGAACAGAAACATGGGACATTCCATCCTGACATTAGGAAAACGTTTTGACTTGAAGGGCAACCAAATACTGGCTTAGGTTGGCCAGGGGGTTTGTGTAGTTCATTCTTGGAGATACTCAAAAACTGTCTAGACACCCTTCTGCAAAAGGGGGCTTGGGCAAGTTGACCTTCAGAGGTCTTTTCCTACCTCCACCGTTCTGATTCCCTGTGAAATAACATTTCTTTTGTACTGTCATGACTCTGCTTTCCAGCAAGGACCTAGGTGAATTTTTATTCTTCTTGACATCAATGTAAAGAACTATTGTGCCTTGCCTTTGCTTGCTGCCACATTGATCTTTAAAGTCAATGTATTGCTATGCTTTTGTCATCTTAAAAAAAAATTACAGTATATTCTTATCTGATACTCTCCTCAAGCAAATTAAATGCTTTTACTTCTTAGGGAAAAGAATGCAGGCATCCAGCAGTGCTTAGGTCACTTTGGAGGTCAGAGCCCAGGAGAACACTTCCCCTGTGAAAGGCTGGGTCAGAAGGCAGCAGCCTTTTCACCAGGCAGCCCGGTGGCAGGTCAGGGTGAGGCTGAGCCTTGCCTGTGAGCTTTGGTGCTGGAGTGCAGGAGGGTACTGTGACACTAGAACAGATCACAGAACAGTATCACTGTGCAAGTGCCTTATCTAATGACCATAGGTGATAGTCTGTAGGAAGAAAGCTAAAACCTGCCTATGTACACATTGACTAAAAAGAACATGTATTAAAATGTATTAAATTCAGGGCTCATCTCTACCAATTGCACTTTGTGGCTGAATTAGTGTGTGGATGGTGGGGACTCTTGATGAAACTCTCCAGATTTAGTGGTGTTTGAACTGAAGCTAATCTTGTTTGGGAGAAGGGGAGGAAGAGTCCTTTTGTGAATCAAATTATGATTTAATGTTATACCACCAATAGGGTATTACTGCCACAGTGTCAGGGCTAAACTCTCTCGTGCCTGGAACGAATATGTTTGATGATGAGCTCTTGTTATGCTGACAGAAAAAGGGCCTTGCATTGCCTAATAACCCCTTTATTTAGTTAAACATACCCTGCAATGAAAGCTTATGTAATCGGGTTAACATAGCGAGTATGTAAGTCGATGCAGAACACTGCCAAGTCTACTTCACTGATCTCTATAGGACTGAACAAAAGCTTGCTGCCACAGTTTCTGTCATGGCCAAGGCACCTAAGTTGTGCTGCCTTTGATCTGTGGTCTGAGTAACTATATCTAAGAGAATATCAGGTGATAGTATAGTACTGAGACATCAATTTTATGGCTTGTGAAATTATTTTTTTTAATGGGCAGGAGTTGTCTTCTTACCTCTTCCCATAGGACTTTTCAGCATGCATGCATGTAAATAGATCTTGTTTATGCAGAGTAGTAGCTTTTATTGATGCATATTTTTCTTTCCTTCTGTGGCAGACCTAAGGAGGATTTTCCTATTCTCAAGGTGCAATGAGCTGAAAACCAAATTGTTACAAAAACTACCAATGGCTGAAGCAATCTGTTAAAATCATGGAACCACAGAATGGTTTGGGTTGGAAAGGACCTTAAAAACTATCTAGCTCCAATCTCCCCAGCCTGGCCTTGAACACTTCCAGGGATGGGGCATCCATAGCTGCTCTGGGCAGCCTGTTCCAGTGCCTCACCATGCTCTCACAGTAAAGAATTTCTTTCCAGTATCTAATATCAAATATAAACGTTGCAAAAGAGGAGTGGATCTGTGGATGACCT
This sequence comes from Brachypodius melanocephalos, assembly GCA_013398615.1. Classification (NCBI taxonomy): domain Eukaryota; kingdom Metazoa; phylum Chordata; class Aves; order Passeriformes; family Pycnonotidae; genus Brachypodius; species Brachypodius melanocephalos. The sequence continues at coordinate 6,439,948 of VZSR01003812.1, read as the reverse complement.
GGTGCACTGACCTGCTGACCACGCTTCTTTTGATGCAGCCCAAGATACAGTTGGCTTTCTGGGCTGCAAGCACATGTTGCCAGGTTGTGTCTAGTTTTCATCCACCAGTATCCCCAGTTCCTTTTCCTCAGGACTGTTCTCAACTCATTCTCCACCCAGCCTTGGGTATTTGTGCTTGCAAGTATTTGTCCTGGGCATGGCCCCAGCCCAGGTGCAGGACCTTGCACCTGGCCTTGTGGAACTGATGTCCTGAAATTCACACAGACCAACTATGGAAGTGTGCCAAGGTCCCTCTGGATCACACCCCTTCCCTCCAGTCTGTCAGGTGCACCACACAGTTTGGTGTCTTCAGCAAAAGTAAGATGGAATACAGGTGTTAACAGGACAGGTTATGGATTGCATGGTAAGAGGAAAACATTTCCCTTCTGCTTTAAATACATGTTTTTGACTTGTTCAACCTTCACAGCTGGAGAGAAATAGCTTATTTTGTGGCAGGATTTGTCCAATTGGTACAATGCTTTAAAGTAAGAAATACCATTGTGAGTGCCTGATTGTATCCATTGTCTGTAAAGGAAAAGTAGCTGACTAGCTAGATTATAGAGTTATTTTCAAATAATTTCATTTTTCATGTGCCCTCCTGAACACTTAAGCTTTTAAGAATTAAGATTGTGAAGGAGCATTTGTTCATTAAAACCTCAAACTGACTAGACTGCAAACACTTGTGAATGTAACAGAGTAGCAAAAGCATGTCATGAACATTCCCCAAAAGCAGAAACCCCCCCCTCCCCCCGATATCAATAAAATGATACATTTGGGGTTCTGTCTTCAAATCTAGTGGTTGTATTAGCTAAAGTAGAAAAGAACTTGCTTGCATGTGGAAGCATCCTTCATAATAGGCTGGCTGCATTTACAAATAAGAAAATTCCCATTCCCTACCTTGCTTGGAAAACTGTTCCAAAGCCTTGGGGCTCAGATGGTTAGAAGCATTCTGTAATTTTCAAAATAAATCTGTTCTCCAATTTCATACTTATTTGACTCTTTGGCAATATCCATTTGCTGAGAGAGCCCTTTTCCTTCCTTTGTATTTGTTTTGGCATATAACAGAAGCAATATTGTTCACTTTCAGCCTTCATTTTGCCAAGAAAAATAAGGCAAGCTGGCTGTCTACACATAAGCTAAACAGCTTGGGGGAAGGTAGTCCTTAACCATTTCTGCACCTGCTTTACTGTTTAAACATGAGCAGGTAGAATTTTTTCCTTCCTTTTCCCAGAAAACTTCTCTGCAGCCTTTGGTAGCATGCTGGATTATGAGTCTTTGGGACCGCAAGGGAACATGAATGCTAAGAATTAGACCTTAGGATACCTGTCTAATGGTACTGCTCTTGAGACTAAGATAAGGAAGGCTGTGGTCATGTGAACAGATGGAGGAGCAGAATGCACCAGGAGCATTGACAATAAAAATTAAGAGTTTAAAAAAAGTGGAATATAAAAATAGGTTTAAAGTGTTGTAGGCTGAATGTTCCTGTCAGCAAAGATCTGTTGGATAACTTGAGTATGATTACAAGTTTGCATAACTAAAAAAAGCTTAAAAACTGCTTTAAATAGCAGTGCTCGCATCTGTTTGTAATGCCACTCATTTTTCATCCTATTTAAAAGAGCTTGGTGTTTCTGCAAATTGAATATGCATGCAGTCTAGTGTTGCTGAATTTCCTGCGAATAAGAGAACCTAAAATGGGTGTGTTGGAGGAGAGATGACAAGGAACAGACATCAAAAATCATCTCATCTACATCTCATGTTTGGGTGTGGTGTGCCTGCTGCTCTGGTAAACAGAGCTTTAGGGTGAATTCCTCTTTCTATGATAATGGCACCTTTCCTTTCATTAATGCAAATTAATAACTTGTAGCCATCTCCTTTCCGATGTCTACTGTTTCTAATTTACGTGAGAACATCTAGCCATGCTTTGCAGTTATGTGCCACCTCAGTTAATCACTCAGGTGCTTGAGCAAGATCCTCCTCAGTTCATTGGACTAAGTCATAGAAAACTTTTAACTTTGCAATTTTGTTAGCATACAGTTGTTTTGTTAAACTATTTTTAATGGTTCCTTTTGTGGTTTACTGGCATATGTTACAGTAATTAGCTAGAGTGTATTAATGTTGTATGTTTTTTTCCTGAGGGAAAATTTTAACTTGCTTTACATAATACAAAACCCAAAAAACAATTATAATAGAACATAGAAAGCAGTTGAATAAGTGGTTATTCTTTTTTGTGAGATTTGCTTTCCTGAATGTCTGTTTCCTGAGACAGACCTTGAACGAGAAGATCCTGTGTATTCTGGTTATCTGTTTGCCTTTCTCCCATCCTCCTGCATTCAGGATATTCCTCAGGTTCTCTGGTGGGACTGTGGTGTGTCTTCCTACCTCACCCTTCTGTCTTCACTTAACCTGTTTTTACTTTACCTTGATGCATAGATTAAGCACAGTACGCTAACATTGTATCATGAAAAAAAAAAAAAAATCACCATCTCTGAGCTACCCCTGCTCTTGCACAAGTGTTGGTTTAGCAATTGAGTTTGTAATTCAGCTGCTTCCTGCCCCCTCACCCCACCCAAGACAAAAGGAAAGAAGAAAATTGTCCTTGGGCTAATTCTCTGATCAAACACTTGCTGTGGCTGGCGGGAAGGGCACAGTGAGCGTGGTTTGTGGAGGGTGGGACCACAGGATTTTCTCCCTGTGCAATACTGACTGTACTGTTTTGAACAGGTAAGCACACAGCCTCCTCATCCACTGCAGTCTTGTTTGATGGAGGCCTTGGAGAGAGACACAGTGATGGGCTGTAGCTGGACATCTCAATAGACATCCCAGTTTGACCTGCACCTCTCCTGAAACTTGCTTGAATCAATGGTTAAAGCACTTTTTTCCCACCGAGTTTTGCTTGATTCCAGGGTGTGTGCTTGTCTCACTAATGACTTTAAATATGCTGTGAATACTAAGATTCACTGTAGGTTTCATTCTCTTGCAAAAAAAAAAAAAAAAAACCAAAAAAACAAAGGAAATAGGAAATGCCTAGAGAATGAGGCATTGCTTTCTGGCTGTGTGTGGTGACCCACAGATGAGTGCACCACAGAAGGTGCTGGCCTGCACATATTATTTAATTCCTGTGGTTAGGTTCCACAAAGCAATACATGGCTGTTTCTGGAGTTATGCTGGGAAGGCATCAACTCTGGGTTCTCCAGAATAACTTTGTGTTGTACCTAAACAGTTGGTGTGCACATGCCTGTGGGGTGGGAGCAGTGTGCTGCTGGGAACTCTGGAACAACGGGAAATGCAGGGAAAAACCTGTGGGTTTCTCTTTCTTGTATAACTCTTCCTCATTTGTAGAATGAAGTTCTTGCTTCTGTGAGTAGTTTTATGTTTTGACCATTTTTTCTGAAACTGTTCTCTCTATTCCTAAGTTGATTTCTCTGGCTAGATGTTCATGCTTTGCAAGGTACTGTAAAACACAGGGGTGTTACCATGTAAGACTGTTTAGCCTCTTAAAACGGACAGAAGAGAGAGTGTAGCTCTCAACTGGATTTCAGCCCTTGGAATTAAATTGCTACATTTTTCTTTTCCTCTCTAGGATCTGGAGTAGCAGAATGGAAGAGCTCTAACTGACAGATACAGAGAACAGGCCCTTTCAACATGGAGAGCATTCCAGTTGATGGGGAACTGGATAGAAATTCAGTGAGTAACTTAAGTGTGCCTTTGTGTAATGAGATGGATGTGAAGATGCTTTTGCAGGGAGAGGGTTAAATTACTTGAATCTGTTCACTTTCAGTTTGAATTGATAAATTTCTGGTGAATGCATCTGGAATATCATGTAGTATCATGTATCATTTACTAGATTCTCGTGGCAGGAGGGCTGAATGTCAAAAAAAACTTTTGGGACTTTGGATTTGATTTTCGGATTTTGTCTCAGAATCCCAAAGGAGAAAGGTATTTCTCTCAGTCTAATTGGCACTTTTCTAGTTAGTGACTATGGAGAAGAGAAAAAATAATATAGTTCTTGATGGAATTAGGAGCAGAGAAGACAGAAGGGATGCTAATTATATATTATCAGAGTAATCTGAGGTGGAAGAGTTGATAATCTGTTTATAAAATTTCTGAGGCAGTGAAGCTCTTTCTAAGCATAATTAAAACCAGGAAAGGCTAGTGGGTACTGTCATGCTTCTTCGTCATCATCAGTGTTGAAATTATTTAAGAGTTTAGTTTTTCCACAAGCTGTGTCACGTAGAAGCACTTTAGTAGCTGAATCAGGAAATGTTTTATAGTTTCCAAAGCACTGCCTCCCAAAAGCAAAATAGGATGTGTTTTTCTGTACCTGAGGTCAAGGTCAAATTTACCACTTCATTACTGACAAACTTTATTTGTGATAGTCAACTGCTACATGGACCTATTAATTTGATCAAGTGTTTTATTACTGTTTTTATCTTAAATGATGGGTTTGGAGACAAACTGTTTTGCAGTGCATTAAGAAAATTCTTGGCTTTTTTCTGTAATGAACAAATGTGTTGATTTGCTGCATGGCCCATACATTTATATCCCAGATACAGCATACTATGAGTATCAAATGTCAGCTGTGCAGCAGGGTATTTTAATTTTTTAAAAAAATGCTGTCAGTTCAGTTGCTGTGCTCCTTATTTCCTCAAAATATGTAAAAAATACCAGTTTACAAACACTTCAAAGTAACAAAAATGTGCTACTTTTCTTTCTGTGACATGCCTTCAGAGTAGCACGATCCTAAGAAGGTACCTCAAAGTGAGTCTCTGTTTTACTAAGACTCCTTTAGAAGAATGCTAAGTGTAAGGATAGATTGCCTTTCATCCTATGTACTTCTGAAGTGTCATCTCAGAATAATATTTTTTAACTGATGGTATATTGTAATAGGCTACTTAAGGCATTTCTTATCAAAATATAAGCCAGTGGGGTACTTCTCTGTCTAAATTGCAGTTACAGTGTCAGTTTTGTGCATTGCACTACAGCTGTTAAAAACGTTTTTGAAAGCTTATTTGGTAGTCTAATATGCAGCCTAGTGTAGATCATAGTTTAAAAAAAAGGTGAAAATTAAATATTAGAAATATCATATGTATTTTAAGAGAGATTGACCCAATAGTTTTGAAGTCCTTTTGTCAATGCAAATCCCGACACTTCCCAGAAATTTAATTTTTTTGAAATCATTTTTGAAATTTTTCAGTATTCCAGGCTTTTAGGTGCAATCTGTTTGTTTGGGTTTTTTTTTTTTTTAAAGTTCCATCGTCATGATAAAATTCATGAAATACATGTGTTGCACCATGCATGAGGAATACTGATCAACTCTTTTCTCTGCTTTTAAGTCCTTTGGGATGTTTCTAGGAGGTATCTGAAACAACCTTTCTTAGAGGTGTCAGCTTTCTAACTTGCTTTTTTGGCTTGCTTATAAAAGAACAAAAGATGAGGAGATCACAGACCTTAATGCTGTGCTCTTGCCTTTCCAGAATTGATATACAGAGAAAGATCTCATATTAAATGATCTTCCTGTCTAACAATTAGGTTGATATGTACTGAACATAAATTTGAAGACAAACGCTGTGAGAGCTCAGCAAACTATTTTTGTAATTTGACTCCATTAAAACAGTGCAAAATAACAGATGCTTTGAGATCTTGTTTGAGAACCATTTTTGTCTACTTTTCCATAGAATAATAAAAATTAATAATAAAGATAAAAATAAGTCTCACTGCCCCAGAACCTAGAACATTACATGGAAATGTATAGTATAAACCATTATTTTTTGAAATATATTTTTTAGTAATTTTTAGTCTCTTCTAGTTTTTTCTGAGGCGTATATTTAATAAATAATTTGCCTGTGATATAATTTGTACAGTCAGTGTTGGTCCTTGTTATTTAATACATCAACAGACATAAAAGCATCTTTTTTCCTTGAAGCAGTGAGTAGAAGTCCTTTCTATTGATCAGATTTGTAGGTTGCGTCAGTGGTCCTGAATTTAAATCTAACTGGATTCATTTTAATGATTTACATGTATCAGAAACTGCCTTCAGAGAAAGTCTGTCTTCAGCAAGGTGAAAATTTGGCTTTAGAATGTTCATTTAAACTATTAAAAATTAGGTGTACGTTTTGATTGTAAAAACAGTGTTTTTAAAAAACTTTTGTAATATAAGATTCAGACATGCTAGCGTGACATGCTTTTGCTTTTACCCTAATATTCAACAGAAGAAGGATTTTGTTTTTTAGAAGAACTTGGCAGATATAACTTAAAGTTTAGTAGCAGTTGTTATAAGCTTTATTTCTGAGAAGTGAACATCTAAAACCAGTGCTTTTTGAAGCATATGAGCTGTCTTTGTGTACAAACAATTACAGCTGCTGTCTCATATGATGCTTTATATTGCTGGATTTATATTGCTGGTTTTACTTCTAAGTCTTAGTCAAAAACTTTATTGGGAGGAAAACACTAGGCTTCGTGTGTTTTGGTGGCAACATTTTAAAGTAACTGTGCCTCTGTAGAAATGAAATTGATCACGTAGTGTTGAGAAGCTGTCAACAACCTGACTTGTTCTGTAATCTGTAATCAAAGTCATCAATTATATAATGTGAAAACAAATGTAGGCTATGCCTCTGCGAGTATGTTTATGTTTCGCTTAATTTGGTATATTTAGAAAAAGAGCTGTGGGCAGTGATGGACAGGAATGTCCTGAGAGCATTCTTTTCAGAGGAAACACTGAAGTGGTAAAACTGTCATGTTTTGTTCCCTTAGTTGTTTGGAAGCCCAGTCTGCAGTGATCTGAATTGCTGATAATAGAGGTGCAGTAGGCCACTGGAAAATGAAAAGGTCTTTTTGGCCAAAACAATCCCATTTCAGTACCTTAACATCTCACACCAATGCTTAGAAATACATATTTTGCAGGTTTTAGGTAAGTACACAGACCCAAATACCTGTGATGAAGAGTAGGGGTTGGCCAGAGCAGAGAGAGTTTGGTGTGTAAAGAGAATGTCAATTGGAGAAGATCAAGGACAGGGTTAGACAGGCTTGTGTTTCAGCCTCTGGCATAGGAGCTGTTTGTACCAGTTCATAGGATTAACCACGCAATGCTGAAATATTTACACGAAAAGCCCCTGCATCGTCATCTCGGGTGACGGGTTGCCCTGCTCTCTGGTGTCATGTTGTATCTTGGCCGGGGCTGCTTGCAGGGCAGGCAGGGAGGCAGGACCTGCTGCGGTGCCTTTTCACTCATTTCTTCCACACATGAGTAACACACTGCGAGTGAGCAGCTGGCTGAGTCTCAGGTACTTCTGATCCTGTGTGTCTGTTTACAGGGTGTTTTTCCAGTTCTGTTCTCTTGCTTTCCAGCTTCCACTGACAAATTAAGCAGCCCAGTGCTGAATAGCAGTGCTCCCAGTCCCAGGCAGTTGCTGGATCTCTGTATAGTTTCTGCAGGCTTCTTGTTCTCTTGTCAGCCACTATTCTCTTGAATCTAAAATCAGCATAGGGTAGGACAGTTCCAGTCTGAACATAAATTATTTCCTAGTCTGCAGTATGTTGTCTGTACATTAAGAATAAACACTTTGCCTTGAAAACCATTGAATTCTTGAATACATTTCATGTACTACTATTCAAACCTGTCTGGTAAGTTCATGGGTTTCACTCTTTGACTTGAATTTAGTCTCTGTCAAGAATAAAAGGTTATTTGCCAAGTGTGCCTATATTTATATTTTATTTGAGGTTTTCCTGTTTGGTCAAGTCCTGTTCCAGAAAGTGCAGACTTATGAAAGAAGGGTTCCCTCACCTTTCCAATGATGTGTACTGCAATTTCTGTATATTCATTGCAATACTTTGCATTTGCACATTGCATTGTCAGTTTGCAATTTAACACCCTTAAGCAGGTGTGAGGGATAAAAAAATAAATCAATGTTTTGAGGTCAGGAGTGCAAGACAAGATTCCTGTTTGCAAAGATTTTGATTATGATTTTTCTTTTTTACATTTCCTGCTTTTAAGTCCTGATAAGAGAGGCAAGATTGGATCCTCTTTAAAGCAGAGCATGGATTTTGCTAAGTTTTTATTTGTTATATGGAAGATATGTTATGTTTGGATTTATTTTATTTTTAAGGAGGAAATGTTCATGCTGATCAGTATTCTTGTTTTCTTCTTTTCTATTATTCACAGATTTCAAATATAGTAAATCCTTAAAGACATAAGTGGAATTTGCCTTTTATCTGTACATGAGCCTTGATTGTGGTCTTGGTTAGCAAAGATTTAAAAAATATTCCAGATCAAATACCAGAAAGACATACAGGCTGTTACTGTGTAGTTACCCTCCTTTAGTGCCTATATTTGATGCATTCAGTCAGAGAGAAATTTTATGCAATTTGGTTCTATGGAAATGCTTAGACATAAAGTATCCTCTTAAATTTAAAACTGCACTGTTTGTCTTGCATCCTAAGTAATTTCAAATGTTACCTGTGTTTGTCGATGAACTGAATCTGTGCCTTCAAAGTTTGTGTTTGTATGCAAAAGCAGATAGGCTAGGATCTGGCATTAGTAGGTGCTTGCACATTACTTATGGCTTGAAAGGTTGTTTGTTTGGTTTTTTTTCTTCTGAAACACTTTTCTGCAAGTGGAGTGGTTTTGGAAACATTTTGTGTTATTTCAGCTTTTATTCTATTTCAGAGCTTCAGTCTTTTGAAACCACTCCAGCTTAAAATTCCTTTTAAAATGCTGTGTATCAAGTCATACGAGCACTAAATTGCTGCTGGAGAGTTTTCACTCAGAAGAAATGGTTGAGGCAGTTGCTGTTTACTAATGATGGCTTCTAATAATGGCTTTTCTATAAGCATATTTGTCAGATTTGTTGCTTCAACTTTTCTGAACTGTGGAGTCTCTTGAGGTCTTGCCTTTGGCATTGAGGTGCATGTTGTATTTTAGTTATGAACTAACACTGTTTTCATTGTCCTTCTTTCCCGCTGCTGCTGCTGCTTTTTGTGCACTTGCTTCTTCCTGGCCTGGAATTTTATGTTTGCTGTTCTTCATTCCTCAATTGTATGTGTACACAGCATCATGGTGAGAACAGAGACCCTCCTGGACCATTAAGTAAGTAACTCTCTCCTACATTATGTTTGCACATATAGTCATAGTAGTTAGCATATATCTTTGCATATAGTTGCTGGGATAAATACTAGATTTTCTTCTGTGTCATAATTGAGAAGTTGAATGTGGTGCAAATTTGCTGTTGGAAAAGTATTTTGCCTGGCATACCACTCATCTAAATGTTTCCCTACCATAGCCCTTTTTGTTTTTAGTGGGAAAAGTTTATTCTTCATCTCTCCCAGTCATGGCCAGGAAAAAACAATCTTTTATATTATTTATCTGGATGAGAAAAAGCTATTTTTATTAGTTTGAAATGAAACTTTTAAATGCTATTGTAGTATAGATAGTAAAGATATGGAAATAATGGTACAGAAACAGTTTTTTATTTTTGAGCCTGTCAATTTCTAGTGCTGTGTGTGGTTCCCTTAATTTCAATAATTTTACATATTCAGAATTGAACAGGTTTGGATGTGTAGTAGTTCTCCAGGACTGGATCTGGTGAGGTGCTAAAACTTCAGGTGTATGTATGTGCTTACATGCAGCCAAAGACTTACTGGTGCCATTGGTTTGTGGGCATTAGCATGATGGTATGATTGGCACAGTAATTTCGCCTGGGATTTAGAGTTTGTGTATGTGGGAAAAAGAAAGGTGCAGTCACAATTGTTTCTTTTTTCTATGAGAAACCTCTGCAGAAGCTGTTGTTTTAGCTGATACAGCTTATTATAGACAAGAAAAAACAATGTTGAATTGAATTGTAATAAACCTCTTCCTGTATATGATGTCCTTGTGTTATTTTCAGTGGTGTAGGCACTTTCACACTCTCATTATAGGAACAGAAGTGGGAATCTGACACTCCAGATTTTTTTTTCATAGCTTTACCTGAAATAAATTGGCTGTAAAGACCCTAATTTGTTTCCTCTAAGATATGAATTGTACTGACAAATTTTTATATTAGTAATTTGATGACCAGTATGATGAACATGAACAAAGTGTGTATTCTCAACAATTCTGTTGGCATTGAAATGTGACCTCTGAAGAGTCACAAGGTGGCTTTGATATTTACTATTTGTTGTTTCTTCTCTAAAATAAAGCCTTGTCTTCTCCCTCACCTCAGAGCAAACGTCTGAGCATTAGGATGAGGCATTTTGCAGGAGAGGGGACAGCTTCATCCTAGTGGCTGCTCTGGTGTGGATAAATAGTTATATCCTTAACTGATTTATTTTCCTCTTGTTTAGTACTTTTATGATGCTTAGTATAAAAAGGAGACTTAGAAACTCTCCTGCCAATCATTCTTCAGCTTTATAGATGGAATTTCTCAAAAACCCACGTGGTTTAAAAAGTTCACCTTAAATCCCCAGGCAAGTGAAGTGCTTGCCACATGGTATTCTATATTAGGTGATACATAAACTCTGGTAGGAAAAGTGACTTTTTGACAGTTCTAGGAGTTGTTTCAGGACCTAATTGACTCCTAATGAAGGAATATGAATTTTACAATGAGCTTGAAGCTTGTAGTCCTGTTAGTGAGCCACATCTGCTGAATGTAGCTCATGCTTTAGTAACACTCGTGCAGAGCCTGCTTACACTCCGGGTTACTGGCAAGTACTGGCTGAGAAATTACTGCATTGTGACAGCTTTAACATTTGGAATTCCCAAAACTTAAAGCTTAAAAAAAGAGTTAGCAGTGCTGCATGCTGCCCATTCACAAACAAACTTTCTGCACAGGTTACTCAGGAGAGGATTGCTAGTGCAGTTCCTGATGTGGAGCCCACGGTGTCACCTACTGCAGGGGCATGGGGACACCTGCTGAGAAATCCCATCCCTGCAGCAGCTAAGTGGCCAGTGGCTCATCAAAAGGAATTTTCAGCTACTTTGGCTGAAAGTTGGTCTTCCTTCAGTGCACTGTACACCTTAAATCTTTAAAACAAGTATAGCTCACTTTCCTTGCAGTGACCCATTTTGTGCAAACCTGTGATGCAGCTGTTTTCTTACCCCTTTTTATTTAGATGTACAAGACCTTCTGTCATATAGTCTCTTTCTAAGACTTCAGCAACTACCCTGCTCCCCACTTGCCCTTACTTGTAGTTGCAGAACAATAAAAAGCTAGTTTGGTACAAAAAGATCAAAATCAGACATGACTTTGAAATACTGGCCTTCTGGCACTGATAGACTTGAATTCTGTAAAATCAGCTTGTAAATGAGCTCGTTGCCTCCCTTGTCCATTTCCTCACCTATTTTTCCTCAGCAGCAGTTCACATAGAGTATAGTTTGTCTGGAGCAGGGCTTTACATGGCTTATTTCTTGTAGAAAAATAATTACAAGTGGGTGTACTGCAATTTTTGCATTCTTCATAGAATCATTGAGGATGGAAAATACATTTTAGAATCAAGTCTTAACAGTTAACCCAGCATTGCTGACATAACCACTAAACCATGTCTCCAAGTGCCACATCTAGATATCTTTTAAATACCTCTAGGATTGGTGACACTTCCCTGGGCAGCCTCTTCCAATGCTTGAGAAGCCTTGTGGTGAAGAGATTTTTCTAATATCTAATCTAAATCTCTCATGCTGTAACTTGAGGCTGTTTCCTTTTGTCTTGTCACTTGTTATGTGGGAGAAGCTACCTTTCAGGTAGTTGTAGAGAGCAGTAAAGTCTACCCTGGATCCCCTTTTCTTCAGGCTAAACAACCCCCTCTCCCTCAGCCATCCTCATCAGACTTGTGCTCCAGACCCTTCACTATCTTTCTTGCTCTTCTCTGGACACTCAAGCACCTTTTTATTTTTTCATACTGCTTTGTGTTCATTCCAGGTTTTGCTGCAAAATGTTTCCACTACTGTAATAAGAGTAGTGATAAAGCTAAGAAGGCCTTTGTACTTTGCAGAGTCCATCCAGAGAATAGAACTTGTTTGGTTTGAATCAAATCTTCTGCTGAACTTTTAAGGAAAGCTTGGGAACTCTTAAAATCATCAGTGTTGTAAGTTCTAGTCTTTTCTTTAGTAAATATTGCTTGAACATGTTGTCAGTATATCTGCTTTCCCATGACAGGTGTTACAGAGACAGTCATTCTTTGACTATGAAAAAGGTACAGTTTTGTTGTGCCGCTTAACAAAATGTACAGGAACTATAAAACGGGATGGCTAGCCAGGTGATCTTAAAAATAGATAAGAAGACACCAGAAAAATCTTTCAGACTGATGAGGTTCAAGGAGAGTAACTCTTCTGCTTTAAGCCTTTACCTTGACAGATCTTGTACCCGGTATGTATCGCTAAGATTTGTTTCTTGTGATGTATATGCAGACATTGATCTTAGCTTGCTGGGATGTTGGTACAGCTTGATCTGGCTTGATCTGTTTCGTGGGTTGGCTGAGTTGTGTCTACCAAAAGCTATCACAGAAGTGGCAAAGAAAATAAGTGTTTCAGAAGATAAGCAACAGCTCAGTGCTGCATCTGTATGGAGTATCAGCCTTTCCAACCTCATGCTAATTTTTGTTTCTACCTTTTGCCGCATGTCTTAGACCAGTCTTACTAGCTTCTTTCTGCCATCCTCTCCAAAGCAAACATCTGGTTTGAAAACCTCAGTTTTTAGAATGAAATGTTTCACAACCGAGCAGTTGAATACCAGTTTCATAAATAGCAGTGAAGTTCTTACCAGAAATCTATGCACAAACACATAACACCATTGAATGAGTATCCATTTTGTATTTCAGCAGTGGTAACAAACAGTGATGAACAGCCTATAGCTCCAGGAAAAATGAACCAGCACCAGGGGAAAGAAGCCTATTTTACGCCAACCAAAGAGTTACTCCAGCCGTGTCTCAGTCCAGGAACTGCCCATTGTCATGGTAAGACAAAGTTATTTTTTACTGAGGTTTTAAAGAACTTAAATTCTGACATTAATTATCTGTCCCAAATATTGGTTCAAAATCACTGCCTTTTACAATAAAGAGGTAAGGAAAAAAGCATATTGAAATTTTGTGTGTAATTATTTGTATCTTTATGTGTTAATCTGAAACAGGAAGAAATACATTATGTGATGCACTAGTTTATTAAGACATGCTGTGATTTGTTTAATGGAGAACAGTCCACATGATGGTACATGATTATTTGTATGTAGCCCTGTAAAACCCATGGTAAAGTTCTTTTCTCAGTATTCAAGTTGTGTCTTTATGCAGCAGTGTTCTGATGTACCATAAGAGGAACTTTCATGGAAAGATACTTCAGTTACTTCTACTGAAAGACCCTTCTCTTTAGAAAAAGCAGGAAAAAAGAAAGGTCAACACTAGTTTTTGCCAGCTTTCAAGCAGTCACTCTACCTAGCTTAAACCCATTGAAAACACTCTGTGGATCCATGAGAACTGACTGGATGGAAAGTGAAACTCATTAGTAGACCTGACATACTGATAGATTGTTCAAGAAACAAAAATACAAGCAATAGTTGCTCTCTTTGTGCTTATTTGCATTTGAAACTACTTGCATTTATTGCTTAGGAAATCATTGGACATCTTTCTTGGGGTGTGTGAAGTTCTTAGTGAAAACTTTAGCCTTTTAAAATTCTCTTCCCTTTTACTATTGGCAGCCATGCTAGTCATCCATGCTTCTTTTAGTTTTTTTCATGAGTAGTGTTCCTGATATGGTTTTATATTTTAAACTGGTTTTGCTATGAGTCTCCCTAACTGTCACAGCTTGCTTTGTCAAAGTAATGATACTCGTGTTTCAGAGTAATAAAGGCAGTGTCTTAGGTAACTTTGAATCATATTCCTGTTTTCCCATTCAATTCTATTAGGACAAAAAAACCCTTTTGAAGTGAAGGTAGTTGTTACTGTGCTGAATCTGGTAGTATTTTAGTGTATTCTGAAGTTATTATGGTAGTATTTTTGGTACTACACAGAGCTAGCTTGGATATATTTTCTAATTCCTAGTGTTAACTTACTGGAACAGCACTTGATGTCCTCTGGCTTGCATCAAGCTTAGTCTGGAAATATTTTCTGTATAATATAAATATAACTTGTTTGTAATTTTTATTATGTTGAAAGAACTTTTGGTTATTTTCTCTTTTTACTGTGTTGTATCCTTTACTAGACAAACACTGGAGTTATGTAAGTGTATTTGATTATTCTAATAAATTCTTCCTTTTAATATTGATATTCCCACTAAGTTATAAAGTCAAACCGTGGTGTTATTTCAGGGCTTTCACTCACAGGAAAATCATTAAAATGGGATTGAAAAGCACTGAGACTTGATTGTCCTACGTCAAGCTCCCTGTAGATACTAAGTTTTCTCTCTGGATTTTTTTTCTTCTGAATATTTCTGGCCTTATATATGAATGTAAGCCAGTTAAATGTATTTGTGCCTTTTTTTTTAGCATCAGTCATCACTGACTTATTTAGTAGTTCTCCTGGAAAATTATAAGGCTGTACTTTCATGAAACAAGAAATTTGGCTTGCATTCAATTTTAGTAGAGAGATGGTACAGTGTGGGCTAGGCTTCAGCAACCCACAATTACTGTCTTGCAGCCTATCTACAGCTCGGGAGGTGATATTTGTGCAGTGGGTTGACCAACATTTAAAAATTGGGTGAATATTCAATGGTAGCTATTCCTGTGGCAAAATTTACAGTGCCGGCGATAATGTGAGCTTATTGCATTGGAGAAAAAAAGATGTAGTGGAAGCCTGAAAAATGGAGTAGAACAGAGCATAATGTGATGGAGTACTTGAAGCTGACTGTTGTAACTGAAATCCAGTTAACCAAGGTCTTTATGATGTGCCTGTGGTATCGTATAATGAGATAGGAAATGTTTAGATACAGAATTTGAAAGCATTTACAAGAAACTAAATGGAAATACTTTTAGTCACTGACACCTGAAGTCATCCTTAGGAGATGAGTAATGTAAATAAACAATTCAATATCGTGCTAGGCACAGAATAACAGAGAATCAAAACAGAAAAATGTATGATACTGTCTACAAAGAACTGATTAAATATATATAAGGGAGAACTGTAGCTCAGGCATTTAGCTTTTTCTGCTGGGCAGTTGGACGTTGTGCGATGCTATTTGGCCACTTTTACCTAGGTTGTTTCCTGCTGCCTGAATAAAAAGCACTTTGGTGAGACCACTTGGGCATAGAACTTGTAGGTCAAATCCAGGTGAGTGGGAATGGAACAAAGCCTGTGATGGGCCAGTCTCTTTGGTGAGCAGCACTAACTTAGGTATTAATGTGGACGCCACCACAGTGGCTGTCTAGGGACACGTGTACTCAATGACCATTTTTTGGAAAATATTGGAACAATCTTCATTTCTGTCATGTGCTTGTGTTTTAAGTAAGATCCTAATGACAAGTATTACAAATATGGTTAAAACTACATGAGTCTTCCTGCAAGGTAGCAGAGATAAACATTTAACATCAGTTTGAAACATTGACTTCCTATTTGGAACAAAGAGAACCGTGTAATATGTCAATATAAAGTTGTAAGTGGTATGTATTTTATCATTTTAGGTGCTGCAGTGTATAAATACTGTGTTTTCATTTCTGACCGTAGCTCTGGATTTCAGAAAGCTTCTGTTTACCTGTACTTGGTTTATTAACCTATGATATGTCTTCCTCCTCCCTCACTCCTGTCACCCTTGTGAGATGGAGCTTAGTGTGTTGTCTGAGACAGAGATGGGAGTCTCCTTCTTAGAGTCCAATACAGATTTATTTTATAAATGTAGAGTACTATTTGATCTGGCAACATTGTCTAGTAATTGTTCAGCAAAAGTGTATTTAAAATGCCTCTGTTCTACATGATCTTTGCACTGTTTTACAAAATATTTTTAAGATCCTTGAAGTTACACTGTCCTTTATTCTGAGGCTGAAGTAGCTTACCTGCGGGGCTACAGACTGGCGTAGGTGTGGAGGTCACAATCACTTTCATAGAAAACTTCAGCAAGGTTGTTCGATGGAAATGTATTTTAAAAAAAGGGATGGTGGAAATTTTTCCTGCATGATTTTAACTTGTTTATGTAGAGAGTTGAGAATTTTAGTGGCGAAGAACTAACTCAGCTATATATAGCATTGATCCTGAGATGGGCTTTTAATTTTAATTTTTGTGGATTTAATTTATTCCTGCCTTGCTCATCAAGTAGTTAACTAGAGTGTCAGAATAGCCTAGTCCTAATCATAATACTACAGCTAATGTGTTTTGAACATACTAAATGATTATACTATGCTTTTTTGCTCAATATTTTGACTTGTCAGACCTGGAATAGGACCTAAATAATTCAGTAGCCTTTTGATGGAAACTTTAATGAGCTTGGGGAGTCAGCTTTATCTGTGAAGCTTTGCTTATGTTTGTGGTATGGTGTCTTTAGGCTCTAGTGGGCAGCCAACTTGCCAACTCACCAAGACTGTATTTTTTTAAGTATAATGTATATAGATGTTAGTACTGCTAATTCATCTTCCAGTTTTAGCAGCTGACACACAGATAGTATGATGCTAATTTAGCTAATTTCCTGTATTTGCATTCAGTGGTTAAAAATGTTATTAACTATTAATGAACAAACAGCTAAACTTCTATCGAGCTTAATTTTGCTTGCTGGTGTCTTCTGTTAATGTCAAATTATCCCTGGTAAGTTGAATTCTTGTAAATCATATTAACTCAGGCATACTGATTTATTTCTTTGATAAAATGAATTAATGCAGAAATAGTGATCACATAAAATTTATGAAAATCAGCAGTCTCCTTATAAATGATTAATAATGGTTTTAACTTAACAATATTTTCTTAAAACATATTTCAAACTTTTAATGAAGACATCATAGATGCTTAAATAGCAATATTTGTGGTAAATAGAGGAATCTATTTATAGTATTATTAAAAATTCTGTAATAAAATGCTTGAAAATGTCAGACTTTTTTTATATTTTTCCTGGTTTTATTCAAAACATCAGTGAGATGTAGATGAGGTGAAAATGTGAGTGTGTCCTTGTGGGATGTGTGTGCCCAGGAGGAGGATGACAGGAGGTAAGAAAGAGGATCTGCCTTTCTTTTCCAGCAGAGCAGTAGTTGTTAATTCAATTTGCAATGCAATTAAAAATATGTTGTGTTACGTGACTGAGAAGCAGAAGTGGCTTAGGTACAGAGGGAGGGTTGACAGCGGAACCAAAATTACATGTCTGCCAGTGATGATGATGATGATGAACACCATGAATTGGAAAGAAGTGAAGGTGATTTTGGGGAAGAGTGAGGGCATTTTTGTCTGTGCTGAGCTTGTACTTTAAACAGCTCCAGAGGAAGCATTTAAAGGATATGCTAGTGCTAGGATTTTGATCCCTGGGATGCTGCATTTTGGGAGAAAATCGGAATTTATTTTTGTACGTGAGACAAGGTGGAAAGCGAAGAATTGGCATTTTCAAGCAGTAGGTCCTAAAGAATAGTTATTAGCTGTTGAAGGGATGAGATGCCTTTGGAGCCTTAACTCAGAAAATATCAAACTCAGATGTTACTGACTGTGTACCCACGGCAACTAAAAAGTTAAAGCTGATTTGTTATTGACCTGTGCAACTTGCAGTTTTAAAAAATATCATTTGTTTCCATTGTTTGGCTCAGCTGACAGCAGGAGCACAGTTTGTTTCATTGGGTAGTAACAAAGGTCTTGGAGCTCCTGACTCCTCATCCCTGTTCTGGGTTCCTGGTGGTCAGCATGCAGGCAGCCCTGGAGATACAGCAATGCATCTCCTCTTAACCAGCTGTCAGTGGAAGACAAATTCCTGTGGTCCAGTAGAAGGAAGGATGCAGCCCTGTGACTCGAAGTGGACTTGAAGCCTTTTCAAGGTATTAGTAGCTCTACCTGAGACAGACACTTGGCTGTGGTGCCCTGGGCACATTTCTGCCAAAAGGTCACAAGAGCCTGTTCTTTTATATGGATGCATGAGACTGAACCACAGCAGAAGGGAACTGCCTTGGAGCTGGGGAGAGAAATCCCACAATGCCCATAATTGCAGCAGATGGATGTATTGAGCACAGGCCAGGCTGTAACTCCACTGGGAATTGATCACTTCTTAAATGCCAGTTTGTGCTGGGTTTTTTTTTTTTTCCCCCCCCAACTAATGCTTTCAGTGTGATAGCAATTCTTTTTGGTTATAGTATTAGGCTTGCAGATGGCGAAATCTTGTCAATCTATCTGGTTCCAAACCAAGCTGTTTCCTGGAGAGTTGGGTTGTATTTTATCTTTAATAGTGATTTCTGGTTTTCTTTTCACCTTTCTTATAAGTTTACTCTCTACATGTAGGCTGACTTAGTCATGGAAGTAATTTCATGTGGTCTCCTGTTTCCCTTCACTATATCTGTTCTTTGAATAGAGCAGCTGAAGAATGGCTGAATAACTTACTATCTTGACACAGTAAGAACAATTTATTAGTAAGCATGTCATGCTTTGGTACTTCATCTTCACATACGTCTGTCTCATTGTCTCACTGCTAAAGAAGAAACTGTTAAAGGTCTGCTTGAGGCTCTCCAAAAAGCTTTTATCTTAATACTTCAATATTAACAGTAAGTGTTGCTTCTGAAGTAAGGCACTGTCTCTGCAGAGTAAATGCATTTAATATCTTAAAAAAAGTTAACACTTTTGCTTTCTCCTGTCACATAAGAATTCTTTCTAAAACCTTACAAGCCCTCATGCTTGGAGACTCTTGGTCTTTCTTGTTGTTTTATTAAGAGGTATTTTAATTTGTCTTGCCTTGCTTTTGATGAAGTATTTTGTAATCAACAGTGTGTGGGAGCCATGGGCACTGGTTGTTCTTTAGGTGGTATTGGATTAATGCCTGTTGTCCTGTTTATAATCCATACAGATTAATGCTGCACGGTCCTGAGCCTAGGGACTCGGGTGATTGCTTTTCAGTTTTTTGACAGAGTATGGAAGTGAAGCCCCAGTTCCACAAAACTGTAACTTACTTGGCGTAGCTTTAGTGATGCTTGTCTTAAATAGGATGGGAGTGAGTTTCTGGTCACACTAGGAGGAAGGATCTTGAGTCCTAAATAATCTGATTTTAGTCTGTGTTATAAAACTGAATTTCTTGTAAAATATTTTAAGTTCCTTTGTGTGTGGTTAGTCTCCTGAATACACTGTTCTGACCTCCAGCTTTCTTACTGTCGTGAGTACTCTGGCACATTCCTCTCTGCAAGTCATTGTGTTTATTAGAACTTGCCATTTCTAAAATGCTGCTCCACCCAGTATTTGTGGCTCGGGTAAATTGCATGTACTGCTTTCTGTGTGGGTTATAGATTTATGAAAGTGTGGTACTGTGTTTAAAAGGCACAGCAGGGCTATTGCTGTGAGACATCTCAAGTGAGTTCTTTCTTCATGACAGTCTCTGCAGGACTGGCCTACTTGAACTGAGCTGTGACTTTGAGAATTTCCTAAGGGTCCAGATGACAATGTTGAAACCTGAGCAGTGAGCAAAGCTATTTGCTCCATGTGGGAGGAGCTGAGCAGGCTGTTAGCAAGCGAGGAGGTGCAGCCAAGTACAATTGCCAGCAGGGCATGGGGAGCCTTGGTGGTCATTCATCACCACTCTCAGGCTTGCCTCTGGAATTACTCCTCAGCTAAACTGCACTGGACTTGGAAATACCAGAGAACAGAAGAATATTTGCTGAAAGAAATTTGCCTCTCTCAACTACTCTCCAACTTGTAGCCTCACGGTTTAGGTATAAATTTTTTCTTAATCAAATATCAGTGCTGAAGGCAAGTATATCTTTAATACCCTTTTTATTAAATAGGAAAAACCCACTTTGCTTCAAATCCATATGTGAAAATCAGATGTTCGATAAAACCTTCATAGGTATGATAGTCTAGCTGTTTTCTTTTTCTGTTTTCTGCATGCTGCAAAGAGTGTATTTATACTGCATGTGGAGAATTATTTATGACCTTTTCATGGACTGGGGGGAGAATTGTACTGGAAAAGGTAATGATGTTGAAATGTCAGGGTAAATTACTGTCAAAATTGCAGGGCAAGTCTGAAAAGCTTCTGCCTCCCTCTACTACAACCAAGCTTTCTTTCTTCTTTCTTTTTTCTCTACCTTTCACAGTGTTTGGTTTTAAGAAGATTTTGGCTTTTCTTTGGGTACCTGTAAGGGGAAAAGGATTATTTTTTTTTACTTTGCATCACTATACATAGTCTTAGTTGTGTTACTGCATCAGTATCAGTTTGTAGAATGTGTTAGTTGTTCTAAACTTCTAAAATCTCTGTAAAAAGGGTTATTATAGTGAAAATCCCTCATTTGGGTAGTCCAGATAGATTTGATTTGAGTTCAATTTCATTGAATTCATGCCTTTACAATTTAGAGAGGTCTTTTTTGTTAAGACTGTGGGTTTTTCAGCTGTAAATATTTTTTCATTGGAGAGATGTTTTAAAACTAAAACCAGACTTTGTCAAAAGTGTTCACGAGTCGTTGGAACTCCGTGTATCTTCTATTTGGCTTTGTTTTGTACGTGGAGATTTTACATTTTGCTCCAGGCACTATCCTGGAAGAATATTTTAAGCGTGGGATTAGGATTGGTTTTTCAGCCCGGATTTACTGTTTACTATTGAAGAAGCCCTGGTTCAGTATCTGATGTGAGAAATGCATTCTGTCCTTTAGGAAAATACATACATTAAATAAGTTTTCCTCCTTTAAAGAGATTGACTGAGAATGGATTCTTCCCCTTATGCTCCCCCCACACCCTCCTGCCCTGAGATACATGAAATAAATATTTCAGTCATGTAAAGATTTTGTCTTCCTACTGATATAGGTGTTTTATAAAACAGAGAAACCTGGAATTTTTTTTCTGTTTTAGTAGCATACTTTGTCTAGTGCCTCCTATTGTGACTTAAACTTTTGTTTTGAAAAAACTCATATATTCATGTACAGATACACTGTCATGCACCTGATGCCTTTAAGCTAAAGTGCAGAGACTTCCTTGCTTATGCAGGCTTTTCTGCCATGTCTAACTTATGCAGTTGGACTTGGATGTAGTTCTGTTTGTGAGTATCTGAAACTGTAAACTTCTAAGATGAGTATGATAGTGCATTTTCTAAGTATATCAATACTTAAAGCACTCAAAACTAATATCAAAAGGATAGAAGGCTGCCTAGGACTTCAGTCTAAGATCACAAGGTCTGATTTCATCAGCAGATGGACCTATTCTGTCTAAATTTATTTTTAGGAAGGAGAGAAGAAGAAAAAGGATTTATGGGATTTTTTGGTCTTTGGAGGGGGAAAGGGGAGAGGAGATTGAAGGAGGAAGCTTAAATTAGATTTTTTTCTTTTCCTCCTCTGTTTTACTGGTGAGACAGTCAAATTTTGGTAAAAGACTCAGAACCTGCCTCCCCTGTGTTGCTGTTGAGGTAAAGCAGATGGTGCTTAGAATACCTAGACAACAACTTCCTTGACTGGAGAGAGCCTCAGAGAGGGGAAATGTAACATTATCCGTATTGGAATTCTTAATTTTATCTACCCAAAGGGTTCAGTTTCATTTCTAAATGGAGAAAAGGGCATAGGAAGGAGAAAGAGGTATTTTAATCTGTTCCTGTTTACAGTTTGGCTACATGAGCAGTGTCAAGGGACCTGAGAGGGCATGGAGAGAAGTAAGGGAAAGGCCTTCAGGATTATGTCGTTTGCTGAAACTCCTGGAAATACAGCCACTTCTTAGTAACATGGACATAAGATGGCAGAGAAGACCCAGTTGTGAAACAAGCTGCTGGGCTGGCAGGTAGGGCCCAGCAGCTGGAGGCAGATGCAGACCAAGTGGTGTGCAGGTGTGTTATGTGACCCAGTTTAGTCTGTGTGACCCAGTCATTCCCGTACCAGGGAGACATGGAAACACTGGATACCAGTGTCAGCAGAGTGTTCTGGGCAGGGTCACAGCCCTGACTCTGAAAGAGGAGATAACAGCCCCATTAACTGGGCAAGGTAGGTCTGTAATTAGAGGATACGGTTCCTTCTATGTGTAAGGGGAGTTCTACTGCAGCTTTTTCTTGATTTTAATTAGAAAAAAGAGAAAATGCATATTCTGAATAGATTTGGAACAAGGTATTTGCTCTGCTTTGTATGTAAAACAGATTTGGAGAGGTGATATGGAGCTGTTTATTTTATTATGTTTTGTTTGTTTATTAAAACAAACAAAAAAGCCCAAACAGAAAAAAAGGTCGTGTTCTCCCTCCTTGCATTTCCTCCTCATTGTCCTGCCACTCCACTCCTTTAGCTTTTTAGCTGCTTTTTCTGTTCCTTTTGGGACATCTGGACAAGGACTGTTTCAGCTGAAGGAAGTGAGGCACAGGATTGGATAAATGGAGACAGGCCTGAAATACATGATGCTTACCCAGTTTTTCCTGCTCCCTGTACTTAAGTGTATTGTGTGAAGTAATGGTTTCTATTGACGGCTATCCATGCCTCATCTTTGTTTTTTTCTGGTACATCTTTTTACCTTGTCATATATTGGAAAGTTAACTACACTTTTGTATAAGGATAGAGTAAATAGTATTATTTAAGGATTGATCATGTTCACGCTACTGCTGATTTAATTTATGGCACTCGATTCACTTTGTAAGAAAAGGAGACCTCTAGTATGGAGTAAGGTAAGAGCTCAAGTTCTTATTTTCAAGACAATTCTTGTGTCATATTGTCTTGGGTTTTAGTAGAGAATGTTTCAAAACCTGTTTTGTCAGAAATAAAGTTTGATGGGGAGAATGAGACCAGCAGAGAAACATCAAATAGGAGTTCCACATTTGCAAGAGGGTGGCTGTGAACACTAGTCACTGTGGCAAAGAGGCTGCTGATGTAATGAGCAGTGGATAAAAGTGGTTAGGGAGAGATTATTTCACTTCATTCTGGTAGCTGCCAGCAGGAGGAGTTTGGACCAGCAGATTTCTAGTCTTGAAGCACAGTTTACTGGAATCTTTTTTTATGTTTAAAATTTAAGCTGGCCCATTTAAGTGTTTTATTCATTGAATAAAATATTTGGGGCATTAATAATAAAAAGCCTTTTTTGTGGAGATTATTTAGGGCAGCTCTTCCATGAGTCAGGCTGGTTTGTATATAAAAATACGGGAGAGTTTTAAGAAGAAAAAGCAATTGCTTCACCTTTTAAAGAAAAATAAGAAATGAAGATATAGAGGCCATGGCAGTCAGTTGACAAAAACTGCTTAGGTGAGTGCCTGAACAGGAAAGTTCAACTTGGCTGCGTAATGCAAGCGATTGATTCCCTTTTCAGATGCCCATAGCGTACCACAGTATCAAACAGGGAAGCCACAAAGCTCATGAGTTGTCCTTTCTGCAGTATAAATTTGGGACTTGAAAGAATAACAGGAACTTGATTCAAGGAATCCTTAAAACATAAATACCATTTTTGTGTGCTACTTAGAAATGAGTAGGACCAAAACTGAGAGGTGAAAAATGAGAAGTGGTGTGTTTCTCAGAAAAAAGGAGCTGAAGCAAAGCTATTCCACTTTAAGCATCCTAAGGGCTTTGATGAGAGGAGTCTAGTGTTGCTTGGCTTGCTGCTGATTTGGCAGCCTCTGTCTCTTCACTGCATTTTTCATGTGCGCCCTTCGTTTGTTTCTTTTTTTTCCTCTTTTGTATCTTACTCATCAGAATGTGAGGTAAAAGGCTGCTACTGCAACACACTTGCTCCAAGCAGCTTATGCTAACCAGCTTTCAGAGAGAACATAATCCTTACACAAACACCTTAACTCATGAAGGAAGAAGGTCCAGTGCGACGTAGGTTTTCTTCATGTGCTGGGATTTCATCTGTGTTTTCTCCAAGAGCTGATGGCCGAAAGCTCGTCCGGAATGCTTCATTTGGCGGATATAACGAGCTGGCTCCTGCTTTACCAGGTTTGTTTCGGTCTTGCATTCCTTAAAATGTACAGAAGCGAGTATAATTTCCACCTCAAATTTTCACGCTTGAAGGAGGGTAATGTACTGAGATGTCGGTAGAAATCAGAAAGAATATTTATTGCTTGTCTGCATTTAGATAACAGCTCTTTGTAGTGGCAAGATTTGCAGACAGGGAAATGAGGAAGTTAGCTTTTACACTGCCACAAATCTCACTTTAAAGTGCATTGGTGTATTTGAGGCTGACTGGAATGTTTGTTTTGGTTGTTTGGGCTTTTAGGGCTGAGGTTCTGTGATGTGGTTTATAAATGACTTCCTCTCTTGTACTTTCCACTGCTCTGCTGCCCCCCCACATAATGGTTCTGCTTTAAAATTGTAAGGTACAGCAGAAGGTTTTCATTTCGCTGTAATAACTGGAAAATCTGCAGGCTGGTCATCAAGGGTTTGACATAAAATGACAAGATAGAAAATGAGGGCTAAAAACATAGCCTTGCTAAACTCTGTAGTGTAAGATTTTGAGTACTTACAACCCCTGAAAGGGTTTTAATCTCCTTTTGCTCAGATTTGTTGTTTCCTGAAAATCTGTACTGGAATATTGAAATGAATTTGTAGATTGAAATGATTCGTAGATCATTGCACATCATTGTTCATAATGTGCGCTTCTGGCGTAGGTACCTGAATTTCAGCAGTTTCTTTCAGAAAGCCTCAGTGCCTGAAAATGTGTTACAAGGTCACCCACTCCTGAACGGGCACATAGTACAAGCTGTGCATTCTTTCCAGAATTGCTCTGGATGTGGAATTCGTCTTGTGCATGCGCAGAGATGCGCTTTATTGTGTAGTCCCACGGGACCAGGATGTTGGAGGGGAAGGAAAGGGGGGAATAAAATAGTTTTCACTTTCTATTGCGTGCCTCCTGCAGCATGGCTCACTGAATTTGTAAGCCCTGGTTCTGAAGCCCTGGAGCTGAGTTGGGTGCAGAGCATGGGGGAGGTTGCATGTTTTATTAAACTTGTTTTATCCTGGAATGTTTCCTTTCACTCTGTTTCGGGAAATGATTAGCCTTCTACCAAGAATCTAACACTGAGGTTTTTTTCAAGCTGCTTATGAAATAAAAGATCTCAAAGCTTGAAAGCATGGGGTTGGCAACTTAGACAGGTGCTTCCTATCTTTAAAAGAAATATGTATAATCTGGTAATTAGTGGTAAAAAAAGGGATCTCGTTTTGAATCTGCTTCCTTTCTGTATAGAATTCTGCAATTAAAACTGATCACTGTTCATAAGCAGACAATGAATGACTGCTTAAAATGCAGAACAAATGGAAAGCGGTTTTAATGAAAAAGTTCAAGTGTGTACACAGACTTAAAAAATGTTTTCTCCTTTGGAATCTTCTGTGTACCTCTGAAGAATTTCAACATTCCTAACATGCTTAATGAACATTCTTTATATATTCTTTCAGATTGGTTTAAGCAAAGAGTAGTTGTCTGTTTTAAATATACTCATGAATAGTTAGTGATAAAAGTCTTTGATTATATTTTTATTTTATATGGTGCTAACAAGAGAAAACACTACTGTTAGGACATAAAAGGACTTTGCTTACTTTTCTGATTACTTTGTTTTCAAAGTCCTTGGAGGAATCTGAATTAGCTAATATGGGATTGTACTCTTAAATCTGGTTGTCAATAAGCTTTTGAAAGTCAGTCAGTTAAAAAGACTATGGTTCCCTGTGTTTAATTCTTTAAAAAGATTTTTTGGGTTTTTTTTCTAATGTATTTATTATATAGCACCAGTATTGATAATTCCCATTGAGTACAGCTCATAGTTCCTCCAGAAGCATTTTCTAGCTTAATTATTTGCTCCTTAAAACTCCACACAGACACCAATAATCAAATCAGGCTGTTCCTTTCTTTTCACTTGGAAGTCAGTAATATTGTTGCTTGGATTTCTGTTTGTGATCTTTTCATGCATTGCATTGCTTTTTACTGTTTTTTTCTGTATGTTTGAAATAGAGCCTCCAGTGGATAGTAATTAGTTTTTTAATGGATAAAATAGATCTGACATTAAAAAGTAATGTGCTTATTTTCTGATGTATTTTTTTCATGTATTGCAATTGCAGATGGCATTTGTTGAGAGGCACAAAACCAGTATTCAAGATGTGAGAGTTATGTGGTCAGTTTTTGGTTTTCCCTTCCTTCAAAACTGACTGAAGGGACAGATTGTGGATATAACTTCAAAAAGTATGTCCCTCTTGTTTGAAAATTGAAAGCTATTACCTAGACAGGGTTTTTTCGAAACTGTACCCTGTCACAGTCTTTATCCTAAATAGTCTGTAATTTTGCAGTGTATATAGCCTCGGTTTTTGTCAACAACAGTGTTTTGAAGATTTTTTTCTGGTGGGTTTTTTTTTGTATTTATGACATAATCTGTCTTAGTCTCTGAAGCATCACTGATTTTGTTTCATCGACCTCTTGTATGCAAGGGTTCTGGTTCCTCTGTCAGGCTCTTAAATCTTTCTGAAAGCTCCTAATGAGTTTTAATGTAGATTTTCAGATGCAAATTTTGGAAGAACATGCTGAGTGCTCACAGTAGGAATGCACTAATGGACAGTTTCCCTTGGCTTCTGAGGTCATAACATGAACTGTGGCTGACTGCAGTGGCATTTGCATCAGATGTCAGAGCCCATGGCACCTGAGCTATTAAGATAAGGAAGATCACACTGGAAGAAAGTCTGTTAAGAGGTAGTGCTGCTCTGAATGCAATTGCTGATGCTCAGAACTGCTTTAGAGTACAGTAATGGTGCTCCTAACTCTAAAGACTGCTTTCAGGATTGTAGATAGAAAATTTTACATAAAATCAAAGGATTCAATAGAGATGAAGTTACAGAAAAGGCTGTCTTCAGTAAGACTGTCTTCAACACCTGAATTACTACATTGTGATGGGGTCAGGTTATTTCATTAAAGGGCTGCTGATTGAGTTACTAGGTGGGAAAGAACTAGTCAGCTAAAATATTAAGCCCAAACCCACTGCTGATAAATATTTTCATAAATATGAAAAAATTGAAACACTTCCTTTTAGTTACACCCTGCTTCTGGCCTCTTGTGCTCTGGCAGTCTCTGCTCCAGACAGCTGTCTGTATTGTGAGCTTATCCCTCTACACAGAGGCAGGTGACCAGTAGGATGGTGAGGGATGCAAAGCTGGATGACTGGATTTCCTCACAGACTGAGATGGCAGCAGTGCAAGGTGTTCCAGGAGGTGCAGCCCCCTGACTTGGCTTTGCTAATGAACCCCCGAGAGAGCCCTTTCCTGTGCTGTGGGTGGGGAGGGGAACAGTCTGTGTGGTGGGTAAGTTCATGAATCAGCTGGCACACACACCTCTCCAGCTCGAGACACTGAAAGCAAGGAGGTGAAATTCATGGAAATGCAGATGAACTCTGGTCTTCATGTCCAGTTCTCTGGGACAGAATAGTTCTTCATGGTTTCATTTCTTCTTGGTGATACAGATGCAAAGCTTGTTTGTGAAAATAAAAAATATATGTCTGTTGGATAAGGGCATGTAAAGTCCTTAAAATTGTTGTGCCTTAGAAAGCAAGCTTGGAATTACAGCTTCTCTTCTGTAAGAACAGTCCTGACTTAGCACTTCCTTGCTGATTCTCCCTCACTAAGGCTTCTGTATGTGCCATTAAATAAACAAAAATGGGAAAGTCATTAGAAAATGCGTTTTCAGTGAGATTTGATTAATTTTGAGGAATTTCTTTTGGGCACTGGATGAGGAGAAAGTCTCTGCTCTGGTCCTGGTGTGTGTTTGACTGCCTAAGTCTGACACTGAATCCAGTAACTTCTCAGTGAACTAAGGCAAGTGTAGCCTCTGAGGCTTTAAACAATCTTTGTTTTGTTTCATGCCTGATAACTAGTGCTGTAGAAGATGTGCTTTTGCATTTGGTGTTATATAGGAAACATGGCTTCTGGTGTCTGGATTTGTTGTGGATTCCCTAGTACTACAAATCATCTGCCTGTCAAGGTACTTCTTCCCTGTTGTCAAATGGTCTTATATGTTACAGGTTTTCATTAGCTGAACAAGTCTGTTGCAGGTGTGTTGGAAGAATTTAAAAACAAAGGATTTAATGAATCATGACCAGGTGGGGCTTCTATGAAGATGTGTAGAAGTTGTTTGTAAAGGCATGTAGGATTTCCTTTCTGTGAATGTAAAATGAGATTTTGTGCTACAGTATATAATCTTTAGAAATCTGGTCTTAAAAAGGAATATCTGTGCAATAAATATAAAGGGAAAAAAATCCCCGAAAGACTGATTACCAGACCAAAATCAAGAGGAATCTTAAGATTTCTCATGTAACCTGGAGATCAACCTAGTTCCCTTTAATTCCATGAATCTTCCCAGAATGTGTAATAGTGACAAATGAATCAGTTCTGTCTTAGAGTTTCTGGGTATTATAAGTCACAGAAGGCTGAAGATAACAGCAATAATAAATAAATAACAATTTACAAAATAACAAAATAATATACAAATTAATAACAAAATAAAAATTCCTACTATGGACACAGTAACCAACGCTGCTACAGAAAGTTAAAAATTGTTTCAAAGCTCACAGTTTCCCCTCACATACACACATTCCCCTGCAGAATGTGAAATCAAGGAGTTTCTCCGGTAAGTCTTCTCGTGTCGGGGATCAGAATACCGATTTCTGTTTCAAAGTCGGGCCCATGCCCAGAGGGACGCTCCAAAGCACTGGTGGTGTCCATGGGCATGGCTGGTGCCCTGTCCGAGGATGCACTGCCCTGCTGGTGCCGTGTCCATGGGTGCAGGGTGTCCCTGCTGCTGCAGTGCCCTCTCATGGGCACAGCTCTTGGACACCCCTGTGCCAGGCTTCCCAGCTGCCTGGGCTATTGTGAAATCCGTGCATGACTTCATGGTCTCATCTGCCTCCTCTCCAGAGGGTGTATAAAGGATGGCATGTTGCCTTACTCAGGTAAATGCATTGGGCAATTTGTTTTATTCCTGTTTTTAAAAGCTTTATGCTGCCACCACCCTCTTCAAATAAAAAGGATCAACAAGTGAGATGTCCTGTCTTGTAAGCACAGTAGGAGATTTTTCTGCAAGAGGGTGCAGGTTCCCATTAAAGGTCCTCTGGCACACAGCAGGTGTGTGGCAACACTCACACCAGTTGTGTCCCTGTTTGCCACTGTTGCACGGACACCAACTTACTTTGCTTTTTGGATACTGGAGAGTGTGGGGTTTGTCACTGAAGAGAAACATGAGATTTTGAAAACGGTTTTAATCTAAATCCTCGTGGCTGTGCTTCTTCAGTGTCAAGTTGAAAGTATAAATTCAAGGCTAATGTAAGGAACTTTTAACATTTTCTTGCAAAAAAAATCCTGACTGGTGATTTTAGTTAGATTTGCTTTCATGTAGGTGGTATTTAACAATTATCTAGTTCAGAAAGCTACAGAAATGAACAAACAAAAAAAGACTTTATTTAGTACTCTTCTCTGTGCCTGCATGTATGCAGGTAGGGAAGAATGAGAAAATAAAAAGACAAAAGTTGGCATGTTATGTTTACAGTTCATTGGGTTATTGGATCAGGTGCAGCATTTTCCAAATAGAGTAGACTGTTCTACTTGCCTCTTAGTGGCAAGTATTCCATTCGTGTATATTGTAGTAGCTGTATATTTTTAACTGATGAGACAGATTGGTATGTATATGTTATTTGACACTGATTTACTTGTACTTTTTTATGCTAAACACATTGGCAAATTTATTTCAAAAGCTGGTTCATATAAATTTTGTTAATGAATTTAAGTAATTTGCAACAATGCTGTTTTTTCTTTAAGGTTTTGACAAAGGAAAGGAAGATGTGTCACAAAGTAAAGATGATGCATCATACTCTATGTCAAAAAGCAAGGTAAGGAAAACAACCTCATAACCTTCTTAAAAATGTTGGTGTGTAAAGGACTTACACATTTTTAATTAAAGGCAAATACATTTAGCTTTTATGGTAGATAATCTTGAAGGTTATTCTTCAGATTCAGCAATAGATAAAGATTAAAGGGAATCTCTTAATATAGTTCTCAGGATGACATCACATCCAAATCAGTGGTTCAAAGTAGTAAAAATTAAATATGACGTTTTCTTGCTGTTGTCTTGGAGTGGGATGTTGCCTTGTCATAGATTTTAAATGCCTTGACATAGAATTTAAAGGCTCTAACTTACCCAGCTGTGTGGTTTTCTATTTTCTGTTTGGATGCCCACTGTCTTTTTTAAAAGAGACACATGTGATAGCAGACACTTAAACAGATGGTTGGGGTGCAGCAGGTGTAGGTTGCTCTGGAAGGTCTCTGACCTGATCTCAAGCACAGCTAGCTCCCAGGGGAAAGGTGAGAATTCCTGCTTTTTGCTGCTTTTGCACACAGCTGTTCTCACAGCACTCTTTCCTGGGCACAGACAGCCACACTCCTTGGAGACAGGGTTTGCACTCCAGATCTTGACAAAAACATTTCTGTGATATTTGATATATCAGACCATAAAGAGAAACATTATGAAGATACTGAAGGAAAGCAAAGTGACTTAAAGATTATAGTAGCATTTCCAGGTTTAAATGGTGTCATTGAAATTGCAGTGGGATAAGCAGTTTAGTTTCTGCAGCTGATGCTGCAGTTTTGTGGTGTGTAGCTAAGCATTTCAAACTGTTGGTGTCTTACATGTGACTTGGAATCACAGAACTTCCTATCTTTTTGCTTTACTGCATCCTAGAACCTCACTTGTCAGGGATATCAAGAAAGTATACCATCTAGCTTTCTTGTGATCAAAATATTTATATTGATCCAGAAAATCAGTTGGACTTGGAAATCAAGTTAATATAATTTTTGACTTGGATTTATTCCAGACTCTGAAGAATGCTTTATCTTTGACTGTCCAGTTCCCTTTTCCTCTACCTTGTATTTATTCTTCTCAGTTCTTGTCTTAACAGGATCTTAAGTCTTTGGGTTCTTTCCTATTACATTTTTTGTGTCTTTCTGTCAATGATGAGACCAATATTCCTACTTCTGCTAATGTGTTTTTCTTTACCTTTTTTTTTTTTTTAAATTGTTGCATATGAGGCTTGATTTTACTAGTAGAAGTGAAATAGCAGCCATTCCTCCTAAGGGAGAATTGAAAAGCAGTGATGGGATTTGCCTGGAATCTGATACTGAATATACCTTGCTGGGAGTTACAGCAGGGTCTCTTCAAGTGTTTTCTTCTAATTTTTTTATCTCATCTGCTTTGTGTAGATACAACACTGAGAAGGTTACTGGCTTAAAAGTATACAGATTGCTGACCTGTCTTGTAACATTGAACAGCTAAATGTAGACCTTTACTCAGTGTCATATTAGTGAGTTTTAAAACTGAGACAATGAGAAAATGAGTTTTTGTAGCCTGGGAAACTTACTGGTTTGAGGCTTTTCTATGCATGACCTTTAGATTGCCTTAGCTTTTTGTTAGTGAGCGACTAGAATATTTATGAATGTTTTGCTTAAGTTGTTCCATTATAGCTTGCATAATGAGTTCATTACCTCTTCTTATGTGACAGTGATAATCATTTTCCCCCTCTTCTGTTACTACATTTAAAGTACTGTGTTTCCTTTAAATTCTACAGAGAGGGATTAAATTTCAAGTTACAGTCATCTTAAAGCTAAATTTTGAATGTCAAGAACATACCTTTATTACAAGATGTTTCCTTCATTTTTCTAAGACAGATACAGAAGTTAAAGAACATTTATTTATCATTAAAATAATTTTGAGCTAAAGTTACTTTTTGCCAGTTATTGCACCTATCTTTTTTACAGTAGCTAAGTAGACTCCTCTAAAGTCTTATTTCTGAATTAAAAATGTAAAATAGAATCTAGGTTAAATTGTTCTGTACAGCTTGTGACTCTTTAGGCTTTGTTTCTTTTGTTTGAGCAGCCTGTGAGTTAAGAGAATGCTCAAGCGTGCTGCTTTTATTATTGTTGTAAGTTTTACTCAAAGGTTGCATATTTTTTGACTGTCATTTTAAAGTATTCCAAAATACAAATTCAATGAATAGACTTTGCACTGTGGTTTGAGATTTGATATATGGAACATCTTGAGGGTCAGTTTTGATAAAATTTCCTTGAATTTGAATTGAATACACAGTTGAATGTTACATTGTTTTGGTGTTCTTTTTTTGACAACGCAGAAATTTTGAGTCCACCAGGTTTATGTTTCAGTGCACAAAGAAATACAACTCTTTAATTTACCTGCAGTTTGTATATAGTGAATACCTACTCAGTGTTCTCTGACCTCCAATAGGAATGGTATGAAAACTCGATGATAGCCTCCTCTTAGACTCCTCTTTTTCCCTTTTATTTTTCCCCTAAAGAGTGCTGTTCCCAAAGTGA
Organism: Brachypodius melanocephalos; assembly: GCA_013398615.1. NCBI lineage: Eukaryota > Metazoa > Chordata > Aves > Passeriformes > Pycnonotidae > Brachypodius > Brachypodius melanocephalos. The sequence goes on along the minus strand of VZSR01003812.1, from coordinate 6,407,576 downwards.
ATATTTGGTGGCTTGAGTTCCCTTTCAACTAGTAGGCAACAAACTCCTAGGAGTAAACTTTGAACCTTACCAGACATGGGGTAGAGGCAGGGGAGAAATCATGTGGTGCTGAGGCAGCTCATTGTCCTGCTTCAGCAAGACTTGGATGTCACAAACAAACCTGCGTCTTGTTCCTGCCTGACGGCACCATGAGCTTCTTGAAGATGACTTTCAAAGTGACCAGAGCGTGGAATTAGGGTGCAAGGAGCAGAACAAGTGCCGTTAGAGGGCAGTTACACTCTGGTGATTTATAGAGCACTGAATCCTAGACTGAAGAGACTGTATTTTCCTTCATGAGTCACCGGGTAAGTGCCTCTATAGCAGTCTATTTGGGGAAGCTGTCAACTGTGGATGAAGACAGCTGATTCTATATTCTGATTCACATATCCTGGGAATGACTCCTGTCTTAAAACACCTGGATTCTCCTGAAACATCCTCTGCTAAAATAATGCCTAACTATTCAAGCAACCTCTGTCTAGGAGCAGTCTACATGGGCTAAATACTTACTTTTGTATAGGTCAGCTGCTTCTGAAGGAACCTCAGATTTCTTTCCCATAAAATCCTTACAAAAAGAGATTCCGTGAATAGGTGGTGAACAGCTCATGTTACAAGTTGTGGTTTGTTGGTTTGTTTGGGTTTTTTTAACGGGGGAAGCAGTAGAGAAGTGAGAGGAAATGGGAACCTTACAAACATAATTTCACTTCAATCACTTGCTGAAGTGCCAGCATAAGTAATATATTCTTGCATCTATCATTGTCACTTATTTATTATGTGTGTTTTGAATTTCAGTCTGAATCCAAGCTTTTCAATGGCTCTGAGAAGGACATCTCTCAATCTTCAAGCAAACTTACAAAAAAAGAATCTCTCAAGGTGAATTTATTTCCTACTAACTCCTCATGGGCTATAAATGCATTCACATAGTTTTACCTTACTGAGTAACACAAAGACAAAAATGCCAAATAATGATGAGACTTAGGAAATAATCAAGTACTGTGAGAAGTTGTGCTGTTGAGTCTCTTCAAATTTTACTGTATTTTTACTTGAATAATGGCTTCTATAATGCAATCTTGAGAATGGCAAAATACTGTAGAGTAACTCAAAAGGTTCTAGATATTTTCAGATTGACAGGGACCTCAAGGCATCTACATGCAATGAAATGACAAATGGAATTATCAAAATTGTAATTTGAATGCTTTTCTACTACCTTCTTCCCTCTGTACTGTAGCAAGACCAAATTCCACTGTTTGGTAGATACAATTTCAGGAGAAATATAAAGTTATTTGACTTTAAATGAGGAAGATACATTGCTGCAAACTTCTCCTGGGGGGGGGAACATAACTGGTGGGTAAAGATCACAGATCAGATAATGTACCTGTATATTGGAACTTGGTTTGGTTGGCCTTTCCTCCCCTTTGATTCGAACAGGAGTTTCAAAGTCCTCAAAGTTTTAAAAGAAAATTGCAGAAGATTCTGAAATTGGCTACATCATAGCTGCTCTTGAAATAATTGTTTGCACTTTGAAGTCAAATACTCTGTTTTAAAGCTGTTTTTCTATATCTGTATTGCAAATTGAATTTAGCAGGTTTTTCCTCAGCTTTTATTGGTCAATACCTTTTTGTGCTGATAATACATGGCTTGTGGCCCTGCCATTGTAAACATTTTTATTATTAATTACAGGTTCAAAAGAAAAACTACAGAGAAGAAAAGAAGAGAGCCACGAAAGAATTACTTAGCACGATCACGGACCCCTCAGTTATTGTTATGGCTGACTGGTTGAAGGTCAGAATCCAAGAGTGAAACCTGAGTTGAAGATGGGGCAGTTAGTTGCTTGCTGCTTTCTGGCCAGAATAGAAAAGGCTCAATCTTTTACTTGCTGTTAATGTTTTTCTACAGGCACAGCAGCCACTAATTGTGTCCCAAGGTCTCTGTGCTCAAATCCTAGGGGACTAATAGAGGAACTTAGCTCTCACTTACTGCAGTCACCCTAGTCACGTTATTCTTGCGTGCATAGCCATCAGCATGGGATGAGTTGTCAATTCTCATTTTGTCCTTCTCATTTTATGTTTTGAAGTGGCTCTGTTACATACATAACAATTGCAAAAATGATTCAGTCAGGCATTTGAAGGCAGGTTTCTTTGTGTATCTCTGGTAATTTTCCTTTCCTCTCAAGAACTAGCTGGTACTGCTCTCTTGAAGATAGCAGTTCATATTATCATCTGTAGTGCAGTTAAATTGTCATATTTCCCATATTTGGATGGGTGCATACCCATTTTTAGAACTGAGTATTCATGAAGACAGGTGAACAAGCATACCTTTATATTCTTTAACAAACCTGGGTAAACTTTTGAAACACCTGTTAAACTTTGCTTTGAAATAAAAGCTAATAAATTTTAATTTTAAGGGGGATGGTTTTGGTATTGACTTCACTGAGATACAGCTGTAACTATTTATCTTCTAGATTCGAGGTACCTTGAAGAGCTGGACCAAACTGTGGTGTGTACTGAAACCAGGAGTGTTGCTTCTTTACAAAACTCCGAAAAATGACCAGTGGGTAGGAACAGTGCTGCTGAATGTTTGTGAACTCATCGAGAGGCCTTCTAAAAAAGATGGCTTTTGTTTCAAACTTTTTCATCCTCTGGAGCAGACCATATGGGCTACAAAGGTTAGTGGTAGCATGTATGGTTCTTAAGAGATGACTAGCATTAATCAGCTATGAGTAAAGACAACATTAATGAAAAGCTGAACTGTGGTTTCTGTTTCAGCTTCAGTGGTTTGTGTTGATCCTGAATACAAGCCCTCTTCATTTAGGCCCATTTAGAAAAAGTATTTGATTTATGTGTGCAGCATAAAGAGCTTCAAAAGTGTGGTGTGCAAAGGGTTGCCATTAAAAAGGTTAATGCCATCACTTGCAATCACATGAATTAAAGGAATGAGTGTTTAATGTTATATTTTACATCAGTCAAATCTGAGAAATTAAGGTGAGATTTGCCAAAATAAGAGTTTTGTTATAAGCATTTCTTGGTGTCTAACTTTATATTCATGTAATAAATTGTCACCTTTAGTGACATTAGTTCAATTTGCTTGTAAGAGTCAAAAAGCACATTACTTGCTTGTGCAATAACAGCTCCTACTGAAACTTGTTAGCTAAGTCTGTTCCTTTTTATTACGATGTTAGGAAGATAAATGTTTCCGTTTGGTTCTCATGTCTGTTTGCCTTGTCATACATGGCATAATATTGTGAGCAGCTCTTACCTGTGTTGAAAAGCACAGGGGTGTTCTGCACAGCAAAGGTTTATTTCAATGTCTTGTAAGGATCTCTAATACTTGCTCTTACTCATTGTTTATAATCTGATAAACTATTGTAGTTCTTGTGTTTAGATCTGGAGAGGGGATTGGAAGCACAGCATAAGAGAAAGTATTTTCCTTCTGAAATAACGTCCTGCTTTAGATGAAATTACTGTACAATATTAGGACCCTTATTATAATTAATTAATTATACCCTCTAAAATAGACATTTTACAATCTCACAATTCGCTCTTCTAAACCTTAAATTGAGACAGATATACTGTCATGTCTGTAGAACATGCTGTATTAAATTTGTCATCTTTTTCTTAGGGAAGTCAGTCACATCACTGATGATTGTGATCATTTATCAGTGTTATCTAAATTTACCTAACTTAGATCAAACCACTTGTAGTTTCTTTTGAATAATTTTATTTTATTATTGCTTAGGCAAACTTTTCAGTAATTAGTGGTGATCACACATTTGCAGAACACAAACTCCGTATCCTTTTCCAAAGCTATAGCATTTGGTGTTAATGTGCTTTAATTATGAGATATATACATACATACATTGCAAAGTGGTGGCCTGTCTGCAGAAGATCACAAATCAGTCTTATATTTCTTTATTGCTTGGCAATGAGAAATGGATTTGTTTGTTTTTCTAACTAGATATTTAGAATTTAGAGGACATGCCCTACCAGATTTTTACTTTTTTAAGGTAGGTCAAATTTTGAACCTGAACAAGTTGATATTGTCCATTCTAAATGTGCTGAGAGCTGGAGTGGCGTTTGTTCATTTTGGTATGGTTATTTGCAGTTGAGAATTACTAGATTCCATTAGATGAAAGGCCTTTGAGTTGAAACTCTTTTCTGCCTTGTTTACCTAGTCAATCATAATGTCCTAGTTACAGATTTATTATCGTGAGGCAAACATGCATAAGTGTAATAGCAGTTGACTAATCTAGATTTACCAGAAAGAGCCTCAAGTCCAAGGCAAAGTGAGTCTTGTTTGCAGTTAATGCAGAAAGATAGCATTGCAAAAAACATGTAGAGAGGTATAAGTACTGCAGGAGATTTTCTCACTTGAACACACGACCCGTTGTGTGTCCCTCTGGCAGACTGCAAATTCTCTTCTGCAGTAGTTTGTGGCCAGTCACTTCACACGCTCCCTTAAGCCTGTTGCTGTGGTCTTTGATGTTCCTCCTGCACTCTGAGGTAGCTGATGCACTGTACCTTGTTTGTCTTCCTTGTGTGCCTGGTCCTGATGCCATTTCAGTTTTCTGAAATTAATAATTAGAAAAGTTAGTGCAAATAAATTTTTCTGGGTAAATTTAGTCGACTGCATATCAGTTTTCACTATTGTCTTTGAAACAATGTTCATGGCATTTGAGTTTTATTGGCATGAATATTCTGTAAGAATTTTCAACATTTTTTAATCTAATAGAATTTTTAACTTAACCATTGGCTTGGACTAGCGGCATCATCCCATCAGAAGCAGAGACAATCCAAATAAAGTCACCCAGCAAACAGAAATTAAAGCGCCTCTTGTACAGATCACTAACTACTGGAAATTGGGTTTGAAACCATAATGGGTGATACCAAAGAAAAGTATCCAGTGCTGTTGGAACAGTAACCAATTAGAGGAAATCAAGATCTGTGAGCATTTGTATGAAATAGGTCAACTTACTTAAATCTTTGCTAAAAATTACTCACTTGGTTTTAATCAATATATTGTTAAAACACTTAGGGAGTGTAGTTTTCTTGCATTAAAAAAACCAAACCGGACATCAAAACTGCACTTCACCTCTAAATTGTAGCTGTTTGGTACAGAGTAAGGAGTATATCCTGGAGTGCCCAGAGTATAAACCCAAAGGGCAGATCTCATGAGCAGAAGTCTGCCCTTAGTCTGCCCCAGTGTCCTGTGACCCAAGAGTTTGAAGGCCTTCTGCCTGGTGAGGCCTTTGCATGGTGCTTGCAGCACCCCAGCACCTGTCCCACCCCTGCCTGGTGTGGTGCCATGGTGCTCTCTCCTCCTTAGGTGACACTGGGCTTCTTCCCTGCCTTCCACCCTTGGAGTGAGGAGTAGTCATGCTTTGGGGTTGTCCCTCTTGGTTCTTGGTACCCACTAACACCTAATCCCAGTGTTGCTGCTTCACCAAAGATATTTTGTAGGCACACCTTTCCACTCTCTTCAGAGGAAGACTGAGGTTTGGAATCTTGTTTCTAGCAGCCAATTGCTCTTACTCTATACTGACTCCTTGGGAGTTTCTGAACATCATTTACTTTTACCAGCTTGTCTGTATTGGTATTTAAGTGCCACCAAGACTACTCCTTTACCCGCTTCTCACCCTCAGAAATGTTCTGGCTGTTTCATTTGCTTGCTTCTAAAATTACCTGCCTTTATCTGCTTTTGCTCAAAACTTCTGCTGGCTTTCCAATTCCCTCTTCTAAGCCTTATATTGGCTTTCCATTAGGCTTCTCTGGGGGAAATCAGTACAGATCAAAATTATGTTAACTCATCAGTTAGGCAGGCTTAACCCAGCTTTCAGCGATAGCTTCAAGTATGTTTAATACAGCCCTCTTTGCCTATCAGTTGTCTTAGTTACCGTAGATAAACTTATTTTGGAAGGGACGTGAATATGGTTATTTAATATTTTATTCCAAAATGAAAGTTGACAGAAATGGAAAAGTCTTTTGAAATTTTTTTTATGTGACTTGTGAAGAACTTCATACTTAAAATAAAACTTTGGCCAAGTTCAATTTATACACCAAAAAGCCAACCCCACCCCAACCCCCCGCAAAAAAATCAAAAAAACCCACTCAAACCAAACCCAAAAATCGCCAACCAAACTAATTTTTTTAAAATTCCAAAGACCATTCTTATGAAAAGTGGGCTTGAATTGGGTCCTATACTTAGAATGAAGTATTTGAACAAGAAATCCAGTGAAAGAGGGCTGTCCACCTTTCCATTCACGTCTTCATTAGATGTTGCTGAGTGACAGTAAATAGCCCTGCAGTGTGTCAACTTCTTACTACATTGAATGATAAACTGTAAAACTGAATTAAAATATGTGATGCTGTTTGTTTTGTGTATTTCAAGGGTCCTAAAGGTGAAGCAGTTGGTGCTATAACTCTGCCATTGCCCAGCAGTTACTTGATCATCCGAGCCGCTTCAGAATCAGATGGTAAATAGATACTTTATTGATTTTCAGCACTGACAACAGTTAGTTATGAGAAAGATGGTTCCAATTGTCTTATTGTGTCTGCTACAGCACTTTGATTGCAGTTTAATTGTTGTTAAGGTTCTCTTTTAATTTAGAGCATTCAGGTATGTTTGTACTAGTACTTTTTCATGGCTATTAAAGGAGGATATTGACCTGAAGGAAAAGGTATTGAACTCCTTGCAGTTGCCTTTTGTTGGCTAGGTAGAGGAGGGGATAAAGGTTATCTGTGATTTAGCTATATTAATGTATGTCTAAATATCAAGTGCCTTTGTAAAGTGCTAATATGGATGTATTCTTATTAAAGCATTTTTGTGTTAAGTGCACCAGTTGCACAGAGTTGTAGTAGTGAAGATGCCTTCAAAATGTAGTATTTTAAACACCCTTCACTGGGAAGGTGGTGATCAGTGCAACTACCTTCTAAAGTTACAATGTGAAAAAAATTTAAGACTGTTGTGTAGCTCCTTTTAGCAGATGCTTTTCACCTACTGGTTAATTAAGCATATCCCTGCAGACTTTAAAAATAGGACTCTGTCTGCCTTCTGTATTGAGAATCGAATTAGATACATGGGAAAGAAAAAGGGGAAAGAATACACAAGTTTGTTCAGTTACTTTTTGCCAAAGAAAATTAGAATATCTGCTTTTTATCTTTTGAAATGTTATTTATACACTCTCATTATAGCTCTTTTTCCACACTTAACTTACTTGGGCAAATTTTGCCAAATGATGCAGACTAATTACTTAGTCTTCAGAACTAGAGCAGGGCTGCGGGCAACTTTGAGGGCATTCCACAGCCATGGCCTGGAAGAAATGCTCTAACAAAATCATGATTTACCTTGCTTGCCCTGCCCTGAAGCATCCCTTGTACCAAAGCTGGGTAGTTGTGAGTTGTTTTCATGTCCCCACCAGACCGTACAATCCAGTGCATGTAACATGGAACAACTCCGAAGTGTGTCTTCAAAGGCAATGCAAGCAGGCCCAAAGGACTAATTTTCCCAATTAGGAAACAGAAGTGGTATAGTTCTGTTAAATCTTTAATTTTTAGTCTAATACTAAGTTTGTCTTTAGGCAGGTGTTGGATGGATGCTTTGGAGCTGGCACTGAAATGTTCAGGTCTGCTTAAGCGTACAATGACTAGGGAAGGTAAAGAACACGATTTGAACTCCTCAGCCGACAGTAGTCATGTCTCTTTCTATGGTCTGCTTCGTGCTAACAACTTGCACAGTGGAGAAAACTTACCGTAAGTGAATTAATTACTAAACCTGATTGCTTTTTGGCAGAACCTTGTAGTGATAATTTCACCACAGGGAGGCGAAGGCTGCAGTTTGTTTTGCTCCTGAGTTCTCTTTATATGCCTTATTTGCAGTGTGTTTTATGCCCTGCACATAAAATGAAAAAAAATCGTTTTTAAAGCAAAGTGGATCCAGGGGAAAGTTTGGCCCAAGGAACTTGGAGTATCGCATCAGTAAATTTAAGTACTCAGTTAAACTGTTCAAAATAGAAAAAATTAAAATTTTAAGTTGACGTCTCTTGTTAGATTCAGCGGAAAATCAGAAGCTTAGTACATGTGACAAAAGGCAGTAGATGTGAATTTAAGTTGTTGTTCTTTAGTTAAAAAAGTGAATAATCCTTTATTTAAATGGTTTCAGCATGAATCATCAAATGAATGAATAATAATTCAGTCACCTTATGCATCAAAGTTAAAATTGTCTTATATCACCTGATATCTAATGTCCGAGAACCCTTGAGTTACTCCCTGATTATTTCAATAAATACTTTCAGCCAGGTGTTTGTGAGCATAAGCTTTTGTGGAAATAAATTATTAAGTGTAGTGAATGAATGGTTGTAGTGGGCTGACTGTGGCTGGATGCCTGCACCCACCAAAGCCTCTCTGTCACTACCCTGTGCAGCTGGACAGGGAGAGAAAATTTAACAAAGGGTTCATGAGATGAGATAAGGACCGGAAGAAGTCATTCAGTAATACCATTGTGGGCAAAACAGGGTTAAGTTAAAGATATTAATTGAATTTATTACTAACAAATTCAGAGCTGAATAATGAAAAGTAAAATAAGACCTTAAAAAACACCTCTGCCCTACCCCTCCCTTCTTCCCCAGAGGCTCAGAAAGACAGGGAATCTCCAGCTGCTGCTCAGGGAGAGGAGTCCACCACAGGGTCCCTCCCACAGGAGATTAGTTCTCTGAACTTTTCCAATGTGAGTCCATCCCATGGGCAACAGTTCTCCACAAACTGCTGCCACATGGGTCCCTCTTCCACAGGGGGCAGTTCTTCAGGCACAGCCTGCTGCAGCGTGCGTCTCCCACAGGGTCACAGGTCCTACCAGGACCCTGCTCCAGTGTTTGCTCCCCTCCCAACAGATCTGCAGGTCCCTGCCAGGAGCCTGCTCCAGCACAAGTCTCCCATGGGTTCACAGCCTCCTCTCAGGCATCCACCTCAGTAATTTTCCACCAATTCAGTATACTTTGTGAAGACTTAGCTGTCCACTTGGCTCTTCTGGGTGGGCAGGAATTTTGTAGTGCTGTTGTGAGTATGCTGCCCCTGAGATAGGCCTGGACTGGGAGAAATGCAATTCTTTTAATGCGATGCATAGATAGTCTGAGAAAAGCACAAAAAAGGCAAGTGCTTGCCCCCTGCAACAATTAAAGGCCCTATCTAGATGACCAAGCTTGGCCCAGATGCAGTTTTGCACCTTTTCTCTCATAGAAACAATATGACTGCTGTGTACAATTCAGCTTGAGATCTGTACTCTGGAATAGTAGTTTAATATCAACTGCTGGCCAAGATTACAATCACAGCAATTAGCTACAGCTGTTAAGTCTAATTAAGACTAATGCTTTAATTAAGTACATCTTTTGATATAGCATATTCTAAGGTTGTTCAGTGCACTTAACTGTCTAAGGAGCAAAACCATCCGGTCTAGCTTTAATTGGGTGGCAGAAGAGGGAGAAGAAAGGTGAAAGTAATTTTAGCTTCAGCTGAGAGAGAGCTTTTTTAAGTAGGTTAATAGCAAGAGAAGGTCCAAGGAAAACCTTGGACTGATACTTGTTGAAGATGGTCACCTGAAAAATAGGGATGAAGAAAAAGCAGGCATATTCACTGCTTTCATTTTTTTTGGCTCAGTCATTAATACTACTAGTAGACTGGGCTGCCTGATCTCCTTTACTTGGAGGCCTGTGAGTGCAGGATCAGTGACTTCCCTTTTGTGGGCACAGAAATTAGAGACCAATTGTATGAGCTGAATGTTTGCAAGACCATGTGGTCTGATGTTATTCATCACAGAGTAGTGGAGGAGCTAATGGATGTTATCTCAGCATACCTCTCAATTGTCTGCCAAGGGTCTGGGGAGTCTGAGGAGGTCCCCACTGACTGGAAACTAGCCAGCAGTATTCAGATTTACAAGAAAGGCCTGAGGGAAGACCCAGGAACCTATAGACCTGTGAGTCTAATCTCAGTTCATGGAAATACTATGGAGAAGATCATACAGTGTTCTGTTGAAAGACATTTAAAGAACAGTGAATCACTAGGTACAGTCAGCATAGGGAAAGTTGTCTTTAGCTAATATGATATCCTTCATAAGATCAGTTTCCTACTGGATGAAGGTAAGGCAGTGGATGTAGTTTTCCTGGATTTTAGTTAGGCTTTTGATATTGTCCCTCACAGGATCATTTTTGGTAAATTACTCAGCTGTGAGGTGAGCAGGGTCACAATGTGCTGGTTGAAGAACTGTACAAATGGGCAGGACTCAAAGGGGTG
>VZSR01003812.1:6370278-6397163 GCA_013398615.1 Brachypodius melanocephalos | reverse complement strand
CTCTATTCAACATTTGTGCAGCCTCACCTTGAGGGATGTGTGCAGTTCTAGGCCTCAAAATTTAGAAAGGTTATGAAGGTTCTTGACTATGTCCTGAGGAGCAACAAATCTTGTTAAAGAACTGGAAGGCATGGCCTGTGAGGAGGGACTGAGAACTTTGTTTGTCTGGTTTTGAGAAAAGGAGGCTGAGATGCAAACTTAGAGCTCTCTTACAGCTTTTTGAGGAGGCGAACTGGAAAGGGAGGTGCTGAATTCTTCTCCCTGCTATGGAAGCATAAAAATGCTTTAAAGTATCATCATCAGAGGTTTAGACTGGACATTAGGGAGCATTTTTATACCAAGCATATGGTCAGACACTGGAACAGGCTTCCTAGAGAGGTGATTGATGTCCCAGGCTCATCAGTGTCATTTCAATGAGAAGAGTATACGTCCTGTGTGTTTCCAGCAAGGCTAGTTTGACACTGCTGCCACTTCAGGCTTGATACTGGCAATTTTGGTGTGTATTTTATTAAGATCCTGGTTTGGAAACAATGAAATGATTGTGTAAAGTTGAAGATTCATTTAGCCTTTGTTTTTAATAGGTTAAATGACAGCGAAATGGAAAGGCATAACTTCAAAGATCAAGATACGTACTCTGACAAGTCTGATAAGGAAAATGACCATGACCATGAGGAATCTGATAATGATGGATTGGGGAAAAGTGAAGAAAGCGATAGTGACACGTCAGAGCGACAGGATGATTCTTATGTCGATCCAGAACCAATTGATGTCAAGGAAACTACGTACTTAGAACAGAGTCATGAAGAGCTTGGGGAGGTAAAAGTGCTGTTGATTTACTGAGCAAGCAGCTTCTCCAAATAGTAAGCTGATATTTTAAGGGTCAGACTACACTTGAAAGCTGACTTTCAGGATTAGCTTTCATATTTTCAGCAATAATGTATAGAAGAGATTCTGTTCACCTGTATTCTGCTCTGCTTTGCTACTCTTGTGCTAATGGATGAGATGTTAACAGCAATAATGAAATTACCTGGCATATTGCTCAGACAGAAGGTACAGAAAGAACCCCCTGAGCAGAAATTCATCATGACTCCTCGTTCTTCTGTTGTTACTTCTGTTTGGGTTTTATTAACTTAGTCCTGTTTTTTTCTTCAAGTAAAAATCTTTGAGATGAAGGTTTGAATGCAGCCTGACACTTCTTTTTTTCTCCTGCAAGAGAAAAGTTAGGCAGTTGTAGTCTGCAGAATTTAGTGGAAGGCTTGCTGTGCTTCTTATGTCACCTTGCATTCTAATGATTCCCTAGAGCTCCTATTGCACTTCTTCAGGTTATTTTATATATTTGCCTATACAGGCAAATATGACAGGGTTTTATAAACCAAAAGTCTTGGTAACAGAAATCGAAATAAGTCTTTTCACAAATCTCCTCTTTCTCCTTAAGAGAAATGACAGATTTTTTTTATACTCATGGAATTTGAGTATCTTATGCTTTAGTGCTTTCTAGTACCATGTCTAGACAAAGCAGTGTTTTAGGAAAAGCTGAGGAGTTTTAAGTGACAAATTTTTGAGTACGCCTTTCAGAACTGTTCTGGAAAAAGGGATGCCTTTCCTTGCTTTTCCTACAACCACTGCTCTTGGTTTCAGAAATCATATGGGATATCTCCCCTCTTCTTGGACAGAAAGGAGCATGTAGTGTGTCTGCTGGTTTTGCTCAGTTACCCCTAAGTCATGTATTTTTTTTTTTTAAGGAAAACCACTGATGCTGCTGACTGATCCAAGGCAGCAAAAAGCATAGATATATCAGCTTTTATGGCTGGGAAAAGGTTGTAGAATGAACAGCCTTTTGGTGTATAAGTCCTGCATTTGAGAAAAGAGTAATGCAGGTGATGCCTAGGAAAGAACCAAGGAAGGATTTCAGAAGAACATTCTACCTCAAATCCTTCCAGCCTAGAGATGATGAAAACAAATGCAGTTTTTAATGCTGAATAGTATATCTAACATACTTCATTAAAAGTGTATCATAAGTGCATTTTTAGAAACTTGATCTAATTTTCATAGTTGCTTCAGCATCTCAGAGTGGTTTAAGTATCCATTTCCCATTCTTGCTGCAACTTTAGGATGTGTTGACCTGTCTTCTGGAGGTTTGCTTCTTTTCTTCTTTCTGTAAGCAGTTTTTTGGTTCATCCTAGGCAGGTGAGGCTGCTCAGACAGAAGAAGTGTCAGACGAAAACAAAAGTTTGATCTGGACACTACTGAAGCAGGTCCGGCCAGGAATGGACTTGTCCAAGGTTGTATTGCCTACATTTATTTTGGAACCTCGCTCTTTCCTGGACAAGCTGTCTGATTACTACTACCATGCAGACTTTCTGTCTGAGTAAGTCAGTCCTGTCTCTGGTTTTCTTTCTTACCATTTCTTAAATTAAAATAGGGTAAGAGTGTCAGATATTGTCATTTTCTGAAAGCTAACTGCCTTGATAGCTCAAGTGGTACATGTTGAAATCTGGCCCCTCTTATAATTTAACAGTGGTCATGTTGCAGGCATTTCTGGTTTAGCTTCTGACGACTGGTTGAAAGACTTCTGAAAACAAGTCTGATTTTTTTCTCCAAGAAGCATATTTAAAATGAGAAACCAATACTTGTTAATTTTTTTAATACAGTGTTAAGTTCTGTCCAGATTTATAGTTGCCTGCTCAAATGTAGCTAACAAATTAAAGTCTGTAAATTGAAATGTTATTCAGCTCAGAGCTCTGCGTGTAAGTAGGCTGGTAGTAAAAAGATACTAAAGTAGGAACCTATAAATGGAAGAACTTGAATGGGGGTGGGACAGAATTTAATGTTACAAAGAACAGACTCAAATATGGAAGTACCATTTCTGGCATTTTTGTGTGACTTCAATTTTCAGACAATTATTTGAAAACTTTAAATTTTGTGAGATTGGGCTGAAAGTTTTACAGTAGTGCAAATCATAGACCTGTTTTAGTCATCTCATAGATTCAAGATATGTCATAACAATTGATAGCATGTTATAAATGATGCAATACTGATACTTGATCTGTGTGTTTCACAGAGCTGCTCTTGAAGAGAATGCTTACAACCGCATGAAAAAAGTAGTGAAGTGGTATTTGTCAGGATTCTACAAAAAGCCAAAGGTATACTTTCACATATTTTCATTATTTTGTCTTTAGTCATTGTGTCTAGTTTGAGGACTTAGGGATATGCTGGAGTAGGTTTTTCTTTTAAAATTTTTATTTTAATGCATTGTTTAAAAAAAAATTAAGTTTTCATTGCTTACAGAAACACATCATGAAAACTTTAGGTGCCTAGCCATGATTAAAATAGACAATATTCAATTGTGTTTGTCCCTTGGAGTAGAAGTTGAACTAAATACTTTTTGATAAAGTTGAGCCAGTTCTATATTTACCATTCTTCAGTGATAACAGTCTGAAATTAGAGGACTATTGTTTCCACCACTTCATTTAGCTTTGCACTAAATACTCTTCATAGTTGTGTTGTTGGGAAATAGTATTGACAGAAAGTACTTCAATACTTCAGACAAAAGCTCTGTAATCATTCTGAAAAAAACCCAAAAAACAAACAAACAAAAAACCCCCAACAACTTATATTCTGTGTGTCCTTACAAATAGAATAGTTTAGTGGATATACTGAATGTATGATAATTTCCTTAGAATGAATAGCAGCCTAATTGAGCATAATATTCAAATTATGAAATCAAGTACCATGTACTTAAGCATATATATTATAATTTTTTTCCTGTGTGTCTTATCTTCAGTGATATACTGATAAAATGTTTTGTGACTTGTGTACATGCACAGTGTGGTTACTCTCTATTCAATTTCAATTTAGGGACTAAAAAAGCCGTACAATCCTATACTTGGAGAGTTTTTCCGCTGCATGTGGATTCATCCAAGGACAAACAGCAAGACTTTTTATATTGCAGAGCAGGTAGGTGTGATAACTGGAAAATATATTTTTAGGAAAAATAAATGTATTGTATATTTGTATTAGTTAAATGCTATGATAGTTTCTTAAAATGTATTGAAGTGTACAAATAGTATCCTAAAACCTCTCCTGGAGAGCACAGTTTTCTTATGGATGTCTCTTTTACGTGTGCCTTCCTAAAGAGAGAGAGGGAGGGAGGTGTTTCCAATATTTCTGTTCATCTTTCCCTGGAACAAGTCAGGTGCTGATTTTCTTAATTCTTGAAATTCAGTAGGTGATTGCTTGATCTTTCTCTCTAAAGATTTTAGTCAAACTTCACATATATTAACTGCATTCTAATATGTGCACCCTGAATTTTGCATTGTCATTATTAGCTCAAAGTTTATACTATATTTACTATATTGCTTGGTTTTGTTTTTCTCAAATATGTGTTTTTTCCAACAGGTGTCACATCATCCTCCAATATCTGCCTTCTATGTTAGCAACCGCAAGGATGGTTTTTGCCTTAGTGGTAGCATTCTGGCCAAATCAAAATTCTATGGTAAATAATGGGGGTTTTTTTGGGTGTATGTGTATTGAGGGATGCAAAATTGGTGCACATGAGCTGTGTTTTGTAGATGAAAGAAGGCTGTTAGAGGGGTCAGTATTTTGGTTGTTGTATTGTCCTTTCCTTACAAAGTTTTTGCTACTGGTCTTCAGAATTTTAATTTCTATTTTTGGAGTGTTTTAATTTTTAATTGGAGACACTGTGTATTATAGTGGCTTCACTAGACAGGACAGGTTGCAGTGTTGAATATACTGACGTTCTTAATTGTATTGCTTAGTTATTAGGGAATGTTGACTGTTGTCTTGCAGGGTGAGAAATGTGACACTGTCTTTGAATTTCAGGGAATTCATTATCTGCCATACTAGACGGAGAAGGACGGCTAACATTTCTAAATAGGGGAGAAGATTATGTTATGACAATGCCATATGCCCATTGTAAAGGTAGTGGTTTCTTCATTCTCTAGATGGTAAAGTTATGAGAAGTTTGTTATTCTAAATAATGTACTGTGTTGGATTCAAGCCTGTCATCTGTAGGAGAGTGTTCTGAACATTGGTAATGTTGGTGGCTCTAGGCTTCCACATATTTTAGCAGGAGAAAAACATTTCTGTTGTTTAAGCTATGTTTTAATTTTTGACACAGGAAAAGATTTTTTTTTTCATAACTAGTAAGAAATAGTAAGAGCATATACATATATAGTTATCCGTCACTACGTTACATTAATTAACTGTTTGAGTTGCCTTTTTTTAGAGCAGCTTTGAGCTTTTCCATTTTTTCCTCTAGTAAACATGAGAGGCAACATAGTATCTACACCACGGTGTGATTTGATTGTAAAGCATGAACATCTGTCCTTAATTTCACTATGGGAAACGAGTTAGTGCTTTGTAAAGTTTTCGGGAAGGTCAGTAATAGCACAAAATAGATTGCAGAACTGCTCGTTTTTAAGCTGTAACTTACTCAGTACTGTCTACCTATATACTCCAGAATTCTCTTTCAGAATACACAGACTCACACAGGAAAGGTCATGTGAAAATACAGTTTTTCCTCTGGCACAAGCATGCTTTCTCTAGGAATTGTACCCAAGTAACTCTTAGGGGTTTTGTTTTGTTCAGTTAAAAACACTTGTTTTAGCTGGGGGTTTTTGTTTTGGTTTGTTTTTTTGTCTCTTGCAGGAATTCTTTATGGAACAATGACCTTAGAGCTTGGTGGAGTAGTCAACATAACCTGTGAGAAAACTGGCTACAGTGCAACAATTGAATTCAAACTCAAGGTTAGTGAATGCTGTGAGTGGGCACAAGAAGGAGAAGGAACATAATGTCCACTTGCATAAGCTAACCAAAGGTTTCTGAACTACTTCTAGATGGCTTCTGAAAAATGCATTTGCCATCCTTGAGGTGGAAACTGATTTCAATATGAAAAAATAGTTTTCAAGAAGTGTACACATGGAGAGAGAAACTATTCAGTGGAAATTATAGGGGAAACATTAAAGTTGGGAGGCTGTGTTAACTGACAGTTTGCCTTGTCAGTCCACAGGATACATGTGCAGCCTGTCAAAAGGCCAGAGAAAATCCTTGGCAATCGTTGTTGTTGTTTCTACAAAAGATAATCTCGAGTAACAAATGGTCCTGGGCAATGCCGTCAAATTAGTGTAGCAAATGACTGTGTCCTTTGGCATATTGTGTCACTGGTTTTCTGCATTATTTTCTGTTTTCCTTCCACATATGTTAGACAATACTTTAACTCAAAAAATCTTTTAAGAAAAAGAGAAGAGGAAACTACTTGCTCTGGTTTTAGACTTCTTTAAGATTAATAGAAGATAAAATATTAAAGATATCATGGCTGTTTACAGCACATTTCATAAATTCACATTTTTCCTTAAGACTAAACATATAAACAAAAATAATATGTTATTAAAATGAACATGAAACCATTTCTTTTTCTTTTGCAGCCTTTTTTGGGTAACAATGACAGTGTTAACCAAATATCAGGGAGAATTAAGCTTGGCAAAGAAGTTCTGGCTGTTTTAGAGGGTCACTGGGTAAGTAAGATGCTCTTTTATAAATTCTGGCTAATGGTTGAAACAGGTGAAATAGCACTTGAATACAGAAAAGACTCATGTTTAAAAAAAAGTAAAGTTCTGCTTTTGCAGAAAGTATTCAAAAAGTATTAAATCAACATTGTTCTATTTGCACCTCTTAAAAGGTAGAAAAGTGCATGTTTAAATAGTTTATGAAGAAAATGAAATGTTGCTTCACAGTGAATCCTACTAAATATTTTGGTATATGCATTAGTATTATGAAGAATTTTTATGGCACCAGCATGAAATATTTAAGGTTGTTTTAGTTCTAGTGAGGTGACATGGCATCACTCATTTCCATTGGAAATGATTCCAGTGCATCTCTGTTCCAAGCTAGAACCTAGCACAGAGGGCAGAAATTGAATTTTAAAGTTAGCATATCTAATTTTTCTTAACTGCATGCATTCTAAAGAAAATAAATTCTTATTACCAAAAAGGGCTTATTCCTTGCTTTTTTTTTGTTATCTTGACACTCTTTGAGATAATGACAAAGATACCAATCATATCTGTTACAGGATAGTGAAGTTACTATTAGTGACAAGAAGACAGGTGTTTCAGAGACCTTCTGGAACCCAACATCTGATATGAAGCAGCGTAGGTTACATAGATACACTGTGAAGTTTGAAGAACAAGATGACTTTGAGTCAGAGAAGTAAGTTCACTTTAGAACCATGTATTTATTTTGCCAAAATAAAACTCATAATCTTCTCCAAATTAGATGTGAACTATCATGACTTTCCCATGCTTGATGATATTAGCCTTTGATGATAAATGAAGTAACATGGTTGAATATAAGATCATCATTTATATTAGAGAAATCTTGATAGAAATGTAGATAAAACATCTTTTAAAATGGTAATATTCTCTTTGGAGGGTGGTCCATTTACTTAGCCTATAATTGAGGAAATTGTTTGCAATTGTTTCTGTCAATCAGATCATGACTGTATATTGTTCATTTGTCAGGCTTTGGCTACAAGTGACAAAAGCAATAAATAATAAAGACCAAACAGAAGCTACTCAGGAGAAGTATATTCTGGAAGAAGCTCAGAGAAGGAGTGCCAAAGAGAGGAAGCTTAAGGATGAGGAGTGGACATGCAAGCTGTTTGATCAGGATTCAGTCACAGGAGAATGGCACTACAAATACGCTGAGTGAGTCTTGGAGTGCTTGGTAATGTTACTGAGCCTTTTTCTGTGGCTTCAGCAGCAAAAGAACTGATACATATAGTTTATTTATGTATAACCACATAGCTGTGCTATGTTCTAGATTTTTGGGGGCATGACAGTTTGGGGTGTGGTGTCCTCCCTTTTTTTCCCCCTAGACTGACCAGAACATCTACACAGATTTTTCCAAACTGGAAAATGTGGTACATGTGGTACATACCAGCTGGAAATCAGAAAATCTAGTGTCTGAAAATCAGAGAAGCTTGTGCATATTTGGATTGAGCCATTTAATTTGTTATTTATTAGAATAACTCTGAGAGTAGCAGCTTTACAGCAATAGTTAATGCTGGGACCAGGTGGCTATGCCTGGCTGTCAAATGTCCTGCACATGAGTGTCTGTGAATCTCTTTGTGTGATGCTCTGGGTCAGAAGCTGAAAAATGTAGCTGTCTCCCTGACTGCATTCCGTGTCGTCACCAATGTTGCAAAAGTCAACTTGAAGCTGAGCCCTTTGCTAGATAATTTTCACAGAGCATGTATGTTCTGCTGATTTTTTTTTCCAGTACCCAGCATGCTTCTGTATTGTAGGGATTGTAAAAGTAAAATAGCCAAACATGATACACACAAAGTTAATTAACTTTGAATCTATGCATGCTGGAAGCATATTTCCATGGCTAAACCTTAAAAAAAGGCCTGGGAGGCTTTAACCTTGCTGTACAAGAATGGTGATATTGGGGTCATGGCCTAAGTCTATGTACAGGGAAGAGTACAAGAATCCTGAGTATTCCATATGTCTCCACCAAATTTGCAACTTGGAGGTTTCCTGTAACCAAACAAGGAATCTGTGTATTTAACAATTCTCAGTAGATTCATTTTCCATGAACTTCATTGGTTTCTTACTGACTTTCACCACTGAAAACATCGTGTAGTAGGAAAATTCCCCAACTAGACTAAATGCTCACCAAAGCACCCTCTCTTGATTTGAATCCTCTAGTGCTGTTGACAGCTCTTCCTGTTGGAAGAGTTGTGAAGTGTCTATTTTAATGGACTGCCCATACTCTTGAACCCTTTGCAAAACCATTAGGAAGAGAACTGTACTCGAAATCTGTTAGACTATCCCCTGCAGCTTTGAGACCTATGTTGTTAATCTGCGTTATTCCCGATGTCCTTGAGGCCTTGTGGTTCAAGGATGTGCCACAGAAATTTTGCTATGTGCTAGAAGGCCGTCTGCACTGACAGCATTTCCTGGAAGAAGCCTCTCTCTCCTTTCAAGCATATAATGCTGGCTCACCACCTGGTCCATGTAGAGAGCAGTCTTCTACACTTACTGTGAAAGATGTGTTCAGTGAGCTGGAGCATTTGTTAAGGTATCTGGATTATGGATTTAGGCATCTGGATTACAAATAAGAGAAGAAAGCAATGCCTCATTCTTAACCCAGTTACCTCAGATGACATTTAATTCAAGTCAGGTTAAGCTAAGATGTAAGTGCAGGTCTGTGTTCACAACATCTGAAACAGTTACAGCTCTTTAAAAGGCATACAGAAGGACACGAAAGGAAATCCATGCTTAATCTACTCTCACTAAACCTGTGCATCAGAACATCCTTCCTGCAGCTCACTTGCAGTTTCTGCCCTGAAAAATCTGTAATCAATGGTGACGTTGGTATTTTCCTTTGGCTGCTTGTTCTCCAGTGAGCTATGTCTTAGGCTGTTGTGGTTTTTTTTTTAAGTTCTGTATCAGACTAATTGGAAAAGCACTCTTAAAAAATCAGAACAAGAAAAATGTGCATAGCTCCTTAGTGGCTCATGAAACCAGTCTTGATTACCATTAGCCACTTTAGGATGAAAGCAGTTTTGAGGTAACTGATTCTTAAACTCTCCTTCATAGGGATCTATTAAGAGGAAAAAGAAGAAAACTCAACAAAAAGCAGTCTAAATATTTTTAAATTCCCCTAATTTCCTTGTAGTTCTAAAATAATAACTGTATCTGAAGCAGGAAATCTTTCCATGTTTGCAAATACATATGGTTCGCAAAGAAAAAAAGTCATACTGATATTGTTGGTTAATGTAATAGTTTGTACTCCTGTCAGCTGCCTGGGGGTTTGATCTGGATATGAAGTTTATTTTTTAGCTCTGGCCTTTCAGGTTACGACTAGACCATAGTAGAAGCTAAGATCATGATGCCATATCTGATTTCTATATAGGGAGAGTTAGCCTCTTCATACTGAGTAGTTTCTGAGCAAGGAAATATTTCTTACTTAAATTGCTGTAGTGTTAATAATATTTACTTTGTCTAGTACTAGACCATGGGACCCTTTGAATGATATGATCCAGTTTGAAAAAGATGGTGCAATCCAGACAAAAGTTCGACATCGGACACCAATGGTATGTTCCAGTTCTGACAGCACACGCAAGATCTAGGAACTTGTATTTATTACACATTACGTGTAGAAAGATCATCACAGCTTTGGGATTGATGGGAAATGCTATTGTCCTACAAAAATGTTGTTTACACAGTCCATACAATGTCTTTCACTTGTGTTGCATCCTAAGCAGTAGAAATTACTTGATTGGATAGGAATAAAAAAATATCCAGACCTAAGCTCAGCAGTTTAATGTGTATTTTCCCTTAAATGGGAAGATAGACAAAATTCAGACTGCTAATATATCAAAAATTTTAACTTGGACTTCTCTTAGATATTGTGCTTTTAACTGTCATCGTTGGATTGTGCCGCTTTGCTACAGTTCTGGTTCTCTGGAAATAATACATAAATTTATCAATTTTAGGTTACTGTTCCAAAAATCAAACGAAAGCCATCCAGTCAGAAGAAAGGAGAGTGTGGTTTCTCATCCCCAGAGCCTGATAACCAGGATTCCTCTGGGAGTGAAGGTACAAAAAGAAATAATAAATTTATTTGACAACTGAAGAGTTTGGTGTCACGCATACTCCTCTTATCTCAATGTTTTTATTATGCTCTAGTTCTATCCAATGTGAAGCACGTTCTGGAAAACAAAAGGAGCAGAATGGCTCGTGGTTTTAATTGCAAACTTTGTCTTTTTAAGTCAGCGTAGGTAGGCTTAAGTGCTGCACATATTTAATATCTAGGGAAAAAGAACGGTCTTCATAAACTGTTTTCTTTCTTAAAAGGTTAATTGTTTTAATTTGTAGATTAATATGTGGCTAGAAGGTAGATTTTTGTTGTTGATAATTGCAGAAGTTAAACAATGAGCACTTAAATTGCTGTCCTGTGGTATAGTGACTCTGAAATAAAGTTTTCAATAGAAGCTAGATAGAAGATTTTCTCCTCATTTTTACTACAGGTTTGTCATTTGTACTTTTGTTCGTTTTATGACAGCAGTCACTTCAGTCAATTACATCTGGCTTTTGTATCCTTCTAGCACAACTTACGAAGCATAATACAAGAATAAGGAAAAAAGGGGCAGACCTTGGTGAACTGCAGAGTGCCATTGAGTCTATAAAGGACACACAGGAAGACATTAAGAGGTACTGCTAATACAAATGATTTAAAATGGTTTAGAGAATAATAATCTCATAGGTTTGGGGTTTTTTTCTGCTGCCTTAGAGGCTGGAATGTATCTTTACTCTTCTCAAATATTGATTACTCATTGATGTTTCATAGTTTTCCTTTAAAACTGCCTTCTGTAGGGAGTCCTAACATAGTACAAAATGTCAAATTGTCTAGTCTGTAATTTACAGGACGTTGTTTTCTATTTTACAGGGAAATCATGGCGCTACGAAATAGAGTCACTTCTAGTTCATCACCCTGGGACAGCCATTCCTTGCAGTTTAAGCACTATGTCTTCATTGTACTCATGGTTCTGCTACAGCTTATCATTAATTTCTTGTTCAAATAAGTGTGAACAAGGGCCTTCTTGAACTGGAATGATCAAACTGTTACTGGGGACCATATTTTAAGCTGGACTTTAAATGATGCAATATTATGTAAAAGAACTGTGTAGCAACAACTTACAGAACTTTGCCTCAGCCTTCATGGTTCAGAATCATACTTCTGTCTACCCAGTTGCAGTAAGAATTGTGTAAGTGCCAGTACACTCTTGCTCCTGGTGTGTGCCTCTGTCTCACAGTCATATGACATCAGCCTTGTGTTTATATTGCGTCATACTGATGAATCCTCAGCACAGAATAGATCAAATTAAACATTGAGGTCAGACCCCCTACGTAGGATGTGATTCCTATTATAGTAGAATGATAAACAGGCATACTTCATTACATATAAATTATCATTTTTGTAACAAAGAAACTTTTGAAGTAGCCAACAGCTTTTGTAAATGGCATTGGGTGTTTCGAAGTAAACTTTTGTTTGAGGTCATACAAATACATTATTATACAAAAAAATTGTGAGTGTTAGGAAATGGCAAGTAAAAAGCTAAAGCCTTTGGGAAATCTGCAATGTCCTTGATTTGTTTTGGAAGTATGAGGTTTTTACCCTGAATTACTATAGGCTTGTAAGCCAGCTGTTTTATTGTTTTAAAACTTCAGATTCATCATAAAAACATTCCCACATCTACTGTACAGAGCACATTTTTAACAGCACAACATCCAGGGAGGTACTGTTTTGGTCTACTCTCTCATGAATTGCAAATGTCAAGGATTTCTGGTATGTTTGTAAGTCTTGAAAAACCTACAGCTTTGGATTTACATTTCTGTATGGCCATGTCACAGTAAGCAGACAGACTGCTGATGCCAGGACTCATGGTTATTTTTGAAACAAAATGTGAAGAGGTGTGCTTAGTGTGTAGCTTGAGCTGAATCTCTAAAAGGCAATGTAGAATAGGATTCAGGCACTGTCATGAGTAGACTTGAAAATGAAAATGTGTGTGTTTACACAGGGTAAGCTCAGAAATTATGAGATCGCTAATGCCACATATCTCAAAACAAGTAAGAGGAAAATCCAAGTGTTTGTGAAATCCCTCTTTACTGCAAGTATATACTACCTATCAGAATACATGAATGCACCTTCTTAGTATGCTGTAGCCATACAAATTCATGCAAAACCAGGGTTTCTAACATTTTTTATTTGAAGAAATATTATATGCATGTATAGAATTTGTAAAATTCCAGGAAAAAAAAATGCAGTGCTGGTGTTTATCTGGTGAGTTCCGTGTGCCAGTCAAGCATACCAAGGCAAAAAGGGGCTGTAGAAATGAAAAGGTATTTTCAGTACCCCAGGTGAGACAACAAGAGGATGAGTGGCACAATATGAAGGACAGCCAAGTTTGTTTTCAGAGGATCCTCTCAGAAATCAAATCCATCCTGGGCAGTGGAACAGTTTGAAAAGTCATTTTTGGCTTTTTGCCATGGTCAGGTTATGCTTCTGCCTTGGGCAGCCTATCTGACTCTCCAGGTAATCTGCCTTCCTGTTCTGCATCAGTCTCACTAGTACTGAGTGAAAATACTGTTTACTCATTTATCTGTCCAGCTCATGTATTTCTGTGGCTGACGCTTCCACGTACCTCCCTCCTCTTCTCTTTTACCTTTCCTCTTCCTTGGGCCTCAGCTATGTAGAAGTTTGTGTAAGCAGTGGACTTCAGCATATTTCATACAGCTTCACCTTAGCATGGTTTGGTCTCGAATAATTTTTCTGGAACCTGTTACGTTAGCCAGATCTTGTAGCCATGGGCAAGACCAAACCTGGTTGGACTTCTATTAAATCTACAGCTGATGGGGCAAAATTTGAGAACAAATTCCCTTCATAAACAAACAAAATAATTACAAATGCCTCAGTCTCTAAATGGAAGCTGAAGTTGTTATCCATGTATGAAATGGCATTAAGAAAGCAGAGTATTATGGCATTCACTTTAACATTCTTAGCCTGGAATTTGGCTGTTCATTATTGCATTCAGATGTTAAAGCTTCACCTGTCTTAAGAACCATTACAAGCCTTTGAACATACTCTGAACGTGAGAACAATCCAATGAGTGAGATTTGGGCAATAACTTCAATCCCCTAAAATAATACTCTGCTAAATTTGTGGTGCTGAAACTCTTGACTGATAGTTACAAGCTTTTAATCTCCCTTGTAAATAGATATGTCCTTCTACCTTTTCATGCTGATTATTTTCAATCACTTCTATTCAAGAGCAGTGAATAACAGAGTCTGCATGCGTTTTTACGTGGACCACGTGGTAGTGACTGCATTTGACCCAGCCAGCTGGCTGGCTGGCAGCTTGGTGTTGGACAATGTCAGACTAAAAAGATACTCCATAGCTGAAGTTCATGCTCAGACCAAGATGAGTAAAGAGACTGGAGCAGAGCAAAACAAAATCTTTATGCTTATTTTCCTTTTCAACTTACCTTTTAGAGTTGAATTCTGTTGAAAAAGTGGTTTTAGTTATGATCTGGAAAGGTAAAGGATATGTGATGAAACTTCTTGAAAAGGAAAATTGCAGACTTCAGTGAAACTTTGATTAGATAAATTCTGAAAAGTACAGTGAAAACCTAGTAGTTCTTACTTTGCTGGGTTTTGTGTGTTCCCTCACAAAATAGAACAAAGCAACTTATTCCCTAATTTTTACTGTACCGTTGGTCACAGACATGTATAGATCCTTTTCTTTAGTGTGTCACTGCTGTCTTCTTTAGCCATGATGTATAGCAGATTTTGACTACTACCTGCTTAAGATTGAGCTCTGCACATATATAAAAATTGATTGTACAGTTTGCAGATGTTTGAGGGCTGTGGCCTTCTAGTTTTTAAAGTTTTTAACAGCACTTGTTCTCACATTCGATTTCCAAATCCTGTTTTGTTTGGGTTTTTTTCCTTGTACAGGGAATGTCTGCAGAATTTATTGCCATGTGGTTTTGTTGGGTTGGTTGGTTTGTTTTCAGATGCACTCTATGCCTTTAATTTGCCTTTTAGGTACAGGTTGCCTAATTAGGTAGAGATAACCTAAGCTAAGAAAAAGTAAATATGCCATGTGAAATGCAACAAGTATCATTTCCAGTAGATGATGTTTCTTGAATTTCATGTGTTGATTCCTTTTAAATAGTTGATACTGCTTGATGAGGGTGTATAGCCCGGTTTTCATGATCTTCCTCCCACTTGAGAAATCTCACTAATTATTTGCAAGGTTGTCTTGTAAAATGTAATGGTTGCAGTTTCTTCTTTTTTGTTTGTTGTTTGCCGCCCTTCTGTGCCTTTGGCTTTTTTTTTTTTTTTTTCCTTCCTAGACTTGCGTTTATGAAACAGACTTGTAATTCAGCGTTTCTTAAAGGCTGTCATTTTCGGCTATTACCATTGTTTGTGTAAATAATGTGTAACAAAAATTCTGTACATCTCTAAGTTTTAATTATTTTTATTTCAAGAGTACCCGCAAATCACAGAAAATTTAGCAGATATTCAAGTATTGTACACAGTGCCTTCTTGATGGGTTTCTATGCTGTTCGGAGACATGTAAAGATTTGTCGAATTTGTGCCATATATAATATTAGACCTTTTGTGAGGGCTGTTGTGTTTGAGAACTGATGTTCCTGCTTAATCAGACTCTGTTGGGGGGGAGAAAAATCACCCCTTACAACATTACACTATTCTTCCTTTCTGGCTGATGAGCCGAGAGTGGAGGATCTGGGATTGTTTACAGTAAAGCTGCACTACTTTGTGCTAATACAGAAATAGCTCGAACGATGAACTTCAGGGCGAGATTATTTGGGCTTTTTCTCCTTACCTTTTTCTCCTGTATGCCCTACCCCAGCCTTTCGCTCTGCTAAGCGGGAAAATCAGCCCTCAAGACACGGCGCCCGCTTCCCTATCCCGCGTGTTCCGCCCTGTCTGACACCCGGGATCACCGCTTTGTGTGAGGGATCTGAACTGTTACGGGCCGGCTCCAATAAAGATGTGTCGCACCTCCGCGTCTCTGGCTCTGTGCGCCGCTCCCCAGCCCCGTTCCCTCTCCCGCTCTCATTCCCCCCAGCGCGGCTCCGGCTCCCCGCGTGGCCCCCGTCCCGCCCCTCAGCCGCTGCCCGGGCGCGGCCGTGACGCGCGGCGGGCGGAAGGGGCGGCCGGGGCGCGGCGGCGATGGCGGCGGCCGGGCCGGAGCAGCTGCGCTTGTGGCAGGAGGCGGCGGCGCTGGCGGGCGCGGTGCGCGGCGCGCTGGGGCCTCGGGGCGGGCGGGCGCTGCTGCTGCGGCCCACGGGTGAGGCGGTGCCGACGCGGGACGGGCGGCGGCTGCTGGAGGCGCTGAGCCTGGAGCCGCCCGCGGCCAGGTACCGCGGCGGGAGGGGGCGGGCGAGGCCGGCGGGGGCGGCTCCCTAACGCTGGCCGTGTCCCCGCAGGGTGATGGCCGCCCGCGCCTGCAGCCTCCGCGCCGCGACGGGGGACGGCGCCAAGAGCTTCGTGGTGCTGCTGGCGGCCGTGCTGGGCGGGCTGCGGGAGACGGGCTGCGGCGCCGGGCTGCGGCGGGCGCTGCGGGACTTTGAGGCGCAAGTGCTGGAGCGAGCGGCGGCGCGGGGGCTGCGGCGGCACCTGCGGCCGGCGCCGCCCGGGTTGCTGGAGCCGCTGCTGGAGCCGTACCTGGCCGGCCGGCTGGGCCCTGGCGAGCGGCGGCTCCTGGCGCGGCTCTGCGCAGAGATGTGCCGCCGCTGCGCCCCGGCCGCCGCCGCCCGCCCGCAGGTGCTGCGGCTCCTCGGCCGGCGCTTCGCGGAGTTGCACGCCGCCGTGCCCGGCCTGCCCGTGGCGAGCTCCAGGGTCCTGCCCGGCATCGTGCTCCGCAGAGATTTCGCTGCCTACTGCCCGACGGACGGGGAGCTGCGGGCCCTGCTCGTCACCGAGTCCCTGCAGCCCGCCCTGACCGCCCCCGGTGTCGAGTTTGTTGTAGACTCCGAAGGTCAGTATCAGACTTCCCTGCGCTGGATCACTGAGAGGACTGAAGCATTAATGAAACACTTGCAGAGTAACAACGTTAAGCTGTTACTGTCGAGTGTGAAGCAAGAACAAGCAGTTATCTACTATGCCAAATTATATGGTGTGTCTGTGGTAGAGTGCTTATCGTCAGAAGAAATGGCCCTTATCAGTGAAATCACCGGTGTCTCCCCTTACTCCCCTTTCGGTGATAACATGGACAGAGAAATAACCGATACTGCAGCGGTAACGTTTTGTCAGCCCTTGCTGCTTGTCTCCAAGAGATGCGTCCACATTGGCTTCCGCAGTGTGAGCGCCTTCCAGCCCCATTGCCTGATCCTGTGTGGGCCGGTCGATGGCGTTAATGAGCAACACGCTGCTGCTCTACGGGAGGCGTTCACAATGCTGCAGCAGCTGTTTAAAACACTACATCTGAGGGAGGAATGGAAAGCGGAAGGTGAAAGCCAGAGCAAAGGCTCAGATGTTTGCGCTTGGCATTCTTCAGCTACTCAGAAACAACTGGTAATAGAAAATACTTGTAATACTAACCAGGTTTCTGAATGTCAGCTGGAAGCACTTAGTGATGAAAGAGAGGGAAAAAATTCAGGCCCTGATAACAGTGATCTGCTGGTCCACAATCAAAAGAACCATAGCGCTCCTGTGTTAGTGGCACATAACACTGATACACTCAGTGCCTGTGAGTGCCCGCATGTTGACATAGGTCTAGAAAAAACATGTTGCCATATAGTTCCATTTAAACAGGGGGAGAGTTGTGTAGGTATTGCACAGGATTACTCCAGCTGCCTCATAGAAGCAGGATCGGTTTTGCCAGTAGGAGGTTACTTTGAAATCCTGTTACATTATTATATTCAGGACTGTGCAAAACAGTGTCAGCAGTCGGAGGTAACCACTGTATCTAAGGTGGTTGCTGATTCTTTGCTAAGTGTTCCCAAGGCCTTGTACCGGACAGCAGAACAAGATGGCTTTACCACATTCTATCTTGAAGCCATGAATTTACTCCAAAAAAATCAGCCACTGCCTGTAAACAGTGAAGGCTTAGAGTCAGTGTACTGCAAATACCAGTTAGTAATTTCAGTTCTTCATTGTGTTACAGAGCTTCTCTCCGTAGACTTAGTAATTGGTATTAGGCGGCCGCTCCAAAATATTGAGGATTGTGGCTCGGAAGATGACTCTTGAAATTGTTAATAAAGAATGATTTTGATTATGTGTTGTTTTCTTGTGTCTTCTTGTCAAATGGACACCCTCAAAAGTCAGTGCTAGAGACTAAAAGATGCTTATTCTCTTAGAAGAAAAAGGCTAACCAGCTGAGACTCTGGAAAACTGGGTTGTAAACAATATGAACTTGACATTTTCAGTGTGAGCATAGGTCATTTCCACTGCAGAAGATGTGCAGTGCAGTCTCCATCCACATGCTGAGGATACTGTTTACATTCAAGCCAAGGGTCAGCTTTGCCTCTTTTGGTGGATTAAGTGTTTTCACAAGCTAGATGTGATTTGTTTTCTTGTCATGTTAAAAGTTGCCAGTATGATAGGAGCCACTGAACTTTCAAGTTACAAACCAAGGGGTGGATTTTACAGCCTTCATAATTAGCTGGACTAATTTTTTTTCAAATAAAAATAATTTGTATACATTGTGATTTTAACTATAAAGGGAAAAACATAGCTGTTAGCCTGTTCAACACTGGGGCAGGCAGCAGTAAACCACTGTGCTGTATCCCAATGAAGAATTTTCTGATAGGGAATGCAGCATTTTTATCTTCCATTGAGTTCATTTCAGTTGAACTAGAAGAGTTAAAAATAATTTCTTACTATGACTTCATGGCAGTTTCTCTGGAAAATTAGTTAATGTGACACTGCTTAGTACAACTATTAATTTTATCTCCCCTGGGCTGAGTTGTGGTCCTGGTATAAAAGGCTGTGTACTTATGGGAAAAGTTTACCCAGGCACTAATGCAGTTACATGTGAAAAACCTGAGACAGTTCAGTCTTGATCATTAGGGATTTTATTCTGGGTGGTTTTTGATTGGTTCTGTTTTTCCCTAACTACTTTTTTCCCCAGAATTTTCACTGTAATAATGTTTGCTTTAAGCCCAATAGCTCCTGCATGTGTACATCCCTTTCTGCTAGTTCCTGAAAACTACAGGTTTGATGGAGGAGGTGTTTGAGTAACTTGACCAGCTGCAGCTGATAACAGTATCAGATTGGTTCTCTGTGTGTTTCCCAGTGTTGCATAACACTGAGAGTAATGGCTTCTTCTTTTTTAAAATCCACCATTAAACAAAATTTAGTGGGGTTGTTTAAAACCATAGGCATAAATCATGTTTACCTGCTATACCTGAGATGATTACAACTAGAAAAGAGATTTTTTTTCCCCTCCATTATTTTATGCTTTTGCTTTTTCAGTTTCTTCAGAAGACTCAAACTACTAAAGTTCTTTCAGGTGTTTTGTCAGTAATGCTTCATGTGACTACAACTTTCCATTGACATTTCACGTATATTCCTGGTAATATAAAACATGGTAATTTTTTCTTCCCTGACTAATACATTCTTACAGACATCTGCAGATGAATAATAGTGAAACTCGGGGCTCACTAGAGTGATTTCTTTAATGAAGAACTAAGGACAGTAATGCTTTTTGTTAGAATCTTTTGGCAGATGTGGGGGTGGGGGAGAATTAAAGAGGGAGGAAAGAGAATCCCATTCTTGTTGCTGCCATGTGCTCTTGGAAGCTGCTTAATGTGACAGGTCCAGTATGAGCCAAGAGAAGTCTCTGTTGTGGAAGGTTTCAAAGCTGTGTGCCCTGCTCTGCCTGGACGATGTCGGGAGCTCCCACCAGCCCTGGCACTTCAGCAGGCACTTGGGGCTGCATTTTACTGTTGTAATGAGCTGATGAGACAGTTCTGCTCTTGCACAAGTTTCTGCAACACTCTCTTCAAACCACTGACCAACTTGCTAGCCAAAGATGAGTGATTTGCTCTGTGGTAGTCTAACAGCTGTGGCATAGAACATGTGAAGCCTGGCAGCAGTGGGGGTTCTCTGCAGAAGCAGCTTTTGTGTTCCAGATCAAGGTGCTGTCTAAATAAAGAGAGTACTGTGTCATTTCACATTACTTTATACCATTTGCACATCTGGTTACTTTCAGATTTACTGCAGTTTCTCTGAAAGGTTAAAAATACTTTGTCACGTGAACGGCCTTCCGGTTGTTTGATTTAAATTGTGTCATTCTTACTGAGAAGAAGAAAGCTCATACATTTTATTATATATAGAACTCTTTCTTTTGCATGCCAGAGATGCGAAGAAGAATGAAAAAATGACAGTTATATAAAACTTCTTTCTGACCTGTTTTTGGTGAAACCTCTTGTGTCTGAAGATTCATTGAGGCAGGAACTATATTTCTTTGACTTCTCTGTCCTTTTATATTTTATGAACGATCAGTTTTCCATTTTGAACTACTGTTTCCCTGTTCTGTCTGCAGAACTGGGAACCTGGCAGGCTTTTCCCTTGGAGAGGAATATTCTTTCCTTTGTCCTGGTCTGTAGAAGTGGATGCTTGTTCAGGTTTGGGCTGTTTGGTTCCAGTCCTGGAGTCTGAGCTCATTACAAGATGTGCACCAGCTCAAGGAGAAAAAAAAAAGGCATTAACTTAGTCTTTGGAGAGAAGAACAGATTTACTGCTGGATTCAGCTCGCTCTTATCCTTAGGAGTCTTCTCCAGTAATTAGCCTGGATGTGTAAACATGATCTATCTTTGAAAATATTTTGGGTTCAGTGCTGTCCCATCTACCCGTTAAGGGAAAGGCTGCTTGTAGCCCTGAGAAGCAGCTCAGTCTCTTCTGGGCTCTGGCTCAGGTGCTGTTGCTGCCATTTCTGCCCTGCTGATGTTTCTGACCTGCTTGAGCAGCGGCCCTGCCTTGCAGAAGCTGCTTGGGCTGTTAATGTTCCTCGGTACCTAAGCCTTAGGTATGCAGTAGTTCATGACATCTTGCAGCTATCCCGATTTTTAAAGCTGGCTCTAGCTGTAGCTTGCCCTTTGGCAGGGGGGCAAGAGATGTCTTGACACAGTGACAGGGACCAAAGAGGTTACCTGGGATAGCCTGGGACAACATGTTTACTCACTCAAAACCACAGGGGCCGATGTGTTGGGGCATTCACTGGGGTTGTAACAGCCTACAGCTTTTTTTCCAGGCACTGTTTCACAGAGATTATTTCTATTTTGCACCATTATTCTATTAGTTTTATATTTCCAAATATGGGTTGGCCTCCATGCAAAGTGGAAGTCGGGTACACATGGACATGTTTCAATTAGATCTAATCTTGAAATACGACATGAAGTTCACGGATACTGATGCTAATAGCCTGTGATTAAAAGAATGGCTTTAAAAAAATCTTGATGTTTAACTCTCCTGTCTGCAGCCCTTAGCAAACTTAGATTTTGCCCCACATGAAATTCATCAGAATATTTTGAAGGCATTCACCCACAAGGACTTCTAAGTATATTTTAAGCAAGGCAATCCTATTTGTCTGATACCAGATTCACATATACAGGCAGGTAGTTTCTCTTTTTTCTTAAATTTTAAAACCCCCAGTTTTAATATATGTGTCTAGTAGTGTATAATGAGACTAGGTTGAAACTGCCTCCTACACACAGTTCCTGAGAATAGGAATAACCTATTTCCATGACAGGAACACACTGTTTTTTATTTGTTGATTTGTGTGGGGGTCGAGTCTGAATAGAGTTTTGCAGGTGCTGGGATCACGCTGAGGTAGCCCCCATTCCCCAGCTCTCCTGGAGCCTCTGTCCCTATTGCTGACCCCGCCAGCTCCTCCCTGCTCAGCACCTTCCCTGGCCCTGCTCACTGCTCTCCATGACACCAGCTCCCTGGTTACCAAACAGGTATTGCTTAACTTCTTTAGTGCAAGTTGTGCAACCTGAGTGTGGCCTTGCATTTTCATCCATGCTTAGCTGACCTTCAGTGATTTTGGCAGCTATACAGAGAGCATCGTTAAATAGGAACCAGGCACAACAAAGAATATTGTTCTGTTGTGCCACAAATCTCACACTGCTGAATCACGTTTGTAAGAGGGGGTAGGAGAATGCAACATTTTGTTTAGGAACAGAACTGTATAGTGGCATATTTTATATTTTTCTGTATATTTTATATGCAGAAAAATTATATTGTTGCTGTTGCTATCTCTAGAAGTCATCTTCCACAGCCCAAAGGTACGGGATTAATCACACTATGTGAGAAGATTAAGGAAGATTAAATTTTTCACTTGCATATATCTCCTGGACTTCACTAGAATTGCATTCATCTGTTCTAGATTTCCTTGTTACATGACAGATCTGCTATTAGTGGTAGAAACTTCTGTTTTCATTGCTGAATTATTTCTATGCTTGTTCAGGTAAATCTATCCTTTCACATATTTTTTTTAGTCAGGTTCTTTAAAATCTCATGTTAAGAGAGAGAAACTTTAAATGATCAGTTGCAAAATTCTGTTTAATTTTGATCTTGAAATCTAAGAAGCTATGTGGTTTTGTCACTAGTAAACCCAAATATTAAATAGTTGCTCTGTTTACTATAGTATTTATCCCATTAGTGCTATTAAAACTAAACAAAACAAGAGAGTAAATGTCTGAATTTAACACCATTCACTTTGGAAATGCATTGGCCACAATTAACACGATTATAGTTTTGCAGTATCATTTTGTGTAAGGTGTCATTTGTAGTCTGTAAATGAAACTAGAAATAGATGTTTAGATGTAAGATTATGCAAATGACTTCTCCCTTACTAGAATATTAAGATAATAATTACTTTCAGGAATAAGAATTTTAATTTTTGCATTGCAGAACTATAAAAATAGCAAAAATGTAATAGATGTAATGCATAGTAGCTCCTTCTTTGTTATATGCTTCAATAAAGGACCAGACTTTGTAAGTGATGCTTATTCCCGTAATGGATCAAGCAGTGTACTCTTTCTAAAAACAGTCCTGACAAAAAGAAAACAAAACAGTTTTCCATAGGGACACATTTGTGCTGGTTCAGCAAACAGCTTGTTTCTCACAAAGTCACCAGCAGATAAAAGAGCTGTAACACTGAGGCTTTGGTCCAGCATGGGATTAAGGGCACATCAGTAATGCTCTGTCGTGCATGGCTGTGCCCTAAGCCATCGACAGCAGAAATCACTATAAAAGATGAAATTTCCATTAAAGATATTTTGAAAAGGTGCTGTTTTACTGAACAGATTTTCTAATCTGTTCTTAAATTTTGAGATTCCTGGTAAAACAATCCAGCATGAGGATCTTGCTTTTGATAAGAATCATGACCTACTTTCGGTGGGTGTCTTCATTTTGCAGGCTAAGCATCTGATTAAATATTACCCTAAAATGGGAATGCAGAGAGGAAATACATAGTGCTGCTTTCTCTGGGTACATGGGGGAACAGACAGCTCCAGATTAGAGTAACATCCACTGAGATATTAACTTTGGATTTGATACGTGTCTGGTATCATGTATAAGGATTATATTTATGTGCCACTGCTTTTGGAACACTGAAAGTTATTGTAGAAACGGCTGGATTATATTCAAAGAGCAAATAAACTGCTTGGGAGCTTTTTCCTAAAATCAGAAACACTCTGAGACTTTTAATTACTGATGCAGTTCTGAAAAAGTACAAAATAGTCACAAAGTGCTGAAACAATTCAAATCTGTTATCAGCGGTGAGTGTACTGGAGATGTTACTGGCATGAGTGTTTTTTAATGTGCCAGTGTTAGGAACATAATCCTGAGGAGCAGTGCCCCACAGCAGAGCTGCTGCTGCCAGTCCTGTTGGTACTGGAGGTAGCTCTGCCCTTGCACTCCAGCAGCCACACAAAGATGGGTCCTACGGTGCCAAGATTAGATGTGGTACAGTTCACTTTACCAGAGTGTTTAGGGTTGAATTTCAGCAGCTCAGTATATCTTGCAAGCTGTGGTGTAGGTAAGCGGGGGAGGTTTTTTGGCATTTCCAAACAACCGGTGCTTATAATGCAGCAAGGATCGGAAATTACATTCCCTGTAATCTGAGACATTTTTGTCACCTTGCAGAATTTTTCAGTGAGACACATTTTAAGCTTTGGCAGTAATTAGCGAGCAGTATCAGGATCATTTTGTTCTAGGACTCCCCTCTGTTAAAGAGTTTGCCACCTGGGCTATAATCCTAAATGCTGCAGAAGTTACAAGAGAAGCCAGTGTGTAATCATGCAGAAAGCAAGAATTTTTCCCCTCCTGTGTCATTGTTTTTTCTTTCTGCTTGACTGTAGAGCTCATGAGGCATATGGTAATAACTCCATGGGTGTGTAGGTGGAGAGAAGGAGGGACAAAGATAAGAGAAGACAGGAGATAAGAAGACCCAGTTCAAAAGGAAGAGGGTGGAAAGATGAAGGTTGATTGATGAATAGAACATATGAAAGGACTGTCGTGTATAAGGAAGAATGTAGAGTCTCAGATACATGAATGGGGAGAAGCAGCCCCAGCTTCCACACCTCTCTCCCTGAAGAAGCAGTAGCAAAGGGAACACATTAAGTTCTCTGTCCTTGGATGACTGGTAGACTGTAGTTGCCAAATGGAAAAAGATAAAATCCATAAATCTGATTTTCTCCTCTCCTGGTGTATGGGAGTAGCTACCTTGGAAAGCATTAGGAGCTGTGGAGACAGTCTGTCTACATATCTCAAGGTGTCCTGTGCTGTAAACTTGCAACAGCCTGAGATAAAGATTCACATTTCTGTTCCTGAAGCTCAGTGTCTAGGAGTGGGTAAGAAATCACTGGGTGTGGATTACATTTATTTAGATAGCACATCTTGTCCTCACTGTCCTGAGCCTCTGGAATGTGCTTTGGTCCTTAGGCTGCTATCAGCAACACAGAGTTTGGCTCCTCAGCCTCAGCCATGAGGAGCTGGGGCTTGAGCTTGAGTGGTGCATTGTGCCTGGGGAATGTGTGCAGATTCGTGTTTCAGGGCACCTGGGGAACAACACACGGCTGTAGTGGGAAGTTGCTGGGTTTACTGCTTTGAAAATAATTGTATGGACTCTTATTTAAGTCGTAAATCATCAGCTGATAAATTTGCCATCTGCATTGATAAATTTGCCTTAGATAATGAATGTAAATTTACTTGTGTTAGAGCACAGAAAGCCTGTCTAGGACCTCGAAGCTTGTTTTTCATAGTGAAATATGGCAGGACTTCAGTGCTTTTAGACTCCTCATTGAATTGTAGGGAAAAAATAATTTTCTTGTGTAGTTCTGACTTCTCATAAGACTGAACCATTTTAAGAGAAACAATTCTTGTAAAAAGCATAGGTTTCCAGCATCTCCAATACCAATCCAGTATTGGTAGCATCTTGTTTGTTTAATAGCTAGCACTTGTGAAAAATGTCTGTCCCTGCTGAAAAGAGCAGGTTTCAGCCTCTGCATGTTCAGATCCCAAACCTCTAATCCAAATGCATTCAAGTGATTATAAACAGAAGACATTGAATTGACAGCATACCAGACCAGTAAAATTAATTGCCTAGCACTTTAGAGCAGAAGAAGACTGATACCAGATTGTTTTTAATAATAGTTCACATTGCTTTTCCTGCTGAAAAAAAACATGGTTGAATTAAAATGCATGAACAAGATCATCAATCATTTTCTTGCTATTGTATTTAACATATTTGAGTTTTAACCATTTATTCTGTGGTGTCTCTAGGGCTTTGTAAATATGATTAATATGTGATTTCAAAAGCCTTTTACTGATTCAGTAACTGAGTGACTTTGGCTGTAGCATTTTAACTGCAAAGATCAAATTATAACAAAAAATGTAGGAAACATCTCTGAATATCTTGGAAATCTGACTCCATGAACTGTTGGGCAAAACTAGTGGATTTTTTCTTCTGGAGTCTTATAACAATTTGTGCCTGAGGTTAGGATTGGATCC
The DNA here is from genome assembly GCA_013398615.1 of Brachypodius melanocephalos. Classification (NCBI taxonomy): domain Eukaryota; kingdom Metazoa; phylum Chordata; class Aves; order Passeriformes; family Pycnonotidae; genus Brachypodius; species Brachypodius melanocephalos. The sequence goes on along the minus strand of VZSR01003812.1, from coordinate 6,371,583 downwards.
TGAGTCAGCAGCATCTGCAAATGGCATCTAAGATCTCATAAACTGTGCAGCTTTTTAACAATTGTACCTTTACATTTTGACATTGCTCAGGTTTATTGTGAAGTTGGAATTTATATTAAAATGCAGAGAAATAAATCTCTCACCATTATTCCCTCTTGATTCCTGTTGTCAGAATGAGTGGGTGTTCACGTCAGAAGGTAGAATAAATGGTAGTGCCTTGAAGTGCTGCCTCTACAGCTCCTAATGATGTTGCACTTGTCATCGTGAGCTTTCCAAATGCTCCAGTTTTGAACTTGGAATAAATTTGCTCCACTCGTAAAAACACCCACGTCTGTAGGAAGAAATGTGTGCATGTACCTTTCTTTAGTTTCCATAATGTGACATGTGTTTTCCCTCTGTAATTTTCCTCCCTGGCACTGTTTTGATGTGCCATGTGACACTGGCCATTCCTTATCCATATTCTTTCCTCAAGGTTGAGAGTTGTCATGTTATGTTAAAATCTTAGATGCCAGAATTTCTCTTGACTTACTATTTATCTGTTCACATTTTTTTAATCACCCTATTCAAAAATGATGTTTAAGAGTCATTGAATGATTCAACAGAGAACAGCAGATATGAATATTCAATTTAAAGAAAGCAAATGCTGAGGACTTTTCAAACTTTTCACAATAACAAGCATTTATTGTAAAAGTAACTTAGCAACAGTTGGTCTTCTGCAGGAATAGCTATTAAATACCACAGAGTGACCACAATCAGCTAGAGGATGAGGCAGAGTTTAAGATCCCAGGGTTTTATCATTGCTGGCACTGATTTACTGCATAGCCTGGAGTCAGTCAGTTAATGCCCATGTGATTAATTTTTCATCATGAGATATTAGTGGGGTTCATATTCATAAAGGTTTCAGATCGTGCTTTAAATCGTTGGGAATTCAAGGACAGATGCAAGTGCAATCATTGTCTGTCTGGGGAAAAAAAAAGAAAAAAAGAAAAAGAAAAAGGGTAATGTTTAGATATTCTCTCAGTCTCTCAATTATCTTTTTATAGAGTGAGGGAAACTGTTTCTACCAGGATTACGGATATTGCATATTGTATTCCTTTACTCATGAGTGCTGTAGGAAGACTGAGTTGCTAATGAGGAAGCAGGCACTATTTCCTACATTCCTTTCCCTTCTAATAAAAAAACAGCTCACTCACATGCTAAGGATTTCTGTATGCAGTACAGAGAAATGTTTAAAATGCAATGGTCTTAATGAGCCTTCCCTTTCCCATACTGCAGCTTTTTTTTTTTTTTTTTTTTTTTTTTTTT